>OZ024741.1:391046736-391049236 GCA_964016885.1 Eledone cirrhosa
CGATTATATCAAATCCTATTCAGTTAAAGATAAAAATATCAAAGCATGTACTACTTACATCCATGTAATCTATTTTAGTATTAAACATGACGTGTTTTTGTCCTAGTTCATACAACATAGCTTCAAGTTTTTCAGGTTCGTCCAGTCTAGCAATAACCTTCTCAACTGTCCGCATTACTTGTAAACCGTGTTCCCGCAACCGGTCATTATTACGAAGATCCTCAAGACTTTGACCTTTGAATGGTATAAATATATCTTGGACATCTGGGTATTTTTCGAATAATCTGTAAGAAGGCGAAATCAAACAAATAAAGTATAAACAAACACACGAAGAGACAAATAAGAATAAGATACACCAATACAGCTACACATATGTGTAGTGGCATTTTATTTTGATTGTTGATCAAATGTGTGGTTGTATTGTTGATTAGATTGGTCTGTTGTTGTTTGAGAAATGTCAAGTATTGGCTTCAATGCTCATTCCCATATAAAGCGTCGTGTGTGCTTCTCAGTAATTCGAGACGTATGGCTGCCATAGCCAGTAGTGAATGAACAATAAAAAAAGCCACTACTTAAATAATATAATTTAGGAATAACTCGCTTCAAAGTTATTATGATAACAAAAAAAATCAACAAATAGTCAAAGAGGAATTGTATATTATGCTTGTGTGATTGGTTTGGCATGGATGTCTTAAAAGTTGCATGGAACGAATCTTTGATGGAAAGACCACACAAAAGACCACGGCCACCCTGACCACCAGGGAAAGCGCCCTCTCTCAATTCTCCCACTCCTCAGTCTACAGGCGCATACTCAGAGTGGGCTCGTTCCCTCAGACCAGATTTGCCACTTTCACCCACCGTTCAACACACTTACTAGAAGACAGCACTTGCATCTCCACCCTGATTTTCCTCTTCAAAAGTGAAATTTGAAAAAGGTTAATCAGGGATTCGCCGAAGAGGAAAGTGTCCGTCTTCAATCCTTTCAACCTTGTCCACTATACAATCTCTTTCGCCATGGACACCAAGAAGGACGGCGGGGCTATCTGCCCAATGGACTCAGTCGATAACCGGATCCGTCCTACATGTGACAGCAAATGTTCGACATAGCTCCATAAGTCAGCAATGCTCGGACACTGAGTGCGTGCACAACGATTTCGTCACTCTGCGCGCATCTCGGACAGGTTCAGCTGACGGTACTTCCGGGCCTGTAGAGCTTATTTCGAACCTGCAACGCTCCCCGACAGGGGACAGGGATTTCTGGAAGTTGTCCATAGGCTCAGGGCTGAAAGTTCTCTTGAAGAGAGCGAATAACTGATCGTCTTCGATGTCCAGGGTCTTATTGTTGTTATTGTTTTTTTGTTGCTGCTGTTGGGTATGTTTGTCTTGTGTTTGCGATGTTGGTGACTGTGGTGATGCTGGTTGTGGTGTGGTTGTTGTTGGTGGTGATGGTGGCGGTGTTGCTGCAAGTCCCCTTCCAGCCTTTACCCCTCTTTTTTTGCCCTCACTAATGAAGGGCGAAGATAATTGGTACTTTCTTTTCTTTTTGTGGCAGACCTTTTGCCATTCCACTCCCGCCTCACACTCCATGTCGGATTCCGTGGCGTCTGGGAGGGGTAATGAGCTCCATAGCTGTTGGTGGTGGTAGTGGTGACTGTTCATCTTACCGCCACTGCTGCCGCTGTTTTAGTTGTCTGTGGCCTTGTTATGGGTGCCACGGACGTTTCTCGCCGACTCACCGAGGAAGGGTCTGACGCCTCGGTTTCTTGCCCTGTTCCTGATAGCAGCGGACCAGGCGTCGGAAGGAGCGGGGCTTCTTTTTTGCTGTCTTTTGCGGGCAAAATGCCCTGAGGTGACCCTTCGACCCACAGAGATAGCACTTTTGGCGCCTTCCTTCCACGACTATAGTCAGTTGGACTCCTTCTTCGAGATCTCTAATGTCCGGGGTAGCCTCGATACACTCCTGGTCAGTTTGGATTAGCATTTGCATTCCAATACCTGACCAGTTCTCCTTCCCTATCCTCTGTACTTGCAGCGTGGTCGTCCTGTCCAACCTACAAACTAGGCCCATAACATGTCTCCCTAGAGCCTACAAGACCGACAAATCATTTGATAATTACAATCTATTTCTAGAAGAGCAGAAAGGATGCTGCAAAGATCAATTAATCTGTAAAGAACAATTATTAATCAACACATGCTTTAAGAGAAAACTGTATACGAAGTAAAACAAAATTTAGTATGGCATAGATTATTAACAATGTTCTTTTGACAATGTTCCTCATACGTGGATACCGAACATACTAGCCTTGAGCAAAGTAGCGCTAGCAATAGAAAACATATATCAAACATGCTATGGGTAAATGGCAAATTGTTCTGCAGATACAAACGAAAGATGAACACATAAAAATAGAGCCCATCCCAAATTACCAGATGAATATTTTAATGGGCTTCCATTTCACCTCTTTTGTCTAGCATTGACGCTATTACCTGAGATACTAAACAT
>OZ024741.1:391054236-391059236 GCA_964016885.1 Eledone cirrhosa
GAAATAATGATATTTGTTTATTGAAAAAAACCAACAAAGATTTAATACAATAGGTCTGTTTGGGAACAGGTTTTGAATTGACCAATAGAAAGATAGTGAAGGTCAAGATAGTAATATAGTAGTAAAAGAACCTTAATTTATGGGTAGAGGAAGGTAGATTTCAGTTTTGGATGGAAAGAATATTATGAATGAAAGATTATTTTAGGGATGAGAATAGGTCATATGCTGACCTCAGAAATAATTATATTTGTTCATTGAATAAAACCAACACATATTTAATATGGTAGGTTTGTTTGGGAACAGGTTTTGAATTAACCAATAGAAAGGTAATAATTGGCCAAATGGTAAAATAGTAGTAATTGAAATTTATTTTGGGGTAGAAGAAGGCAGATTTCAGTTTTGAATGGAAGGAGTATGAAGAATGAAAAGTTTATTTTAGGGGTGAAAATAGGTCAGGTCAGTAAAAGGTAACACGAAAAGTTGCTGTTATAGAAGAATAATACCAATGTAAATATCTAAGGAGACTAAAATTTTACGATAAAAGTGTTAGTGAAAAAAATATATATGGAATTTACATCTATGAAAATAAAATAAATTAATTTAATTGATGGGTATATTTATATTGATAAAATTATATTAATGCTTATAGATATGATAAATAAGAGTTAGATGTAATTGAAGAGTGGTGTTAAAGACGAGGGGGAATTAAAAAAAAATATAAAAGGAATATATATATATATATATATATATATATATATATATATATATATATATATATATATATATATATATATATATATATATATAAAATTATTGGGGGGGAGGGAGTTAAATTTATTAGTGAGAAATAATAAATATATAGAGATTTCAAGGAACATAGAATCATAACCTGAAATTAAAACATTATATATGTTTACTTAATGGTATCAATTTTAGGAAAAGATAGTTGTAAGAAGGAAAGTAAAATTATGAAGTTCATCAGTAGTAGAATATTAATTATTGGTTAACTAAATTAAAAATAGTTTTTATATTAATTTCTAAAATGTATATTAATTAGGTTTATAATATTTAAAGGTTTTTCTCAGTTTATGATTACACGATATTATTAATTCCTGTCGCTTATTTAATAGGATATCCTTAGATTTATCTACATATATATATATATATGTATATATGTATGTGTATATATATATATGTATGTTTATATATATATATATATACTAACACCCCCACCCATCCCCCTATCACACGCGCACCCACACCCTCAACACGCACACACCCACCAGTACATATATACACTCACTCACGCTATTCACACACCCTACTACCATCACTAACTTCCACCCATACATCCACAGCTGACCACCCCACCACTAATAATACTAAACAACCCCCTAACCCACCTTCCCCCTGACCACACACACGAACACATACCATCACACATACACTCACCCACACCAACGTACACACCGATACACCACCCACTCTACACCCACACTACCACCACTAACCCCAACACACACACCTGCCTTCAACCCCTCCCCACACCACCAACCATACTAACACCCACTCTACCACACACACACTCATATCCAAACACGCACACACACGCCAGTACATTACACTTCCTCCGACTGTCCCCAGCACCTTCCCCCCACACTACGAACACCCCCCCCCCACATACATCCCACTAACACCTCCACTAATATACAACCCCACACACATCCTCTCCCTCAACCTTTCTCACATACTCATCCCCTCTCCTATCCACCGCACCTCCGCACACAGACACACACATTCCACACCACATACAGACCATCTTCATACCTGTCACTACCCTGCCTGCTGTCACCTTACTACTGCTATCGTTGCGCGCGCACCCCACAACTCTCCACTTCCTCACTACCATACCAAGATTTTATACCACCGCTCTACCGCTCCAACCATCGACCCTGTCACGATCGGAATCTTCAACATTCGGTCATACAATCCTTGGTAAAACATCCACGAACACACACACAAACACTTACAGTATTTTCCAACCACGCCACCATACATCCACACACAAAAACACACACACACACACACGTGCGTTTCCTCACATGCACACACTCAGCCTCCGGACTCCACACGCCGCCTCTCCCCCACCCCCTCTGACCCCTCTCCATCCACATGCACACACACACACCGACTTTCACCCCACCCCATGTACGCACTGGAATATTGTCGACAGGGCTGCACCGTACAACTTCAAGAGGAAATGCGATCTTTGCCTCATGGAGCTCTACCACATCATAACTGCACCCCACGAGCTCATCAACAACAGAGCTGAAACAGCGATAAGTTGTACACATCGCTTAAAAATATCCTTCTTCAGATGGGTTAAGGATGAGGAGTGAAACCGTGCACCGGATCTCCCTGCAACAAGTCTTAACACCCCGGCGGGCAGGCGCTGCAAAAGAACACCCAGGAAACTATCCTTACATACCAGACCCAGCCTCAAACGACTCAGACAAACAGATGCAGCAAAACAAACTCTCAAAATAAGCGTTGATTACATGCATATCCACAATGGTAAGGTTGTAACCTCATCTCGTAGCGGATAAAAAAAATTTGTCCGGGAAAGACTGCCCTAACACCGGCCAGAGTTACCTCCCTTGACCTGCTGCAAAATCAAAACAAGCTATTTTTGCGAGCAATGAACCTTGACGTGGATTTAACCCCCAAAACTCTTTCCGAGGAACACTTTTGATTATTTATGCCCTTCAGAAGCCCAACTGGGCGAAACGTACGTAGGTGCTGTTTTAAATAAACATGTTTTAACGGTCTATTCTCCGATTTCTTACTTTCCCACGTGCTTACGCTCTGCTAATTCTCTAGCCCATTAAATATTAACATTTCGAATATTTAATACTGCCGGCACTAGTATCGAGAACCTTTGGCATACGCTACTTGGCAAATAACTATATGTATCACCTATCTTCCCCCTTTTGTTTCTCTCTCTCGATACGTAAATACTGTATATATATATATATATATATATATATATATATATATATATATATATATATATATATATATATATATCAGCTTTAGTAATCCAGTGAAACTACACACCGATTGGTCGAAATACAGTTTGCAAGATTTAGCATTCTGGAGCCACTTTTTCACTGTATATAAGGCACAAAATTTACCTATCTCATTACAGCTGAAAATTGCAAACTTGACTGTCACCACACATTATGAACCTGATGATTGCGAAAGCATGAAAGTACTTGTTCAATTAACACTTAACATTTAATATTCTACCATACTATTTCATTCTAATACCATTATACATTTTAAAGGATTGTAAATAAAACGAGTAAATCAGACAAAATTGGAATTCCTTTTATTAATATATATATATATATATATATATATATATATATATAGGAAAAAGTATGACCCCGACGGCAGAGCTCAAGCCATTTCGACGGCTATTTCTGGACGTGTATATACATTTGTAGGTGCATATACACACATTTATACACAGTCCAGAAATAGCCGTCGAAACGGCTTGAGCTCTGCCGTCGGGGTCATACTTTTTCCTATTTACCACTCTACTATTCTAAGTATTGAGTACTCTGGTGCGTTATGGTCCATCTGGTTCCTTACCACATTTCCTTTGTTAAATATATATATATATATATATATATACAAATGAGCCACGGAGAGTATAAGACCCTCATAGAAATGGACACGAAAGGAAGTTTCACATTATACAGGAGCAAATCATGGAATAGCTTAGCTAGTACTAAACAAAAGATAGGGAAAGCCACCCTCATGGTACGACAACCAGAGATACCCGAGTGTTATGTTCGTGGATGCTACCCCTGGGTCGTGGAGGGAGGGGGGAGGATTAGCTAACCAATGTAGAAAGGCCCTAAGAAAGACCCACTTAAAGATTAAAGTGGTAGAAAAACCAGGAACTACCATAAAATCCCTGATCAGCAAAACATACCTCTTTAAGAAAACCCACTGTTCTAATAAGAAATGTGTTATATGTAAAGCGAACCTCCAGAAAAACAGTAAAACTAGAAATGTAGTCTATAGTATAAGATGTACAGAGGGTACTTGCAGAAACATGACAATGACATACATAGGCGAGACAGCTCGAAGTATAGGAGAAAGAATAGACCAATACTGGGGGGAATTAAAAGGACAACAAAAAAAAAACGGTTCAGTACTATACGAACACACCAGACAAAGACATGACGGTAATATAGACAACATAGAAATTAATATATCTAAACATAGAAATGACTCAACAGGTAGACAAATCAGAGAAGCAACTGAGATAAAACTAAGAAAACCAAAGTTGAACAGAAAGAACGAATGGAATAACAACAACCATACCCAAACAAACAATACTGGCTTAAGGGAAATATAAATAAATAAATAAACAAATATATACACAAGTACAATAACAACAAACACATATAAACACACACTAGTGAACAAAGATAGAATACAAAAACAAAAACACATACACACAAACGCGAACACACACACCAAACATTATACACACACGCCTCCGCATGCGCAGAGACGGAGACAAAAATAAATGAATAAATAAATAAAATAATAATGGCGTGAACAATACAACACAAGAGAAGGGAACATGAAAATAGTATCACTGATGATGTTGCAGATGTACAACGAAAGAATTTGTTAGACTATATATATATATTTATATCTGTATTTTTAACCGATGGTCAGTCAATGATAAACATTGACTGCCAAATAAATTAACTATCGAGATATAAAAGATGCAGAAGCGAACACCAACCAAACAGTGAGTGTGTTCTGTTATAATTTCTGGCAATATTTTTACAAAAATATGACCCTCCCGTAGTATAACAATATGTATATATATATATATATATATATATATATATATATATCCCGACGGCAGAGCTCAAAGTTTGAGCTCTGCCGTCGGGGTCATACTTTTTCCT
>OZ024741.1:391064236-391096736 GCA_964016885.1 Eledone cirrhosa
TTTGAGGGCGAGGTAAGTCCTACGCAATCTATGTTTACATGCAGTAACCAGTTCATCTTTCTTGTTTAGGAGTTGGTCCGTCGAAAACAGCATTTGTAAAGTTTCCTCCGAGCATAAATTGCACGGACGGCGTCCTCCCGTGTAAGAATTGGCTCTGGACAGTAATCTCCAAGTGAGATCATAGGTGATGTTGTTGTCCTTGAGGTCCCATATGTGGCCCGAAAGTGTAGTGGCGTGACGCCGGGCCGGGTTTTGGAGGGTATGTCTATGTTGGTATAGCCGGGTCTTGAAGTCACATGCGGTAAGTCCTATATAGGCTTTGTTGGAGGTATCCGTCCTCACGTTGCACTGGTAGATCACATTACGGTCTCTGCATCTATTGTCGAGTGGGCAAATTGATCTATCCGGGCAGTTACACCTCCTGGTCGGTTCTCCACTGCTAATTAGGTTATTTCTGCCATCGGGGTTGAGTTTTTTGTTGTTAGAGGAGACGATGTTTTGTGCGAAGTTTGGTGTAGTGCTGTAAGAGAGTTTGATGGTATTTTTGTTAATTATGTTGTGGTAGCGGTGTTGTAATGGGAAGTGTTTTTCAATGAGCCTAAAGAATAGTTTCCCGATGGGAGTAGTCACCTCTGCGTTGTGGGGAGGATTGAACCATGTTACATTGCGTGAGCGGCGGTGTCTCCTGCTGGTTCCGCTAATGGGAGCTGGACAGTAGGATATTTCCTCCCGGAAACCACTCCGCTTAAGGGCCTGGTTGTAATAAGGCGCATGTTCATCGAATATCCGCTCATTAGCTGACAAACGGGATATGCGGAGGGAGATGTTTTTGACCAGGTTGTTTGTGATGTTCCTAGGATGGTTTGATCGGCGGTGGATGTAGTGCAGATTGTCATTAGGTTTCCTGTATGGATAGTACAGGTCGTTTTCGAGGTCGAGGGTTACGTCCAGGAAGTTTACTCGGGTCAGGGACGTTTCTAGGGTTATTTTAAATCCCCAGTCGCGGAAGAATCTGATTAATTGTTTCCGGACCCTATCTGTACTACTGGGGTTGTACCCTTTAAGGGTAAGGAGCCCATCATCACGGTACAATCCACCACCGAATGCAGGAAACATATCAGTGAGTTTGGCTATTAGGAATAATCCTATAAGATCAGTGACCTCCGCCGAATCCGTGGCGCCCATGCTGACGTCGAAGGGTGAGTCGGGAGCTCTTTTTATCCATTTAGAGTCGTCAAAGAGTAAGACTGTCTTCCTGGCGTGGAGGATGATTTTTCTTTCCTGGTCGGTGATGGGCACGAGTGTTTCGGCGAAGTCCAAGGCGGCAGTAAGTAGCGGTAAGGTGATTGAAGCATAGTAGCTCTCTATGTCGAACTGTATGAATTTAGTTTCTCGTTTATCCTCCATATTGCTGAACCAAGAGATTACTTCCTGGGTGTTGATCCATAGGCTAAGTCGGGTGTGTTGCTTGACTTTTGGTATCACGCGGTCTAGGATTTTTTTGCTGATTCTCCCTATGTCGGACTTCGTTGGGTTAATAAGCCTGTTTGTCAGCTAATGAGCGGATATTCGATGAACATGCGCCTTATTACAACCAGGCCCTCAAGCGGAGTGGTTTCCGGGAGGAAATATCCTACTGTCCAGCTCCCATTAGCGGAACCAGCAGGAGACACCGCCGCTCACGCAATGTAACATGGTTCAATCCTCCCCACAACGCAGAGGTGACTACTCCTATCGGGAAACTATTCTTTAGGCTCATTGAAAAACACTTCCCATTACAACACCGCTACCACAACAAAAATACCATCAAACTCTCTTACAGCACTACACCAAACTTCGCACAAAACATCGTCTCCTCTAACAACAAAAAACTCAACCCCGATGGCAGAAATAACCTAATTAGCAGTGGAGAACCGACCAGGAGGTGTAACTGCCCGGATAGATCAATTTGCCCACTCGACAATAGATGCAGAGACCGTAATGTGATCTACCAGTGCAACGTGAGGACGGATACCTCCAACAAAGCCTATATAGGACTTACCGCATGTGACTTCAAGACCCGGCTATACCAACATAGACATACCCTCCAAAACCCGGCCCGGCGTCACGCCACTACACTTTCGGGCCACATATGGGACCTCAAGGACAACAACATCACCTATGATCTCACTTGGAGATTACTGTCCAGAGCCAATTCTTACACGGGAGGACGCCGTCCGTGCAATTTATGCTCGGAGGAAACTTTACAAATGCTGTTTTCGACGGACCAACTCCTAAACAAGAAAGATGAACTGGTTACTGCATGTAAACATAGATTGCGTAGGACTTACCTCGCCCTCAAACCCCATAATGACCCGGCGGGGTAGACTAGGGCTATAACACCCCAGTTGCCGATTTTGCAATGGGTAACCCCTGCTTGCCAAGGAAGACGTAAGATCTTCTTTGTATTCTTTTATCGCTTCCTTTATTTCCTTCCCCCCTCTCTCCTTTGTCCTTCTACCCCAGCTCTTCTCCTTTGTCGGCGTCTTTTCTCGCCCACCCGAGGCTGCCCTTTGGCCCCATGTAGCCTTAGTACCCCCCCCCTCCCCTAGTCTTTGATAGATTTGGCGGACTCCGCCCTTTATAGCAGTTGGCTTAGACCCCGGATACTTACCCCCTTTTTCCGACCGCTCCCACTATTCTCTGTGCCCTCTATACTTCTTAGTGGCACTTATGCCTTATTTTTTCGTTTCAGTATTTCTTGCTTCGCTTTTCTTCAGGGCGGGGTGGATTCTGAATTTATTTCTCCGTATTCTACCTTTATTTCGTACGAACTTTCATGTAGCTTGTTTTAGATCTTTTAGAGTTAGCATTAGTATATATTTTTCTCGAGACTCAGAATTATTATCTCGTACAAGTTCACTTTGCTGCACTGGGTCGTTGCTGGCCCGGGATGGAAACCTTTATTGTCTATTTCGTGGTAGTCTCTTTAGTATTTTGGCCCCTTTTGTTGACCCGTCACCGTATCATTTACGTACTTATACCTCTTAAAAGGGTCCTTGCCTTTATCCGTCCCACCTAGTTCTCTTACTTATTTCTTTATTTCTTTATTTATTTATTTATTTACTTCTTTCTTTCTTTCTTTATTTTATTCTCGCCTAACAATAGCCTGACACCTAGGTCGTAGAATTTAATTTACTTTACTTTTTTCTTTACACTTATTTGCTTTTCTTCACTCTCAGTATTTTTTCTTTCCTATTTCTACCCCCCATTGTTCTACCTACCGTTCCGACTTCCTCCCCCTCCCCCTCCCCTGTATCTTCTTTGACCTCATGCCCAGCTGTAGCTGGCACTACCAACGCTTGATTGGGTCTACTCCACCCCCTCCCCTCTTTCTCCTACTGGCAGGTTTAGCCACCATCTCCCCTACTAATTTGCAACCACAGAATTACTACTGATTTTTGACAATCACTTTGACCATATATGGAATTACCCCTTGAGAAGATCGGCTATTTAAATACCAGGATAAATTTTCATTTAGTCCAGAATTAGCCGTCGAAACGGCTTGAGCTCAGCTGTCGGGGTCTTACTGGTTCCTATTACCCACTCTACTACCTCAAGTATTGAGTACTTTGGTGCGTTATGGTCCACCTGGTTCCTTACCACATTTCCTTCGTTATCTAGCTCCTACTCCCGTAGTAGAGCACTTTCCGACCCTACCACGCCGTATCCAGACTTTTCCGCTAAGCTCAATTCATTTCACCCGCACCATGCGAAAACACAACATTGACTTCTCTACCAAGAACATCCCAATCCCACCGAAAAAACTTTACCTTCGGATGCTCACGTAAAAAATTGATCTATTTGCGAAAAGACTTAGATGGAGAACTTTTTTCTATGACAGATGTTGCGACAACCAGGACTTCGGCGCCAAGGAGAGATTCGGATTTATTACCTACAAATCTCCGCCCCTGAACCCCTTGCTCGCACCCTTCGAGAATGACCTCTTCCAGCTGGTCAGGAACATTAAATTTAAACCCAGACACAACCGATTCCTACAAAAACTCCGTAGCAACTGAACAGAGTATGATAACACAAATGACATCATGGTGCATTCGGATAAAACTGGGAACCTATACTTTGTCAACCCTGACAGATACCACACACTGATCAGGAGCAGCCTAAACTACACCTATAAAAAGGCCAACCACTCTTGTATCGAGGACATAAATCGAGATGGACAACAAATCACCTCCAGCCTCGGGGTCGCCGACCGCACGGAACCTCTAGACCCACGAACACCATACTTCACACTGAAGGACCATAAATCCGATTTTGACCGTAAACCCTCCATCAGGCTTATTAACCCAACGAAGTCCGACATAGGGAGAATCAGCAAAAAAATCCTAGACCGCGTGATACCAAAAGTCAAGCAACACACCCGACTTAGCCTATGGATCAACACCCAGGAAGTAATCTCCTGGTTCAGCAATATGGAGGATAAACGAGAAACTAAATTCATACAGTTCGACATAGAGAGCTACTATGCTCCAATCACCTTACCGCTACTTACTGCCGCCTTGGACTTCGCCGAAACACTCGTGCCCATCACCGACCAGGAAAGAAAAATCATCCTCCACGCCAGGAAGACAGTCTTACTCTTTGACGACTCTAAATGGATAAAAAGAGCTCCCGACTCACCCTTCGACGTCAGCATGGGCGCCACGGATTCGGCGGAGGTCACTGATCTTATAGGATTATTCCTAATAGCCAAACTCACTGATATGTTTCCTGCATTCGGTGGTGGATTGTACCGTGATGATGGGCTCCTTACCCTTAAAGGGTACAACCCCAGTAGTACAGATAGGGTCCGGAAACAATTAATCAGATTCTTCCGCGACTGGGGATTTAAAATAACCCTACAAACGTCCCTGACCCGAGTAAACTTCCTGGACGTAACCCTCGACCTCGAAAACGACCTGTACTATCCATACAGGAAACCTAATGACAATCTGCACTACATCCACCGCCGATCAAACCATCCTAGGAACATCACAAACAACCTGGTCAAAAACATCTCCCTCCGCATATCCCGTTTGTCAGCTAATGAGCGGATATTCGATGAACATGCGCCTTATTACAACCAGGCCCTCAAGCGGAGTGGTTTCCGGGAGGAAATATCCTACTGTCCAGCTCCCATTAGCGGAACCAGCAGGAGACACCGCCGCTCACGCAATGTAACATGGTTCAATCCTCCCCACAACGCAGAGGTGACTACTCCCATCGGGAAACTATTCTTTAGGCTCATTGAAAAACACTTCCCATTACAACACCGCTACCACAACATAATTAACAAAAATACCATCAAACTCTCTTACAGCACTACACCAAACTTCGCACAAAACATCGTCTCCTCTAACAACAAAAAACTCAACCCCGATGGCAGAAATAACCTAATTAGCAGTGGAGAACCGACCAGGAGGTGTAACTGCCCGGATAGATCAATTTGCCCACTCGACAATAGATGCAGAGACCGTAATGTGATCTACCAGTGCAACGTGAGGACGGATACCTCCAACAAAGCCTATATAGGACTTACCGCATGTGACTTCAAGACCCGGCTATACCAACATAGACATACCCTCCAAAACCCGGCCCGGCGTCACGCCACTACACTTTCGGGCCACATATGGGACCTCAAGGACAACAACATCACCTATGATCTCACTTGGAGATTACTGTCCAGAGCCAATTCTTACACGGGAGGACGCCGTCCGTGCAATTTATGCTCGGAGGAAACTTTACAAATGCTGTTTTCGACGGACCAACTCCTAAACAAGAAAGATGAACTGGTTACTGCATGTAAACATAGATTGCGTAGGACTTACCTCGCCCTCAAACCCCATAATGACCCGGCGGGGTAGACTAGGGCTATAACACCCCAGTTGCCGATTTTGCAATGGGTAACCCCTGCTTGCCAAGGAAGACGTAAGATCTTCTTTGTATTCTTTTATCGCTTCCTTTATTTCCTTCCCCCCTCTCTCCTTTGTCCTTCTACCCCAGCTCTTCTCCTTTGTCGGCGTCTTTTCTCGCCCACCCGAGGCTGCCCTTTGGCCCCATGTAGCCTTAGTACCCCCCCCTCCCCTAGTCTTTGATAGATTTGGCGGACTCCGCCCTTTATAGCAGTTGGCTTAGACCCCGGATACTTACCCCCTTTTTCCGACCGCTCCCACTATTCTCTGTGCCCTCTATACTTCTTAGTGGCACTTATGCCTTATTTTTTCGTTTCAGTATTTCTTGCTTCGCTTTTCTTCAGGGCGGGGTGGATTCTGAATTTATTTCTCCGTATTCTACCTTTATTTCGTACGAACTTTCATGTAGCTTGTTTTAGATCTTTTAGAGTTAGCATTAGTATATATTTTTCTCGAGACTCAGAATTATTATCTCGTACAAGTTCACTTTGCTGCACTGGGTCGTTGCTGGCCCGGGATGGAAACCTTTATTGTCTATTTCGTGGTAGTCTCTTTAGTATTTTGGCCCCTTTTGTTGACCCGTCACCGTATCATTTACGTACTTATACCTCTTAAAAGGGTCCTTGCCTTTATCCGTCCCACCTAGTTCTCTTACTTATTTCTTTATTTCTTTATTTATTTATTTATTTACTTCTTTCTTTCTTTCTTTATTTTATTCTCGCCTAACAATAGCCTGACACCTAGGTCGTAGAATTTAATTTACTTTACTTTTTTCTTTACACTTATTTGCTTTTCTTCACTCTCAGTATTTTTTCTTTCCTATTTCTACCCCCCCATTGTTCTACCTACCGTTCCGACTTCCTCCCCCTCCCCCTCCCCTGTATCTTCTTTGACCTCATGCCCAGCTGTAGCTGGCACTACCAACGCTTGATTGGGTCTACTCCACCCCTCCCCTCTTTCTCCTACTGGCAGGTTTAGCCACCATCTCCCCTACTAATTTGCAACCACAGAATTACTACTGATTTTTGACAATCACTTTGACCATATATGGAATTACCCCTTGAGAAGATCGGCTATTTAAATACCAGGATAAATTTTCATTTAGTCCAGAATTAGCCGTCGAAACGGCTTGAGCTCAGCTGTCGGGGTCTTACTGGTTCCTATTACCCACTCTACTACCTCAAGTATTGAGTACTTTGGTGCGTTATGGTCCACCTGGTTCCTTACCACATTTCCTTCGTTATATATATATATATATATATAAAATTAGAATTGGTGCTCTGAAATAGCGATATATATATGAATGTATATATAGTGTACTTTGCAATACACTGTATTCTTAATTAAAAGCATTTTGAAGACCTTACGTTATTGTTTTAAAGTAGCGACAGTGTCACTTACTTCAATTTTCAGCCAACAGGGGAGATAAGCTGACAGAGCTCTGTTTTGTACTTGTTGGTACTTATCAAAGCTCACCACTCCTCCTGTTTGCTGAAAATTATGAATGTTGGATTCTTATAGAATTCCAGTAATAATCAGGAACTGATTATACAGAGCGGTTGCCGGTCCAGCAAAAATTAAAAATTAGAATTGGTGCTCTGAAATAGCGATATATATATGAATGTATATATATAGTGTATTTTGTAATACACTGTATGCTTAATAAAAAGCATTTTGAAGACCTTACGCTATTATTTAAAAGTAGCGACAATGTAGATTCAAATATTTTGTTCCAGCATTGAAAATATTTTCAGAATATTGTTAATTTAGCGAAGTTATATAGTTTATCATAGATATTATAATCTTTATGTTTGCTCGATTGAAAAGGAAAAGATAACTCCAATCTTGTTTGCTAACCGTTAAATTTGATGAATGATTTACTCAGAAAATATATAGAGAACATTATATATTATTTTGTGTGAGATTAATTTTTCAATGATGAGAGTTTCAATTATATATTATTTTAGTCGAAAGATGTGTGAAAGTTTGAAGATCGAAGAAGAGGAAAAAAAAGAGGAAAAAGTATTGTGCATTTCGAAGAACTATCGTAAAGAGGATAACTTTCAGAATGTCAATTAAAGATTATCAATCTACACCCCAAAAAATAGATTTCGAGGAGTATCATTAAGAAAATAATGTCAAAATAGTAAAAATATTAAAATTAAGAATATTCTGAAAACATTTTCAATGTTGCAACAAAATATTTGAATCTACAAATTGTCCTCCTCTTACAACTTGAACTACGTGTTTATATATATATATATATATATATATATATATATAACTTTGATAACTTTGATAGGTTTCGGCCAGTATTGGCCCAGGCAATGTCTAACTTAATAGCACCACCTGGCGAAAAGTCTTACAAATCAGTGTTTGGGCACCATGGTCCACTCGAGCAGAGAGTTATTGTTTACGGAAGCATATCCGGGTGTAGGAGGCTTATCCGGGATTTCTTGAAGGAATTTATCAAAATACTTCTTGAACTTGATGGGGTCTGTCTCTGCTTTGATGTGTCTTGGTGTAATGTTAAAGAGTGCAGGGCCAATTGAGGTGAAATAGTTGTGCCGTAATGTTGTTATGTGATGCGAGTGGGATTTTTGTCGTGGGCGGATAGCACGGGGCCCAAGCCTTGGGTGTACACTAAAGGTGATGCCAACATCATTTGGGCTAAGCTGATGGAATATTTTCCACATCATACAGATAATGTAGCGCTCACGGCGACGTTGACGAGAATAAAGTTTGAGCTTTTCTAATCGCCCCCAATAGTCAAGGCCTGTCATGCCAACTATATATATGTGTGTATATATATATATATATATATATATATATATATATATATATATATATATATATATATATATATATATATATATATGTATATAAAATATATATGTATATGTATATAATATATATGTATATAAAATTGTACTTACAACCATAATTCTTCATATAATCTAATTGATTATATATACAATAATACATAATATAGCTAAAAAAATTTTAAATTCTGGAATCATATTCCACCATTCCTACAAATTCTTTTTAAATTAACGTAAATAAAAGCAGCTCTTCTTTCTTTCTTTTTCTTCTTCCTACACATACATACATATATCCTAATTATTTAAATCAACATAGCGTCTAAAAATAACGTTTTTTTTTCAGCCCATTTGCATACCCATCTTAATAATTTGAAATATTTGACTTTTCTTCTCTTTCCCTTCTTCCCTTCACTATCCAGGAAAAAAACTTGAACCGTTAAGTTATTCTTCCCTGATTATGTCAATATGGTAAATATGGTTTTATAAATATAGTTTCCATTTATTTAATATCATTGTATATATATAGGAACAAGTCTTACTTGTTCCTATTACCCACTCTACTACCCTAAGTATTGAGTACTTTGGTGCGTTATGGTCCACCTGGTTCCTTACCACATTTCCTTCGTTATATATATATACATATATATATATATATATATATATATATATATATATATATATATATATATATATATATATATATATAGATTATATATATATGTATGTATGTATGTATATATAGTGTATTTTGCAATACACTGTATGCTTAATTAAAAGCATTTTGACTATTTCAGAGCACCAATTCTAATTTTCAATTTTTGCTGGACCGGCAACCGCTCTGTATAATCAGTTCCTGATTATTACTGGAATTCTATAAGAATCCAACATTCATAATGTTCAGCAAACTGGAGGAGTGCTAGGCTTTGATATGTACCAACAGTACGAAACAGAGCCCTGTCAGCTTATCTCCCCTTGTTTGCTGAAAATAGAAGTAAGTGACATAGTCACTACTTTAAAACAATAGCGTATTGTCTTCAAAATGCTTTTAATTAAGCATACAGTGTATTGCAAAAAACACTATATGTATTGCAAAAAACACTATATATACATTCATATATATGAATGTATATATAGTGTTTTTTTGAATGTATATATATTGTGTTTTTTTGCAATACACTGTATGCTTAATTAAATATATTATATATATTACTTCAAAATATTAATAAATATAGACATTCATGTGATCAAATATATTTTATTATACATATTTCAGATGTACTGAGGTATTTCATCAGTATGTTCTCATCAGATAAAATAAATTGATGTCTGACATACCTCAACTGTGCTGATGGTTCAATTCCAGTCTTGGCAGTGATTAGTTATGACAAAACTCAATATTTATATACCATAAATTGTAACATGACAAACTACATATAACTGAGAGGGTACGTATGAGAACGTGTATAAAAAATATAATAAGTATATATAAAGACAAGTAAAACATATAATCATATAACTACATAACTGTTAAAAATTTAATTAAATATGTAAAAATTTAATTAAATATGTAAACTTCAGTATTAGAGAAGGAGCAAATGAGAGAAAGAAAGAGCTAAATGGAGGAGAGAAAGAAAAGATAGAGAGATGATACTAAAAACAAAGAGGGGAGATATGTATTGTATAATATAATTACTTAAGGAAAAGAAGAATAAAGGTATGTGATGCGTGACCGTTTTTTTTCAAATATTAAGTTAGGTAGAAATAATCAATTAAATATCATGAAATTTTTAGTCTATAATATTTGAAAGAAGTTATAGCATTATATTATATCATAGTTAAAACAATATAAAGTGAAAAAGATAATTTGACATAATTTCAAGGGTAAACATGGGTATATTTAAATTAATAAATATACTCAATAATTTGGTTAAAAAAACAAAATTAAAAATATTATTAACTAACAATAGTGGATGGTGGTGGATTGGCGGTAGAGGGTCGGACGCCATGCTTTCCAGCATAGTTACGTCCCTTTACGATCTGAGTTCAAATCCCGCCGAGGTTGACTTTACCTTTCATCCTTACGGGGTCGATAAAATAAAGTACCAGTAATGCACTGGGTAATTGCTGGCCTTAACTCTGAAGCCGAGAATCATTCGGTTTCCTTGTTAGAATTTTAGTCTACGACTTCAGTTATACCATTTACGTGGTTTTGTCTTTGCGTGCAATTGTTCTCCCCGCTCCACATATGACGTATTATCTTAGTTTTTTCCGTTCATTGCCAGAGAACGTCTCTATGAACCACCTAATAGAACATTAGTCTACGACTTCTTTTATACCATAAACGTGGTTCTGTCTTTGCGTGTAATTGTTTTTCACCGCTCCTATTAATGACGTATTATATTCGTTTTTTCCCCTTCTTTGCCAGGGAACGTCACCATGAACCAAAGTATCGTCTTCCTGTCTTCCTCCGGTTGCAACGTTTTAGGAAATATCCACTTCTGCGTTTACAGATTGACTTTGTTAGTTTCAGAAGATCCCGTTAAGGGTGAAAGCAGCGATTCTTTGCTTAAACTTTAATCTGTTATTTTAATAAATATTTGCTCTACGGTTCTTATGTATTTGATATATATTTTCCTTATCGAGCCCTCTTTGGATTTTAGTCTTCAAATTTATTATTATTACTATATATATATATATATATATATTAGTAAAAGGAAAAGAAAATGCTGACAAATTGTTCCAAGTGAAAAATAATTTAATTGGGAATAAGTAAAAATTAGTAATAAGTATTGGTTAGTATTCAGTTTTAGTTTTAAGTTTTTACCGGTTGCGCATTTCTAATGCTTTTCAAAAATAATTTTGAGATAGAGCACCCGTGATGTTTGCTCTAATCTGCTCTACCAGTCTGTTCGGTAGGACCTTCCGCCCAGGACCGATGGACAACTTCCAAAAGTCCCTGGCCTAGCAGTGCTACCGAGGAGCTCTACCAGTTCGAGACAAGCTCTACAGACATGGGCGCCCGGGCAGGGACCCTGCAAAAAAGATCTGTCCGAGGTGCGTGCGAGACGAAGAAACCGTCGCGCACGCATTCATACACTGCCCGGGCGTCACTGACCTGTGGGGCTATGTAGAACGATTATTGTCGCGGGTGGGACCAATCCAGTTGACCACCGAGTCCATTGTCATGATCAAACCGCCACCCTCCTTCAAAAACGAAGGAGAGGCGGTTTTCCTTTGTGTGATAGCTATGGCGAAAGAGGTTGTATGGTGGACAAGGTTGAAAGGGCTGAGGTCAGACACCTTTCTCTCCGGCCAACAACTGATTCTTTTTTTCAAATACCACTTTGGAAGAAGAATCAGGATGGAGAGAGAGGTGCTGTACCCCAGCAAGTTTTATGAAAGGTGGGTGAAAGTGGCGAGAATGGCCCGAGTGAATGGGCCTTCTCTCTATATCAGCCTGTAGGTTGAGGAAAAGGAGGAGGAGAGGAAAGGAGTACAAGCTCTTCGTACTCCTGGAGATGAGGGTTGCACATTTTTTTTCGGGGGTATGTGTTACCCATATAAACTGTCTCCCTCTATTGGGGAAAATCGACTAACTTTTTAAATTCCATTTGTGATAACATTTTACACGTTTTTATTGTATGTAAACTTCCCCCTTTGTATTTGTCCCCTTCTTTTGTGCCCCTGTGGCTAATAAAGAAATCTATCTATCTATCTATCTATCTATCTATCTATCTATCTATCTATCTATCTATCTATCTGTCTGTCTGTCTGTCTGTGTGTGTGTGTGTGTGTGTGTGTGTGTGTGTGTGTGTGTGTGTGTGTACTTATACACACACACACACACACACACACACACACATATATATATGTACTTATACATATAGTGAAGGCGCGTGGCTGAGTGGTTAGAGAAGTGGATTCGCAATTGTGAGGTTGTGAGTTCGATTCACGGACCAGGCGATGTGTTATGTACTTGAGCAAGACACTTTATTTCTATACATATATATCTATATATATACATATATATATATATGTACATATACATATATATACATATATGTACATATACATATATATATATATATATATATATATGTGCATGTACTTATATACATATATATATATATATGTACATATACACACACATATATATGTACATAAACATATATATATATGTACATATACATATATACATATATATATGTGTATATATATATATGTACATATACTTATATACATATATATATATATGTACATATACTTATATACATATATATATGTACATATACTTATATATTTATATATATATATATGTACATATACATACACATATATATATATACATATATATATACATATAATATATATATATACATATAATATATATATTATAGTTATGATGCTTCCATAGGCGGTATGCCGGTTGAGAACTCTATATTCTTACAGAGCAGAGTATGATATAATATAAAACGAAAAATCACTGATGCATCTGAACTCAATTTATTGTGTGTTACAAACCTGCAGACCGAATGATCGTGTCTCGAGCTGTCCGCCGGTGAAACAATTGTAACACACAATAAATTGAGTTCAGATGCATCACTGATTTTTCGTTCTCTCTCTCTCTCTCTCTATATATATATATATATATATATACGTTTAAATTTGGTGTTTAACCACTGGGTAGAATTGATCATTATACAATGTTAATCATGGAGCAATATGAGAAAAGAAAAGCACTCGACGTTATGCAATTCATGCATCTTCGATGTTGAATCATGTTGGTGGTGCGGAAACGGAGTAAATGTATTATAAAGTGAAATGACAGGAGGCCAAATATGTTGAATTTCTCTAATTATTTATTTTTGCAAATAGTATACACATTTCAGTGGCCAGGTTGCTTAAGTACCCGGTGACATCTTCAGGTGTAAACTGCGTAATAGATGTCTATTCATGCGTCTTGTCTCCCATCAAACATGACATTTATAACTTTGAATGCAATAAATAATATATCTGTGCTCTTACTTAGTTGAGCTGTTAATATGTTGAGAGGTTAGGCTGCTATTTAGTTGTGAAACCTTTTCACGTCACTGCAGACGGCGACAGCGTGCGTTGGTTTTTTTATGATACCATGTGCTTCTCTCGTCGTCTTCAGTTCTGTATGTTAACATGTGTAAGTTTAGGTAGATCGATACCCTCACTGAAGGTCCAGATCGATTGTCTAACTACACCGATATTTGGTGAAACGTATTCATGATTTGTGAAGGATACATATGAGGCAAATATATATGATTTTTATCAGGTATCTATATTTTGAATTTTTGTTGAATTTTAATATGATACTGTAACGAACTATGAATTCTTACATTCTATACAGATTGTTTCTTGTTAAAGTTTGATATGTTCTTGTGTGTAAGTTTATATCACTAGGTGTTTATTTACGTATTTATGCCATTCACATTTTTGTAATGATATATATAGGAATTGTAACGTCCAGTTACTGTAGGTTCACCAGAGTGAGCACTCAATGCGTAGTTTCCAGTAAGTATAGAGGTGTAGTACTAAGCAGTGTGTAATAATAATTGTTGCTTCTATTGGCACAAGGCCAGCAATTACTCAGTGCATTACTGGTGCTTTAGTTTATCGACCTTGGAAGGATGAAAGATAAAGTTAACCTCGGCGGGATTTGAACTCAGAACGTAAAGGGCCATAAATCTACGCTGCAAAGCATATTGTCTGACGCCCTACCGATAATAATAACAAAAAGACCCATTTGTTATGTCTTCATTGCATTTATTGAGTAGTGACGCGCGTTTCGCCATTGATCAGCTCAAGGTTCGGTCTGCATCGATCTGGCCGAACTCTGGAATCAAAAGCTTGTCGGACTATATATATATATATATATATATAATGTAGGAGGTGAGTTATGTTGTAGAACAATAAAACTATGCATATATCAGATAAGTAGCACTCAACAGTTGGTAGAACTGGAGTATATATAGAAGAAATTAAAAGATGGTTAAAAAAGTTCCTTATATTTTATTATGCGCATTTCAAAAACAAATATCATCCTGGGACGATAATTGCGTTCTCATCAGATATTTGTTTTTGAAATGCGCATAGTAAAATATATGGAACTTTTTTAACCATCTTTTAATTTCTTCTCTCTATATATATGTATAATGTTTAATATAGAAATGGCTTCCACAGGACTAGTACTGTTTCATTCGAAGGAAATCATAAGGAAAGCCAACTGTCATTGTGATCTGGTGGTATTTATACGTTTTCTGGTGGTAGGGGAAGGAGGTGATTGAGATGGGTGGATCATTGGCCAAGGGATTTTAAGAAGAGGGATTCTTTGAAAAAATTATTTTTAGAGAAATATACACAGTAATACAAAGGCAAATGTAAAAAAGCATTAACACTAAGTAACTATAGACAAACACATACTTACGGACACCCACACCTATTTTAAGGTTCAGGCGTATATATATATATATCATCATCATCATCATCATCATCATCGTTTAACGTCCATGTTCCACGCTTGCATGGGTTTGGACGGGAGTTTTCCCACTAGAGGCAAGAGTGGTTGTCTTGCTCGCATAGGACTGTCTGGCGGATTTTCTACAGCTGGATGCCCTTCCTAACACCAACCACATTTACAGTGTGGGGCTGGGTCTGCCTACTCCGTGGCTACCATCTATCTTTATTGCCCTGCACTTTGTTATACAGCTGTCGTCTTTCATGCGCATCACGTGACCATACCAACGTAGCTTTCTCTCGAGTAAACAACATCTGATCCCTCTTATTTCTAATTTTTTCCTTAGTTCGTTTATACTTTGCCGTTCACGTATATTACTCTAGCTACTGTACTTTCAGAGCACCCTCCCCCACTGCTGATTTTGTCACCCAGGTAACGGAAGCTGTCCACTATTTCTATAGAACCCTCTGCGCAATTGAAAGAGCTAGTATTTTGTGGGCACTTGCTGCTACTTATTGCACCAGAGCACCGGCCACATGTAAAATCTGTGTTCTTAGTTAGCTTACCTGTGATCCCACTACATCTTTTATGCACCCATACTTTGCATTTGGGACATAAAATGGAGTTTCTACCTACGCCTTTCCTACACACTGAACATGGCCATTTCCCGGAAGGGACCGGCACCTTATTTTCTTTCCTACAAACTAGAACTTTAGTCTTAGCCAGGTTAATTTTAAGGCCTTTTGATTCTAGGCCGTGCTTCCATGTTTGGAATTTCTTCTCTAGCTCGGCCATTGATTTAGCTATGAGCGTTAGATCATCTGCGTATAGGAGTTCCCATGGGCAGCCGGTCTTGAACTCCTCTGTTATAGCCTGAAGGGCAATAATAAATAGTAGGGGGCTAAGAACAGAGCCCTGATGGATACCAACATTTACGCTAAACTCTTCACTATATTCGTTGTTAATTCTAACCTTGCTGACTGTTTCTTTATACATGGCTTGTATAGCTCTCACAAGCCATTCGTCAACACCTAGTTTTCTAAGAGCCCAACAGATAATGGAACGGGGGACTCTGTCGAAGGCTTTCTCCAAGTCGACAAAAGCTAAGTATAGGGGTTTACTTTTGGCTAGGTACTTCTCCTGTAGTTGTCGTACAATGAAAAGAGCGTCTGTGGTACTTTTGCCTGACACAAACCCGAACTGCATTTCATCTAGATCAATTCTCTCTCTGATTAGTTGCGCTATTACTTTTTCCGTGACCTTCATGACCTGGTCGATTAATTTAATGCCTCTATAGTTACTCCTATCTAGGGCGTCTCCTTTACCCTTGTAACAGTTAACGATGATGCTGCTACGCCAGTCCTTCGGAACAACCCCATTCTGTATGACTTGGTTTACTATCCGGGTGACCATGGTGTGTCCCACCGTTCCAGAGGCTTTCAGCATCTCAGCAACTATTTCCGAAGGCCCAGCCGCCTTACCCGTCTTCATATCTTTGATTGCCTTACTTATTATACTACCTTCGACTAACACTGCTGGTCCCTCTATTGGGTCGATGTGGGGGAGACTGTCTTTCTCCCATTTATTCTCCTCATTTAGTAGCCTTTCGTAGTGACACTTCCAAGCTACCTTCTTATCAGCGTCAGTGATGGCAAGTACGCCATCATCGTTAAGTACACACTTGTCCCCGACAATATCACGGTTTTCCTTGACACATTGCCTAGCAATTCTGAACACCTCACGTTTTTGGTCCTCGCGTTGTAGAACATGCTTGAACTATATATATATATATATATATATATATATATATATATATATATATATGTGTGTGTGTGTGTGTGTGTGTGTGTGTGTGTGTGTGTGTGTGTGTGTGTGTGTGTGTGTGTGTGTGTGTGTAAGAAAATGAAGGTCTTTTAAAAAAAAAGAGATGTCCCACACGAGTGGAAACATAAGGAAAAGAAATTGAAAATGCAACTTTTTTAACATACATAGGTGAAACAGCCCGTGGCATAGGAGAAAGGATAAGTGAACACTGGCGACAACTCCAGGATGGGAAAACTCATTAGTACTCCACCGACATGCCAAAATAGAATATAGGGGCACATTAGAGAACATAGAGATAAAAATTATATACACACACAGAAAAGATGCAATGCACAGACAAATCAAAGATGCAACAAACTTAAACGAACTCCAACCAAAATTAAACAGAAAATACGAGTGGAATAATAACATCACAACTAGTGATTAAGGACAAAATGAAGACATACAGACACACAAAAACCAAACAAACAAAACAAATCAGACACACACAGATAGAACAAACAACCAACTAGTGACAAGTAAATAAACACATAAATAAATAAAAACACACACAAACACCCGGATGTAACACATGCACAAACTAAGCACGCAACACACAACACACAAAAACAAGATGGTGTAGGACAGAATAAAGGAGAGACACACAAAATAAAAACCTAGTCACTGAGGAGGTCACAGAATGTGTGAGGAAAGAGCTTCGACAATGTATAAACAACGTTCCGTTTATCGAACCAACCTACCAGTCAGAAATCTACTATATAAATGGCATGTTCTGACTGTGTATCTGTATATATGTGTATAACCAGTTGGTGTCTACACCAGTGATCTGATCATGATGAAACTTTACACACATGTTAAGGTAATATTCAGAAACAGGACTGGCTTTTAATGAAAATCAATAATGGAACCCATGGGAACATCTTTACAATGGAGGAGAAAGAGAAGACGTTTCAGTGAGAGAGGGGGAAGAGAAGATACTACTACTGTATGTTAAATCTCCCTCCCACTACTACCCTTCCTCCTCCCACAACCCAGTCCTCCAAAACGAGGCAACAACTTATTAGAAATAAAATGCGCGTTCTTGATTGTTCTGCATTCTGTAGAGAAAGAAAGAGAGGGTATGAGAGAGAGAGAGAGAGAGAGAGAGAGAAAGAGAGAGAGGGTATGAGAAAAAAGAGAAAGGGGGATGAGAAAGAAAGAAAGAGAGTGAGGGTGATTGGAGAGGGAGAAAATAATAGCAGCGTTTGATAACTTTAACTTTTACTTATATGAGCAGAAAAACCACCCACTGGGTGGTTTTCTGCTAGCATGTGTAATGTGCATATTGATATTATACGCAAGTATATATGCATGTAGATATGACACATCAAACAAAATCGTAATTGACAATATACACAGATATTGAACGAAGACTGCATTATACTGTCTTATGTAATCAGTAACGTAATCCATGATACATTAAAAAAAGACGATATCTATACATATATATAAAACTGAAATTTTCTGTGTGTGTGTGTCCTAATTTTTGAAAAGTCTATACAAATCCACATTTCTACTCCGATTGACTTCAAACTTGCATTTATATATTCCTTGCGGTCTAAAGATATTAATTGCAGCTTTTATTTTTCAATTTTCTGTTGTTAAAGGGGTGTTAGGCGCCGGTTAGCGATCTCTCTCTCTCTCTCTCTCTCTTTCTTAGTCTGTATTTTTAGATAGATACATAGCTATAACGTCGCCCCCTTATAATATCTGTATGTATGTCGGCTGTCTACATTACAACATTATGAAAACATTGTTCTCATTGCTGACGTAATATCTTCGCTATTTTCTGTTCATTGCCAGGGAACGCCTTCACCAACCAAAGTATCGTCTTCCTGTTTTCCTTCGGTTGAAACGTTTTTCGAAATATTTACTTCTGCGTTCACAGATTGATTTTTTTAGTTTCAGAAGATCCCGTTAAGGGTGAAAGCAGCGATTCTTTGCTTAAGCTTTAATCTGTTATTTCAATATATATATATAATTATATATTCGTGTACAGATATTTTTGCATACACAAAAACAAAATATAAACAAACGTATTTATTTCACGAAAGCACAGACGGCTTATCGTCATTGTTACTGCCGATATGCCACCCAAAAAGTCCCACTACTTTTGGCACAAAGCCAGCAATTACATAGTCAACGGTTCGGAAATCACATGCATCACTGACGAGTTTGCTCCTTACTCTAACAGTTAGTCTTAGTGTACTTCATCCTGCTTTTAGGTCATGCCTCGAAGGAAGAGATACTCCATTGGCCGAAATACTGCGAAAGCGGCAAGAAAAAGAACAAGGCGGGCAAACGAATCGTCAGTGGAATCTGCTATTCGACGGTCGTAAGATGCTGAACGTACTGCCACCAGAAGAGCACTTGAAACAGACAACCAACGAACCATTCGCCGAACCGTGTCAGCTTTGTATTGTCTATCAACAAATCCCAGGGTCAGACCCTAGCTGTTGCTGGTCTTCTTTTGGAAGAGTCAAGTTTTTTACACGGGCAACTATACGTTCGTTGGTTACTCAAGAGTGGGAAGCAAGACAAATCTCTTTGCCCGACACGGAAGAACAAGAAACATTGTGTACAAGGAGGTGCTACAATCATTGTTTAGGTAGACGAGACAGCAGGGGATATACATGATTGGCTGAAGAAGGACGAGACTATGTTAGTAGTACGACCAATGGCTGCTATCACACCAACAGCAGCAAAAACAACAACAAAAAAGAGAGGGAACGCAATTACATGCTTTTGAAAAATCTTAATGGAAAATTATTTGCCTAAGCACAAAATGTAGACACCATCCCCAGGCCGAGGTATTCCGTACTTCTCTGTACTGTTTCAGAAAGGAGGGATAAACATGCCAATCTATGTTTAGAAGCCCGAGTAACGCCGGGCCATTCTGCTAGTTATATATAAACTGCATTAGGAGAAAATTAGTGACGGAAATATATGAATGTTTATTTAAGCGATCGCTAACCGGAAGTGTTGACATTTGAACATTTTAAAGAAGTGAATCTTAAAATAACAACAATAGTATTTATATTTAATCAAGAATAACGAAATTTAGTAGATAAATTATGTAATATTTATTCATTATCTATTCAAAGTAATCCAACTTATTTTACAAACGGAATAAAAAAATATATTCTGGACGCAGTCCCGCACTCCTTACTTTATTATAGTTTAGATATTCTTTACACACTGTTTCCTCAACCTTACGCCTCTTTCTCTCTCTCTTTCACACAAGACGTACTGTGACTCTGTGTGTGTGTGTGTGTGTGTGTGTGTGTGTGTGTGTGTGTGTGTGTGTGTGTGTGTGTGTGTGTGTGTGTGTGTGTGTGTGTGTGTCTGTGTGTGTCTGTGTGTGTCTGTGTGTGTAGTGTTTGTATCCGAGGAAGTTACAATATCCGCACGCACACACACACACACAAACACGCATCTCTCTCTCTCTATATATATAACCATATTTACATTATATATATTTACATATAACCACATTTACATTGTTCAAACATTTTTTTATTAGCTTGAAAAAAACATATATAAATTATAAAATATGGATTAATAAATAATAATTAATAGTTTAATAATACATAGACTATCATTAAAAGTAAACTATATATATCAGAATAATTAAATATAGAAGTAAATATATTAAATGAAATAAAATCTATTAAATGAAATAAATTCATTAAATGAAATAAAATTTATGGAGAATAAATATAACCACATTTGGATTCTAAGAAATAAATGAAAATTAAAAAAATAACGAAATTTCACATAAAATGAATTTTAGATTTTAAATTAATTTAGATAATAAATGAACAAAATATATTATATATATTGATGGGGATATATGCATTTTAATATATTTTAATACATATTTAATAGTTATTTAATTAGGCATTAAAGATAAACTGTTTTAAAGTTGTAGAATATCTTACCTTATAATAAAACATTGTCATAATCTACAATGAGCTAAATTAAATTAAATTAATTTAAGCATATTCTCCCTTCTATTTTATCCTTTCCTTTTCTCTTTTTCTTCGTTTTTCTTTATTTCCCTTCTTGTTTCTTTTTTCTCACCGCATCTCCCATTTTCTTCTGCTTTTTATTCCCCTTCTTCTCTCTCTGGATCTTCTCTTTTTTCTTTTTCTTTTATTTATTTATTTAATTATTTCCCTTCTTTTTCTTCGCATCTTCAATCCCCCCCCCCTTCTATATTTCTACCTTGCCCTACGTCCTCTTCTTCTATAAGTTTATCATATTATTTGTGTATAAAAACGTTGAGGGTTGGTGAAATAAATCACTACCACTACTGGAATTGAATAATCAAAACCGTAGCGGTATGTCGCATATCCAATCTCATATATTTTATCTGATGAAAACCTATTTAAACACCATTGTACCTTTGAAATATGTATAATAAAATATATATTTTGGTTATGAGAATATTTTTCATTTATTAATATTTTGAATAATATATATATATATATATATATATATATATATATATATATATATATATATGTGTGTGTGTGTGTGTGTGTGTGTGTGTGTGTGTGTGTGTGTGTGTGTGTGTGTGTGTGTACCCACATAACCTCTACAGTTTGCAACCGATTTTCTTTAAATTAGGAACAAACATGCAGCCCCTAGGTAGACGAAGGCTGTCTCTGGATCACCGTGACAATCACGTCACATATACGAAACTTAAACAATTGTTGGTTAACATTTTACTTAGGGTATTACGCCCTCTTTCCTTAGATAATGCCTCCAAGGAAGAGATCCGCCATTGGTCGAAAAACAGCGAAAGCTGAGGGAGGGAAAAGAAGAAAAGCTAATGAATCGTCAATGGAGGCTGCTATTAGGTGATCGCAAGATGCTGAACGTTAAGCTACTGCAAGAGCGTTAGAAAACTACGAGCAGCGTTGTATTTAAGACATAGGTTACTTATGTACTCCAGATGGTCATAGGCACTTTCATTTTTCCAGATATTGATTATAGGGCCCCGCGGGGCAGATAACCCTCTTTAACCGCTTCCTTGGATTCGACTGAAACACTGCAGTGCAATACAACAAAACGTTATAACTTCTGGAGTTCGCAACCGATTTTCACCAAACTTGACACGTGGACTACGTATGTTCTACAGATGAATTTGAAGACTTAGAATTGGCACATATTGAGTAGGGGACACCTGGGGGGGGGGGGGGGACTCCCTTTTGTAAAAAGCCGATGATTTTGTACAAGTATAGTTTTCGAAGCAGAACTGAAGTATTTACATGAATGCTATGCATGACTGCTATTTAATACCCGAGCAACGCCGGGTAGCTTTGCTAGTTTATAATAAATTGATGTGAAAACCAACAGGTGCATGTGTTTTTATTGGCAACATGACCCTCCCAAAGTATAACAACATCTGTTTCAACACACATTTTCAGATAAGAAATCTTGCAAAACAAATTCAAAAACGAATTATATATATATATATCCACTTACTGTGGATACCTCTGTGCATTTTGCTCCTTCAATATATTTTTCATAATTGATTATAATATTTAGTTGAGCTCTTTATTTTTTTTTTTTTTATCTAATTCCTGTTTCACAATGGAAAAACAATATTTGGGTACCTCGTTGAAGAATATTCCAATTCCACCTAAAGATGAATATCTACTCTTGCTCATACAAAAAAACTAACCAATTTATTAGGAGAATGGGATGGAGGGCCTACCATTTTGACAACAAAACTAATACAAATGAAATGAAGTACCGCTATGGATTCAAAACATACAAAAATCCGCCTCATAATATTCAACATGAAAATTTTGAGAGCGCCCTACTGAACATGATTAAAAACATAAAGTTCAGAAAACACAAATCAGAATTCCAAAAGGGATTGGACTCTACCCTCCTACAACTGAAAAATTCAAAGAAGGTCCATGACCATTCTGACAAAACTGGTAACTTGTACGATAAATATAACCAGTTCATATATAAAGAACTTAGAAAAAACTATAAGAAAGCAAATACCACCGCACTAACATCCTTGAACAACATATCATGTGATATAGTAAAAAAGCTCCAGATTGAAGATAGGACTGAGCCTTTCACGCCTAAAAGCCCGCACTTCAACCTGAAAGACCATAAATCTGACTTTAACTCGAACCCATCTATTAGACTGATATGCCCATCAAAATCTGATATCGGTAATATCAGCAAAAAGATTATTGATCGTATCATTCCGTAAATTAGAAAATGTGTAACACTTCCACTATGGGATAACACTTCCCAAGTTATTGAATGGTTCACTAGCATTGGGAATAAAAACTCAGCTTCATTCATTCAATTCGACATCGATTCTTACTATTCTTCGATTTTTCCAATTCTTTTAAACAAAGCACTGATCTTTGCCAGAAATAGATCGGATTTATCTACTGAGGAAATCAACATCTTAAATCACGCTAGAAAAACCTTACTAAACTTCCAAGAAGAATACTGGACAAGAAACACATATAACAACTTATTCGATATTACGATGGGATCCATGGACTCTGCTCAAGTTACAGACCTCGTTGGACTATTTCTCCTCTATAACATTCATGACTCTTTTCCCCACCTCAAAGGTGGTCTTTATCTGGATGATTGTCTATTGTTATCTAACAATCTTAGCAATTCCAATATAGAGAAAAACAAAAAAACAAATTAGATGCCTTAGCATCACATTTGAAAACACTTCAAAAGTAGCTAATTTCCTTGACGTTACCTTAGACCTCTCTACGAATACTTATCAACCATACCACAAACCTAACCAGAATCTACATTATGTACATTCACGATCTAACCACCCTAACTCTATACTCAAGAACTTAGTATATAACATATCTCTTAGACTTTCTAAATTATCTTCCAATGAAGATATATTTTATAATAATGCACCCTTTTACAACGAGGCCTTAACTAGAAGTGGATATAAAGAAAAAATCTCATATATCCCCAACACTACTATGGACCAAAACATAAAACCTAGCAAAAACTACAAACACCAAAAAATACCATTGAAACAAATACCTAAAGTGGTTATTCCTATTACACCAAACAACCGAAAAACCACAACAACTATTATTACACGATCTATGACCAATGTTATCAACCCACATATGAATACCAAGCACTCAAAATCTCACAATCTACCCAAAAATAACACCAAATACAACCACGGTAATTTAGCAAATTCCACAAATAAGGATACTAACCATAGGAATTCTTCTAGAACACAACACAATAATATAAGTGGTAATAAGAACTTAACTAAAAACCGCAAAAGAAACATAACATGGTACAACGCACCCTTCAACCTGCAAACTATTGGACAAATCCCCCCAAAATTCTTTGAAATTCTACATAAACATTTTCCACCAAACCACAGATACCACCAAATATTTAACAAATATACTGTTAAATTCTCATACTCTACATCAAGCAATCTCCAGCAAAAAATAAGTAACTACAACATTTATAAACTTAAAAATAATATGACTACACCACCACAACATAATTTAAATAGGACTGCACCTTTTTAAAAAGGCAAATAATACAACCCTTCAACCTAGAAAACACAACCACCCAAATCACCAACACAAAAAAAACAGAACACAAAATCACAATACAACCCTAGCACCAAACCACCTACAAAGCAACCTTCATTCTCCTGTTATCATTAATTACAATAGGAATAGCTCAAGGATTAATGAGAATAATATAGGCACCCCCAACAACCATCTTACGCATGGCTGTAATTGCAGAAATAGAAGCATTTGCTCCTTAAATGGCAACTGTTTGATTAATAATGTAATATATAAATGCACTGTGTCTACTACAGACTCCAACAAAACATATATAGGATCTACATCAAACACATTTAAGAAAAGATTTTACGCACACTCTAGTAGTTTCAACAATACTAAACTAGCTAACACCACATCTTTAGCTGAAGCGGTAAATAATTATAAAAAGAAAAAAATATATTTCAAGTTATCGTGGAACAACATTCTACAAAGAACTCCATATCTTGGGAACAGGAGGGAATGTAGATCATGTTCAGGGGAGATCTTGGAAATTACTAAATCTAAGGACGATTTATTAAATAAAAGGCAGGAACTGAGCATAGTTTGTAATCACCGTATACGAAGAACATTTAAATACTATAAACCTAATTAAATATTTTAAATAGCAACTCACTATAATTCTATATAGAGTAACATTTATTAGTACCCCTTTCCCCTAATTATATGCATTCATGCTTATTTTTTACCTTTTAATGTTTTAGCTTCCTTAGGTTTATGCGTTAATGACTAAAGGCAACAAGGTACACAACCACCCGTAATTGCATGAGTAAATGTATATCTATGTATGATAGGGAAATATATGTATGTGTGTGTGTATATATATATATATATATATTTATGTATGTGTATATATGTATGTATATATATGTGTATATGTATTTGTGTGTGTGTATGTGTGTATATATATATATGTGTGTTTGTGTGTGTGTATATGTGAGTATAGGTGTATGAGTGTTTATATATGAGTGTGTGTACATGTATGAGGAGTGTACATACACACACACATATATATATATGTGTGTGTGTATATATATATATATATATATATATATGTATATGTATATATATATATATATATGTGTGTATGTATGTGTGTATATATATATATATATATATATATATATATATATATATATATATATATGTATATGTATATATATATATATATATATATATATATATATATATATATATATATATATATATATATATATATATATATATATATATATATATATGTATATATGTGGGTATAGGTGTGTATGTGTGGATATATATATGTATGGATATGTATGTATATGATTATGTGCATATGTGTATTTAGGTTTGCATCTATTTATGCGTATGTATATTTTTAGTTGGGTATCAATGTAACTATACCTCTCTATATATAGTGTGGATATATGCACTTTGTAATCTATGAAATTTATGTGTTTTAACTATGCCAACATGTATTTATATGAGTTTGATTATTTATGCATAAACATACTTGATAGTATTTTAGAGCGTATCATATGCTGTATTATACTAAGTGCAATTTACCACACCGTACTATATTGTGTTGGTTAAGTTGTATATTATCGCATTACTGTATTTCATTATCTTATTATAATTTTCATCTTTTAATATACTATCTTTCCTAGTCATAACCTTAATTTATATTCACCTAAAAACTCCATACAACACTAATCACCATTTATTTTGACATTCTTTTTAACTTCACTATACCAGATACATTCAACTATCAGTTTGACAATCCCTTTCCTCCTAATAGATTTTTATGCCAATTCTACTATTAACACCATTCAACCATTCCTTTCAAAGGGTTATGACCTCAACTAAAGTGTATTACTTTTCATGAAAAAAACAATTTGATTGGTTAGTTCTTCAACTACCTCCAAATAAGGACATGATACTAACATACTACTAATTCTGAATAAAATTATTATTGAATAAAATTATTATTGCTTTTGAAAACACCTGGTGATATGCATGTAAGTAAATATTCTCTTTATCTGATATTTTGTAACTAACCTTACATAGATCGATAACGGAGTATAGCTACAATGTATTATCATCATCTAGAAACGATCGTAAAGCAGTGAAGTATATCTCTAATGACTTGATTTTTTATTTCATTGTTTTAACATATATATATATATATATATATATATATATATATATATATATATATATATATATATATATATATATATATATATATATATATATATATATATACATACATATATATATATATATATATATATATATATATATATATATATATATATATATATATATATATAAATATATATATATATATATCCACCAATTAATGGTAGGGTCCAAACCGTATGAAGAACTCTATGTAATCTGTATGTAGAAGATGTCGTGAAGCAAAGTTTAAAATACAAAATTTCAACGATATAATTCATTGGAAGCAGAGTCAAAATAATACAAATAATGAAAACAATGAAATTAAACAAAATACGGGTAATTCATAGTAAAAACTCATTATTTTACGATCGTTTCTGGGGGATAGTTCTCCGTATGTTCATTCTATTAGAAAGGAGTGTGGACTATGTTCCCAAGAAATTTTTGAAATTACTAAATCGAAAGACATTCTATTAAATAAAAGACAAGAGTTAATTATCGCATGTAACCATAGAATTAGAAAGACATTCAAGTATTATAAATACAACTAAACAAATAGAGAAAAAAATATACAAGAATATATATATATATATATATATTAGGTATAGGATCATCCATGATGTAGTAATGGTTAATTACTACACTGGATATGGTTGACGTCCGGTGAGAGGTTACTCTACGAGTTATGGAAGAATTGTTGAAGAAACTTAGTTCCTGATCCTTCTGTATTCCGGAGTGTATATAAAGAATGTCCTCTCTCTACCTCTCTCTCTACATCCATTACACTCTCTCTCTCACGCCTTTGGCCTACCTCCCTCTCCATATCTATGAACCTGCCCTCTGGGGCAATAAATAATTCCGACCTTAACTATCAACGCATCTCTCCAAAAGTAACCAGTATAATAAAACCCTACCATAACATTTTGATTAAGATATCTACAAACCACTCTCTCCTACTTCTCCAACCCCTGCATATCTTTCTCTCTCTCTCTCCCTCTCCCCTACTTTTCTCTCTTCCTCTTCTACTCTATCTTCTCCAACAACCCCACTTAAGGGTATTTACATTGTACATTTTACCATTCTGCTCTGAGGATACAGTGGTCATAGCATTGGATATTTGAGTTCTGCAAATAGTTGTAAATTTGCACATAGCATAACTAGGCTGTAGTACCACCGTGGAAACATTTGTAAGCACACGGAATAAATTACCTTTTTATGATGTCTACCTGTTATTATTCATTCTTTATATATATATATATATATATATATATATATATATATATATATATATATATAAAGATTTACATATATATATATAAAGTCACAGATATATATGTGGCAACCGTTCACGATGTGGCTCAATGAAGAATTAATAAATTAAACAATCAGAGCAATATATCATAAATTATGTCCCTAGAATTATTAGATAAAATATATACAATTTCCTCTCCCAATTAGCATAATTAACCATACAAAAAATCAATTAGACCAGGCTATAAGAATAAAGGCTCCTATGAAGAAATATTAGATAAATAACCGAAAGCAGGCTCTTCGCGGTGACCACAATAGAGTATTTACCCAACATTTCAACAGCATGTAGAAACTGACTAAATATACCGTCAACCATACACAATTAGGTGTAAATTTAAAGTTAGAAGAAACGTGTACATACCGTAATTACATCTCTACCATGGTTTCGTTCGTATTTTGAGATATCCTATTAAGGATAAATCTCGAGTATCGAACTCATCAGGAGACAAACTCAATAGGACAGTTAATTTTCCAAAGCGATCACGCCAGAAATAGATTAAAAAAGGCTAAGAATCGTGATGTGGCAGTGGTCAAGTTAGAAAGAATGTGGTTAGTTGCTTACGGCGAGTAGGCTGGTTGCTAGAATGCGCAGCCCTATATGGCCCAAATTGCATCTCAACCCAACGGGAGATTATTAAATATAAAGATTTACATATATATATATAAAGTCACAGATATATATGTGGCAACCGTTCACGATGTAGCTCAATGAAGAATTAATAAATTAAACAATCAGAGCAATATATCATAAATTATGTCCCTAGAATTATTAAATAAAATATATACAATTTCCTCTCCCAATTAGCATAATTAACCATACAAAAAACCAATTAGACCAGGCTATAAGAATAGCCTGGTCTAATTGATTTTTTTGTATGGTTAATTATGCTAATTGGGAGAGGAAATTGTATATATTTTATCCAATAATTCTAGGGACATAATTTATGATTTATGGTATATATATATATATATATATATATATGTGTGTGTGTGTGTGTGTGTGTGTGTGTGTGTGTGTGTGTGTGTGTGTGTGTGTGTGTGTGTGTGTGTGTGTGTGCGCGTGTGTGTGTGTGTGTGCGTGTGTGTGTGTGTGTGTATTTTTCTTGCTATTAGAATTACTCCATAGATTCAATCCTATATCTCATCCCTATAACTGTTTTAAATAATTAACTATTAATGAGCACTATATATTACATTATACTTAACACTCTAACAAAACTTTAACAGACATACATTTAAACCTATTATGAAAACCAGATTATTAATGAGATTTCTTATTCGAAAATAAAATTCCCTACAGGTAAAACTTCATTCTGACTACTCTAACACAATACAATACTTACACAAATTTTATTATTTTCTTACCTATATATTTTTTTTATCTACTTTTTACTTTTCTTTTGTTCCATCTATATTCCTGTACTTGTTCTATTTTTAGAACAAAGAAATAACAAATATTTAGGATTGTTCTATACTATTCGACTAGATATAACATACTGATATCTGCACCCCTTTTCTCCCAACTTTAATCTTCCTTGACCGTCCATACTTTTCTATACAATCTGTCTAAATTGTTTTACACTCGCAACTTTCTTTTCTTAAAGGACATTCGATACCTCATCGCCTGACTGCTAATTTATTCATCTACTACTACCAGCTTAATGATCTATATTGCCCTTTCCTATTTTTACTATTGGTCAATCTCAACGTTGTTCTTAAAAGGTTACTTATTCATACATGTTTTTATATTCTTCAATAAACAAAACTCATTACTTCTGAAGACGGCGGGTAGGGAAGACATATGTATATTTTCTTACTTTGATAATTTGTAATTTTACATAGATCACTAATAGAATGAACATACGGAGAACTCCCCCTCCCCCAGAAACGATCGTAAAATAATGAGTTTTACTATGAATTACCCGTATTTTGTTTAATTTCATTGTTTTCACTATATATATATATATATATATATATATATATATATATATATATATATATATATATATATATATATGAAAAGTGTAATTTTCTACACAAAACGAAGGTTATAGAGAAAATTGAGGTTGGTAATGGCACATGGAATATATAAGAGACAGAATACTTTTTTGTGAAAAAACATATAATTTTATAAGGTAAGGAAATAATAAAGGGTATAAAAAATGACCGGTTTCGATGGGTCTGCAAAAGCCATCTTTTCAAATGTTGATTAATATTAAGAAAAATTAATAATACGAAGAGTTAAAATTTGAGATTTGAAAATTCAAGTATAAAATTCATTGTGGGATTTCATATTAGTTTTCATCTAGGTAGCAACAACAGGTTGACTGCTGTGTCCCTTTCTGGTAGTGAATGAGAAGTTATTTGGGGTGTGGGTTATTTTATCCTAAAAGAGATAAATGGAAAACTCACCATTCTGACAAAAAAACAGGATATACCCCAAACCACCACACCGACTGACAACCAAATTTATTTAAACGTTCAAAACGTATGCAACTCCATCGAAAAACTTATGAATACCAACACAGAACAAACGACATTGCTCCATATCAAAAACCAAATGGGACACCTCTGGAAAAAACATCTAAAAACCAGAAAATTCACTTTCTGGGATATGATAAAAAACCTCAACAAAGCTGGAATTTACCAAAAATGGATTAACTCAACACCGATAGTTTTACCACGTAAATTCCAAATAAAGCATATTACAAACGAACCTGAACCAGAAAGAAAACTCCGTGAACAAATGTCACTCAACAGGATAAACATGGAAATAGAACTCCTAAAATTAAGGGCCAACTCAAACGAGCAAGAGTATAAGGATACTGATAAAAATATGGAGGAAGAATGCACTAAAAAGGCCGAGGGAACAACCCTACAAAATTTAATCAAATCGTGGAAATAGGACTGCGAGAATGCAGAAACTATTTCCCTTAAACGGTGGGAAAAATCCGAAAACTGGTTCCTCAAATATGAAGAAGACTTTAAAAGGACGCACCAAACAGGTAACCCCTTTATAAAGCATTTGAACATAACAAGAACTACAACAGACACATTTACACCACCAAACCCAACACACACTAACCACAGGCACATCCCCCACCAACACAAACCAAATACGGCCAACTACACCAAAAGAAACACACCCAACCACCACAACACAGGTTTCCGTAGAAATGCCCCCTACATAAACCAACGACGAAATAACATAGATCCAACTCACAACACACACACCACATTCCTCAGAAGAAATCCACCCAGACCACTTGAAATCACAACAGAACTTACCCACAACCACACCAGACATCACCCTCAATCCAACAAAAGACAACCCCCCAACCTCAACACTCTGTACCACAGAAATAACGCACCCAGACCACATGAACCAACAACAGAACCCTTGCTCATCAACAACCACAACACATACCACCCCCACCATCACATTCACCCTCATGAAACAACAAGCTACAGACCCACACGCAACAGACCAACAAAATATAATCACACACAAAACTACATTCCTTTTTTAGGGAAAAGCCTGAAATACCAGGATACTCGATGGCCCCCCCTCAGGAGAAACCAAAAATAATCAACCTCTCAAAGACACCTCTAACCAACACACAAATCAACATTTTAAGTAAGGGCCTGAAATTTACACCTACACCACGTAAACCAAACTTCCCCGAAATGAAGGATGACATCATGGAATACTGCCGAAAGCTGCGACTAACGGAATTCTTCCACAACGACACCAACACTGAAGACGAATCACTGGTTAGAAATAAAAGCAATTTCTGCCCACAAAAGGGAAGAAGTAAAGCACTGGACACGTACTGCGAACACATCACCAACTTTCCCTATGAAAAAATTACAAATAAACACACGAAATCAAACCTATCTACACACGAATGGGAAGAATTATTCACACTTAGAAACAACCCTGAGATAACTATCAAAGAAGCCGATAAAGGCAGTACTGTTGTCATTATGAATACGGACTACTATAGGACCCTCGCACTTAACATTTTAGAAAACAACACATACTATGAAAAAACAGAAAACTACAAACACACCAAAACAATGGGGAACCTTTTGACCTTACTGAATAAATACCGCAACAGCTTAACCACAAAAGAGTTTAACTATATAAGCCACTTCAAATGCAATACAAGCTCTTTTTACGGCTTACCGAAACTCCACAAATGTAAACCCATAAACGATGCATGTGACACCTCAACCAACAATTACATTGAACTAACACCACCAGAAGACCTAAAACTCAGGCCAATTATA
>OZ024741.1:391099236-391189236 GCA_964016885.1 Eledone cirrhosa
ATGTGTATGTATATTGCTTCCACCCCCTCACTGACCAGCAGCTGGCCAGTTGGCCATTGCTAATCTGACCTTTATAAAATAACCCACACCCCAAATAACTTCTCATTCACTACCAGAAAGGGACACAGCAGTCAACCTGTTGTTGCTACCTAGATGAAAACTACTATGAAATCCCACAATGAATTTTATACTTGAATTTTCAAATCTCAAATTTTAACTCTTCTTATTATTAATTTTCTTAATATTAATCAACATTTGAAAAGATGGCTTTTGCAGACCCATCGAAACCGGTCATTTTTTATACCCTTTATTATTTCCTTACCTTATAAAATTATATGTTTTTTCACAAAAAAGTATTCTGTCTCTTATATATTCCATGTGCCATTACCAACCTCAATTTTCTCTCTCTCTCTCTCTCTCTCTCTCTCTCTCCTCTCTCTCTCTCTCTCTCTCTCTCTCTCTCTCTCTCTCTCTCTCTCTCTCTCTCTCTCTCTCTCTATATATATATATATATATATATATATATATATATATATATATATATATATATATAGAGAGAGAGAGAGAGAGAGAGAGATCGTCTTCTTGGCTCTCAGAAGCTCCTCTGGTGAAGGGCTCTGTCTCAACATCCAGTTCCTCAAACAGCCGCCTGATCTCCCCAGTGCTCTGGGCTGTGGAGGGTGGCTCTCCTAGTAGGGTCCTAAAATGGTCTAGCCATTTACTCTTCCTATCCTCGGCCCCGCTCCCTGGATCTGACTCGAACACCTTCTCTTCCTCCCTGTGATCTCGCTGATGATCATCCAGCTCTCCTTACATCCAGATCTGTCAACCGCTCTCTCCACACTTCTGATCTTCTCTATCAGTGCCTCCTCTCTGACCTCAGTGTAAGCGGTACAGAGCTCTTCCCTCATCACCTCCACAGTCTCCATCCTCTCCTCCGTAGGATCAGCATAGAATTGGTCCCTGGCAGCTTTCAGGTGTTCTCTGGCTGCACACACTTTTGGGTTTGCAGAGCTGACGTACTTCCCTTTGTTCTTTAGAGGAGCTTCAGAGAGCCAAGAAGACGATCAAGGAGGGCAAGGCTCATGGAGAAGATGGAGTGGCATCAGAGGTGATGAAGAGGTGTGATTTTAATGATATCATCCTGGGGTTCTGTAACGGGGCACTGGAGAAAGGAGTTGCCCCGAATCAGTGGAGGATCAGTAACATCGTCCCAGTGCCAAAGAAGAGAGATCTCTCTAACACCAACAACTACCGGGGGATCTCACTGACGTCACTTGTGGAAAAGACCCTCAACAGGATGATTCTTAACAGGATCCAGCCTGAGATGGAGAAGAAGCTCAGGGACAACCAGAACGGCTTCAGAGAGGGTAGATCAACCACCAGTCACATCCTGATGCTGAGGAGGATATTAGAGGGATCTAGAGCAAAGTGCCTTCCTGCGGTCATGGTTTTCATTGACTTTAGGAAGGCCTTTGATTCTGTGGACCGTTACTGCCTGATGAAGATCTTACAGGCTTATGGAATCCCCAAGAGGATAGTGGACCTGATATCACTGCTCTACACCAACACCAAAGCCCAAGTCATTACACCTGATGGGATGACAGAGTTCTTTGAGATACTGGCTGGAGTGCTCCAGGGAGATACATTGGCTCCCTACCCTTTTATCATCGTAGTGGACTATTGTATGCGCCTTGTACTGGAGAAACACCAGGACTCTGGCTTTACTGTAGCACCGGCTCAGAGCAGGAGAGTTAGGGCGAAAAAGGTATCGGATGCTGAATTTGCCGACGACATAGTTTTGGTGACAAATACAGTGAAGGAGGCAGAGGATTTGATGCGGGAGGTTGAGACTGTGTCGATGAGTGTGGGGCTGAGAATGAATGAGACTAAAACAAAATATCTGGTAGAGAATGTTGAGAAGCCAGAGGAGATCACTAATGTAGGCGGGAAGCCGCTGGAATTGGTTGAGGACTTCCTGTATTTGGGAGCAAAGATTGGGAATACGGAAGATGATGTGGTTGAGAGGAAGAGCAAGGCCTGGGCGGCGTGCCACAGCTTGAGATCGGTGTGGAAGTCGGACCTTCGTAGAGACCTGAAAATCCGCCTCTTCATTGCTGTAGTGGAGTCTGTGCTGCTGTATGGGTCTGAGACTTGGACACTGACCAAGAAACTCACTCAGATGGTGGATGGGTGCTACACTAGAATGCTGAGGATGGCTCTGAACATTAATCAGTATACACTGAGGATGAAAAACTCGGAGCTGTGTAGGGGCGTCCCAAAGGTCGGCTCAAGGGTGGCACAGAGGGGACTGAGGTTGGCTGGACATGCTCACCGACATCCAGAGTTGACATTGCACTCAGTACTCCTTTGGGAGCCCCTACATGGACACACTAGAAGAGGAAGACCAAGGTTAACGTATGTTGATGCCCTAAGGACAGACACTGGTCTGTTGGAGATACAGGACATGGCAGTGATAATGAGGGACAGAGACCGCTGGAGAGAACTCGTCCATGGATCTCGGGAATTTTACCCGCCTTAGATATATATATATATATATATATATATATATATATATATATAGAGAGAGAGAGAGAGAGAGAGAGGTAGTACACTGGAAGGTAATATCAGTAGTGGTAGAGCATTCAGTCCATGGGACTGTACCGAGAACAATTGTTTCACCTTAGCTGATCCTCAGCTCGAGCTGAGGATCAGCTAGGATTCGTTTGCAATTATGCAAACAGCCTCTTTAAGCCATGTCAGTAGAATGACCCCGTCATTCTTGCTCTTCTGTTTGCATATAATCAGAACGGCAGACACTAATGTTTCTGGGTCATTACTCTTCATCAGTACAGTATACTGCTCACCTGCTAACTGTCAGAGCTAGTGAAAATATATGATATTTTCTGGAATTTACAGTGACTGATCGGCCTGATTACCATATTAACAGACTGTCTGATTAGTCAGATCTGCATATTAGCAGACCCCCTGATCAGCCAAATTTGCATATCAGCAGATAGGCCAGTCAGTTTTATGTATGGCCGGCTTTGCCATAGTCAAATAACTAACAAATAGTTTTATCGCTCTACATTGCTGAATACAAGAAATGTATATTTGAGGTTTTCGAATATTATTAATAATATTCGATTCGTTTGCAATTATGCATATATATACACACACAGACATACATATATGTATATATACATATATATAAGGATAAAGATTCCATAACTCCTTGTTATCGAACCAACCAACCAACCAACCGGAAATTTATAATAAATTGAAATGAAAAACCAACCAACAGTTGCTGTGTATTTATTGGCAGCATGACCCTCCCAAAGTATAACAACATTTATATACATACATACATACATACACACACACATATATATATATATATATATATATACGAATGTATATATAGTGTATTTTGCAATACACTGTATGCTTAATTAAAAGCATTTTGAAGACCTTACGCTATTGTTTTAAAGTAGTGACTATGTCACTTACTTCTATTTTCAGCAAACAAGGGGAGATAAGCTGACAGAGCTCTGTTTCATACTGTTGGTACTTATCAACACAACGGTACTATTCCACACAATGACAGAGAGAGTAAGAAATATGTGTTTGTGTGTGTGTGCTTGGTACACGTCTATCTATCTATCTATCGACCGGACGTGCGATAGATCGTCGGTAAGTTTTTGTAAAATTTTCTTTACAAAAACAGAATTTATTATTTGAAAATGTATATTGTTTGTTAGATTAAGACCCAGGCTGAATTAACAGCTGAGTGGTAATCTCAGTTTTCGCCCCACAGGGTCGGAAATTTTATTTGAAAAAGTTTCAAAAAATTTAATATTTTTGCTACCGATAATGGCTAGCTTAGTAGAAGCAACTTACAAGATGAACAACACAGATTACAACAGACATCAAAAACCACAAAAAATGAAGCAATAGACACAACTACAAACGGAAAAACCGACAACCACAACAACAACACCCAAAAAATAACTTTTACAGAAACAGTCACAAATAATAATAACGTTACCTCAAACTCCGCATGTATTGGCGTCACCATGGAAACCAATATGGACAACAAAAATAAAAACAAGATTGAATCACACAGTGTACAACAGACACCAAAAACAACAGAAAAAACAACAGAAAATAAAACCATTGACATAACTACAAACGAAAAACTGACAACAACAACAACAACAATAACAACAACACAAAAAAAACTTTTGCGCAAACAGTTATCAAGGATCTCGATATCTCCAATTCGAGACAGATGCTCTCTGAAGCAAAGGAGTTTATCACTTTCGGTGAAAACGGTGGGCACCGTTTGTGAAACAGGCCTTCCCACAACTTGTCTCGCTGACGGAGCTGCAGTCCTGGGTCAAGCGAAGACCGAAGAAGATGGGCGCCTGGCACATTGAATGCGCTCAGGCGCTCACAGTCCTCTGTCAAGTGGGCACGGAAATCAGTGGAGACTCCACTTCGACATTCTATAGAGGGTTAGTACGTCACAAGGGCGACGACGTGCTCGGAGAGACTCTAGGCGTCGAAGACGACGATCTCACCAGTCTGTTTGGTAGGAATTTCCGCCCGGGACCTATGGACAACTTCCAGAGGTCCCTGGCCTGGCAGTGCTACCGAGGAGCTCTACCAGTTCGTGACAAGATCTACAGGCACGGACGCCCCGGCAGAGATCCTTCCAAGAGGACGTGTCCAAGATGCGCGCAGGACATTGAAAGCGCCCTCCTGCACGCAATTGTACACTGCCCGGGCGTAACCGACCTGTGGAACTACGCGGAACAACTGCTGTCGCCTATGGGACAAATCCAGTTGACTGCCGAGTCCATAGTAAGAATCAAACCGCCAACTTCTTTCAAAAACGAAAGAGAGGCGGTTTTCTTCTGTATAGTGGCTATGGTGAAAGAGGTTATATGGTGGACGAGATTGAGAGGACTGAGGACAGATGCCTTTCTCTCCGGACAACAACTCATTCCCTTTAGATACTACCTTAGAAGGAGAATCAGAGTGGAGAGAGAGGCACTACACCCCAGTAAATTTACTGAAAGGTGGGTGAATGTGGAAAAAATGGCCCGAGAGATTGGGCCTTCTCTGTATATAAACCTGTAGGTTGAAGAAGAGAGCAAAAGGAAGTAAAAAGAGAACTTGCACAACACGCTCCTGAAGTTGAGGGTTGTTCTATCGACGGGGTATTAAACAACCCATTTGTGGCGCCCCCCCTCCTTTTGGGGATTTCGATTGTTATAATTGTTTGTTTTATATTTTTTTACACGATTGTATGTAAAATCCCCGGCATGTGTCTTTGTTTTGTCCCCTTTTCTTGTGCGCCCTTGTGGCTAATAAATCTATCTATCTATCTATCTATCTATCTATCTATCTATCTATCTATCTATCTATCTATCTATCTTCAACAGGGGGCTCAAACATGCGGCCCGCGAACTACTTTTCTGGGGCCCGTGGTAGAACCTATGAATAGAAGAAAAAAAAATGTGTGTGTGTATAATATATATATATATATATATACATATATATATATATTTAGGTGCGCCCGGTCGATTAACTCACTCGATATGCAAATTAGGCTGCTCAGCCGCTAATATGCATAAGGAAAGTATATACTTTCAGACGTTCAATCATCTGGTAGGAAGGTATACGGTGCTGACGATAGCTAATAAGCTTGAAACTAGTACATCGTTCCTTTGTCAGTGTTGAACAAAAGGGCAACGATGGTTGCTAAACACTGTACGACTTAATTCGGGATGTTTGTTTACAAACAAACCGAGCATTATAATAAATGTTCGGTAAATCCATACGTACATATATATATGTGTGCATGTATATATACATATACATACTACTGTACGTCTGTATACATATATGTATGTACGTATACATACTTATATTTAAGTAAAAGCCGTACTAAGAGTGAGAAATGAAATTTCGTTTCATTTTTTCCATTTATATATATATATACATACATATATATATATATATTCCCACTCTACTATATACATGCATATATATATTCCCACTCTACTACCCTAAGTATTGAGTACTCTGGTGCGTTATGGTCCATCTGGTTCCTTGCCACATTTCCTTTGCTATATATATATATATATATATATATATATATATATATATATATATATATATATATATATATATATCCTTACACACTTAAATATAAATGCATTTATATATACAAATGTATAAATGCATAGCTATATACATACGTAAGTGTATGCATATATGTATGTAGATTTATATATATATATACCTATATATGTATGTAAGCAAAAAAGTGTTGGTAAAATCCAGTACTTCAGTATGCGGATAGGAAGCACTCAACGAAGATATAGATTCCGGAGTTATAATAGTGACGAAACATAAGACAATTGCATGAACTCATAATCCTTTATTTACCGCTATATATATTTCGATGATAGCCATTGTATGGCTATGACCTCATCAGGTAGTTAGTATGTTCCTGCCTGATGAGGTCATAGCCATACAATAGCTCTCATCAAAATATATATAGCGGTAAATAAAGGATTATGAGTTCATACAATTGACTTATGTTTCGTTACTATGTATGTATGTAGATTTATATATATATATATATATATATATATATATATATATAAAGGTTGACATATATATATATATATATATATATATATTAAAAATTAGAATTGTTGCTCTGAAATAGCTATATATATATGAATGTATATATAGTGTATTTTGCAATACACTGTATGCTTAATAAAAAGCATTTTGAGGACCTTATGCTATTGTTTTAGAGTAGTGACAGACTCACTTACTTTAATTTCAGCAAACAGGGGGAGATAAAGCTGACAAGGCCTTGTTTCTGCAACCGCTCTGTATAATCAGTTCCTGATTATTTACTAGAATTCTATAAGAACCAAAACATCCGGCATTTCAGCAAACGGGAGGAGTAGTTGGCTTTGATAAGCATCAATAAATGCAGAAACAAGGCCTTGTCAGCTTTATCTCCCCCTGTTTGCTGAAATTAAAGTAAGTGAGTCTGTCACTACTCTAAAACAATAGCATAAGGTCTTCAAAATGCTTTTTATTAAGCATACAGTGTATTGCAAAATACACTATATATACATTTATATATATATATATATATATATATAGATTTTGAGTTTATGTTGGTTGTATACCAACACCTCAGTATGCAGGCTGGAGCACCCGACGAAGTGCGCAGGTTGGTTTGGTTACTCCGGAGTAGTGTAAAATAAAGTTAAATAAAAGTCAAATGATTAAAATTTAGCTTCGTTTATTACTGCTATATATATTTCAGTGACAGCCATCTTTGGCTGTGACCTCTTCAGGCAGTTTGAATTAGTATGGTATAGACAAGTACATATGTTGTTTAGGTGTATGATATTGTCAATACTCTGATATGCCCAGTTCCTTGTTGGGTTGTTACTTCACTGGGGAACTGGAGTCATATGAGAGATATGACTCCAGTTCCCCAGTGAAGTAACAACCCAACAAGGAACTGGGCATATCAGAGTATTGACAATATCATACACCTAAACAACATATGTACTTGTCTATACCATACTAATTCAAACTGCCTGAAGAGGTCACAGCCAAAGATGGCTGTCACTGAAATATATATAGCAGTAATAAACGAAGCTAAATTTTAATCATTTGACTTTTATTTAACTTTATTTTATATATATATATGTTTTGCAACGGGTCACTTTGTGGTTCAATGAAGAGTTAATAAATTAAATAATCAGAGCTATATATCATAAAACATGTCTATAGAATCACCAGATAAAATATATACCATTTCCTCTCCCAATTAGCACAATTAACCATATAAAAAATCGATTAGACCAAGATATAAGAATAAAGGCTTCTATGAAGAAATCTCCGACAAATAACCGAAAGATTATGCTCTGATTATTTAATTTATTAACTCTTCATTGAGCCACAAAATGACCCGTTGCAAAACACACACACACACACACACACACACACACACACACACACACACACACACACACACACACACACACACACACACACACACACACACACACATATATATATATATATATATATATGTAAACCTTTATATGTAATAATCTCCCGTAAGGTTGAGATAAAATTTTGGCTGTATTGTGCTGCGCTTTCTAGCAAAAAACCACCAGCCGTAAGCAACTATTCACATCCCTTCTAACCTGACCGCTGCTACCTCACGATTCTTACCCATTTTTGAATGTATTCTTGGCGCGATCACTTTGGAAAACTTATTGTCTAAATTTGAGCTAACTTCCTGAAGAGTCCGGTGCTCTAGGTGTCCAATGCTATCGGATATCTTAAAATGCGGACGAAACCATGGTAGAGGTAACTAAATATGTTCACTTTTCTCCTAGTTTATTTTAAACCTAATTCTGTTTAATTGACTGTATATCTGGGCGATTCATACACGCTGTCGAAATACTCGATAAATATTCCGTCGCAACTGACGCGAAGGGCTGCTTTCAGTTATTTGTCGGAGATTCCTTCATAGAAGCCTTTATTCCTATAGCTTGGTCTAATCGATTTTTTATATGGTTAATTGTGCTAATTGGGAGAGGAAATGGTATATATTTTATCTGGTGATTCTATAGACATGTTTTATGATATATATGCATGAGTGACGCGTGTCTACCAATTGGGTGAAGATGCACACACATATTTATATATGTATATCTAAGAACTGTGTGTGTACATGTACATGCTTACCCATGCAGTTTTGATTGCAGATATGCATAATTTAACAGCCATAAATGCATGAAAGTTAATCCTATATATTTATATATATATACTAAAATTTTTATTTAATAACACAAGGAATGTATAGCAGTAATAAAAAAAATCACTTATGCTTTGTATGTATATATTATATGCGGGAGTAGATATAATGTGTATTTTCTGAGTGTGTGTGTATATATATATTTATGTATCTTTGCTTATGTGTACGTGCTATACGATAGGTAATTTCTCTAGCAATATATATATTTTGTAATGTTTAAATTCCAATTTTTAATATATTGATCTCAATTTTTAAACTAAATATCTAATCATAATTAAACAATGATTAATTTCTCATATTATATATGTATATTCCATTCATGAATATTAATATTTCTAATTTTATTTATTCATTTCATCTCAATTGTTAACTCAACTTAATATGACATGACTTAAGGTTTTCGTTCTCCCCCCTCTCTATATCTCTATATTTCTCTCTCTTGAGTTTTTTTCTCTCTGTTGTTTTCCTCTGTTTTCTTTTTTTCTTTTTTTCTTTTTTTTCTTTCTTCTTTTTCTTTATTTATCTCTCCCTTTCTTTTCTCCACGTCTCTCTCTCTCCGTCTTTTTACTTATCCTTAACATAACGACTTACTAAAATAAACAAACCACTATCCTGATGTCTTCCAAAAGTAACGGTCGCATTTTGAAAGGGTATGTCAATGTTTATTTATAAAACTGGTATATATTGTATTTTGTCTGATGAAGGCATACCATAATTTAACTTGGTATCCTTGAAATATGTATAATGAAATAAATATGGTTTTATAAATATAGTTTCCATTTGTTAATATCGTATATATATATATATATAAATCTACATACATATAAACATACATACATTTACGTATGTATATAGCTATGCATTTATACATTTGTATATATACATGTATTTATATTTAAGTGTGTAAGGATGTTGAGATGATTTATGTTTTTTTATTAGCTAGGGAGAAAGCTGACCAGGTACTCAGCCTCATCAAACACTAACGCAGGCCTGTGTGTGTATATATATATGTGTGTGTGTATGTATGTATGTACGTATGCATGTGTGTCTATGTTCGTATGTATGTATATCTAAACACCTACACCTTTCATCACTTGTAACTGTTGTCAAAGTTGACATCCTTATGTTCATTTTCTTTGATTTCTTTAGTTTTTCTTTTATCTCCCTAGGGAATTCGTTGACAAGCTTCTTTTATTTATTTTCTTCGTTTTCTTCATTCAAATGCATTCACACTGGCTGTCTCAGAGACGTACAAATATGGCTTATAAAACTTACCAAATTAAAGGGGCTTCCAGCGCCCCTCTAGCGCCTCCCAAAGCTTCAAACGCCCCCTAATGCCCCCTTTCTCTAAAACGCCCCCCTGGAGCTCAGAAAGCCCCCCCCCCTACCGGAGGCATATTCACCCCGTTGAGAACCTTTGCTCTACAGTATGGAGAACAATCAAGAACGCGCAGATCTCTCTCTGTCTCTGTCTTTATATATATATAAAGGCCTGGTGAAACTCAGTAACATGAGTAAAATTTCCTACCTGGGAGACTTAGCCATAAGCAATCAAGCATTATGCATGGCATTAACCGAAACGCACCTGACAAGCAGTATAGCAGATGCAGAAATACATATACCGAAATATACTGTATTTCGTTCGGACAGGAAGGAGAGAACTCATGGTGGGGTTGCTCTGTATATCCGTGAAGATGTCACAGCAATTGTACTGTTGACACATTCAAACTCAGTCTGTGACACACTGATAGTACATATGAAGCAACTACAGACAGTAATATGTGTCACATATCGGCCGCCCGATGCCCCTAGTCATGAGGGTAAATTTGAGGATAGCCTAAGTAGGATAGAAGAGGTCCTTGACAAACTGGACCAGGGTCTCAACATTCTGCTGCTGGGAGACTTCAACCTGCCAAAGGTCAAATGGCCTGAGGACCACCTCCTCCCTGGAATGACGTCAATAGAACAGAGACAGACGGAATCCCTGCTGGCCCTCACACACAGGCTGTTCATGGACCAAGCAATACTCCTCCCAACAAGAGGAGAAAATGTCCTGGACCTCTGTTTTACAAACAACGAAGTGCTCATCCACAATGTAAAGGTGACACCAACAATTCTCTCGGATCATAACTTAGTAGAGCTAATGATATGTGGTCCGAGAGAACCAACAGAGACAAAACCACCAAGAAGCTCCGGGACTTTATCCAGCCTTAACTTCTACAAGGCTAACTGGAAAAAGATTAAGAGAGAAATCCGGAAGCAAACATGGTGTGAAAACACCGCCACACAAGATACTAACACACAATTTCAACACTTCATGACAACGATACACACTATATGCAAAAGGTTTGTCCCGGAGAAAAAGGCAAACAGACACAAAAATCTTATTCCCAGAGATAGGAAAATCCTTATGAGACGTAGAACCAAGCTCTCAAACCAGTTGAATAGTCAACAGGAAAACAAAAGCAAGAAGGAATCCTATTTGAAATGTGCACTACTTGGCACCGAGATTGCACTCAAGCTTTCCCATGAGAATGAGAGGGCAAATAAAGAGAACAGTGCCATAGAAAACATTAAAACAAACCCTAAGGCCTTCTTTAAATTTGCAAAAGAAACTGCCTCGGTACACTGCAAGATTGGGCCACTCTTCCATACGGACGATTCATTAACCGAAAACCCCCAAGAGATATGTGAAATACTGAACGAACAGTACAAAAGTGTGTTCACATGTCCACTGAGGCACATGCAAATAACGAAGCCAGAGGAGTTCTTTGATGCCACAACACTACATCAAGAAATGGCGACCATCAACCACATAGACATAACGGAGGAGGATGTGGTGTACGCCATTGATGAAATTAGAACAAACTCAGCTGCTGGACCTGATGGATTCCCAGCAGTTCTCTTAAAAATATGTAAGCGGGCCTTAGCAACTCCACTGAAGATGCTCTTCAGAAGCTCCTTGGCTAGCGGTGTACTACCCAGGGAGCTGAAAGAAGGCACAATATGCCCTATCCATAAAGGAGGTAGCAGAGCGGAGGCCAAAAACTATAGGCCAGTCTCCCTGACGTTGCATATCAGTAAGGTCATGGAGCGAGTCGTCAGAAAGAAACTGATCACTTTCCTCGAGGAAAATGACCGCCTGACTAGCACGCAACATGGCTTCCGCTCAGGAAGAAGCTGCCTTACACAGCTGCTACATCACTACGATTGGGTACTGAAACAACTACTAGACAGCTCACATGTGGACGTGATATATCTTGACTTTGCGAAGGCCTTTGACAAGGTCGACCACGGAATGATATGTCACAAACTACACGGACTCGGCATAACTGGAAAAGTAGGTGAGTGGCTGCATGACTTCCTAAAGGACAGAAGCCAGACAGTCGCAGCAAATGCGGCCCTCTCAAAGGAAACACCAATAACAAGTGGGGTGCCTCAGGGGACAGTCCTGGGACCACTACTGTTTTTGGTGGCTCTCTCAGACATGCCCTCTGTAGTACATACAACAACATCCCTCACTAGCTATGCTGATGACACTAAGGTAGCACAGGCAATCAAAAACCCGGCTGACGCTGCCCTTTTACAACAAGATCTGGATGCCATATACAAATGGGCGGAAGAAAACAACATGCAGTTTAATGCTGGCAAATGCCAAGCCCTACAATACAAACCACCAAACAAACCTGCAAACACAAATATAGTACAACACAACTACACAGGACCAGGAGGGACCTATATCCCCGTGTCAAAATCGATACGAGACCTGGGCATAGACATGAGCGATGATGCATCTTTTTCCTCACACATCATGAAAGTGGCGACAATGTGCAGGCGACTCGCTGGCTGGATCTTTGGCCTTTCCGGACAAGAGACCGAGACACCATGTTGACACTATGGAGGACATTTGTCCTAAGCCGTCTGGACTACTGCTCCCAGTTGTGGTCACCCCATAGTTCCAAACTAACCACGGAGCTTGAGGCAGTCCAGCGAAGCTACACCAAGAGGATTGCAACGATGAAGGAAACAATCTACTGGGAGAGGCTGAAGGAACTGAACCTCTACTCCTTGGAACGAAGACGGGAGAGATACGCAGTGATCTACATGTGGAAAATCCTGGAGGGACTAGCACCAAACTTTGGCATTAGGAGCTGGACCAACCGTCGAACAGGACGTCACTGTGTGGTGCCAAAGGTCCCATCTTCCATATCTAGAATAAGGAGCAGGTATTGCAATATCCTGGAATTCAAGGGCCCTCAACTCTTCAACAAGCTGCCGAGGGATCTGAGAGATTTGCATGACGTGGAGGTGGTTGTCTTCAAGAAACATCTCGACACCTTGCTATCCAGGATCCCGGATGAGCCCACAGCAAGGCACGAGGGAAACCTAAGAGCAGCAGCAACAAACTCCCTCTTACACCAGTGGCCAACCTATACAGGCTGGAGATAAAATGTGTAGCAACAAGGGCGGTGTCCCAGCATGGCCTCAGCCGGATGGCTGAAACAGGTAAAAGAGTAAAAGAGTATATGTGTGTGTGTGTGTAAACCAGGGTTCGTCGCCATTCTCTCTCTTTCTTTCTCTCATTCTCTCTCTATCAGAATATCTTGCACCTCTTTCTGTATAACGACCCCCCCTCTCTCTCTCTCTCTACTTCTGCCTCTCTCTCTTTAGATGTTTATGTATATATATGTCTGTGTAGTAGTGTTCGTGCAACCAACCAACCAATATTTATTTAGGGGCTGCATTAGACAAAAACTTGAAAATTTTATGAGTCCAAACAACTCCTGGGAACATAACGCATGTTTGTTCCAAATTTGAAGAAAATCTGAAGACCTATGTTTATACGTGTATGGGGGCTGTCAGCATGCAATTAGATATTGATATTTCTTGTGTGCGTGTTGTTTTAATGCCGCTATCGTAAAAACAAAGTTGTGGTAGTACCTCTTTAGGAGAAAGTGTAAGTGGCTGAAGGATTGTATGTGCAGCTTGGGTAGATGCAAGATGAGCTGCTTATGTACTGGTTTCAGATGTCTGAATATTGAATGTTGAACAATTAAAATTTATTAGTGATAAAATATAACGTGCCATAACTAAACGATATTTACTTGACTCATAAAACTTAATGCACGTATATAGACTCAAAAATAACATTACAGGAATATAATTGTTTCTACTTTAGGCACAAGGCCAGCTATTACCCAGTACATTACTGATACTTTATTTTATCGACCCCGTAAGGATGAAAGGCAAAGTTAACCTCGGCGGGATTTGAACTCAGACTGTAAAGTGACGTAACTATGCTAGAAAGTATGGCGTCCAACCCTCTACCGATACTGCCAATTCACCGCTCTTATTATAGGAATATAACCAGAGCTTATAAATGTAATAATTGTTTCTACTTTTGGCACAAGGCCAGCAATTTCCACAGTGCATTACTGGTACTTTATTTTATCGACCCCGTAGGGATGAAAAGCAAAGTTAACCTTGGCATACTTATTAATTGAAGTAACAACAATTGTAAGAATAACATTAATAGAGTATATTAAGAAAAACAATACAAAAATTAGGGAAGCTTAATTCAGTAATAAAGTATCAATCACTAGGAGAGTTTCTAGTTATTAAGAGATTAATAGCTTTAAATGTGTTAATAGAGGTGAAAGGATTATTTTTAGAATAAGGGTCGCTCTCCGACAGGTTTGCGGTTGTACCCCTGACAGTGGAGAGACTTCTGGTGTCCTCGGCCCCAGAGCTACATCCCTACTCACCACTATAGGCGCTGAGCTGGCCAGCTGCAGGTGTGAGTCCCGCGAGTTGGAGTGGCTTTTCCAGCGCGTCTCCCTTGTCGTCCTCCGCAGGAACGCCTTCTCCATCCTGTCCGCCGGGGCTGTGAGGGGAGGAGGGGGGGGGGGGGCATCGCGTAACATTCCATATTTAAGTATCCGAAACACAAAACCTGTTTATTTATTTATACTTAAGGCTGTATTGTTGGAATTCGAATCACACAGTTTAGTTGTTGTAATAGTTAATATAATAACCCAATACCGTTTAACCTAGAATACTGATGCAGTACAGTTAATTCAGTGATAGACAGATATATTAGTGTAAGGTAAGTAAAACACATTCAACTACATACATATATACACATATAAATATGCACACTCATAAATAGATAGACATATAACACACACACACATATATATATATATATACGTATACATATATACACACATCCTATCATAGTGTTGTGCTAAAATAGACCTAGTAGATGAGTAAAATTTACGCTCATAAATATTACTGTTATTAGTATATATATATATTCACTTCCTCTCTGAAAATTATTCAGCGGTCCCACCTTCCCCATTTGCGAATGGGATATGAGTTAATTTTAATCTGAGAAAATGAACTTCTCCCAACAGCCCACGCTTTTGAGCTTGATTCCTCTCTCCGTTGGACTTTATGCCCCCCCCCCTCCTATTAGTAACACCCTGGTGACAGGCCTGCCATGATGACCCTTATTGTTTACGACAGAAAGTTGAGTAAATAATAAAACCTACAAATAAAGAAATATTTAAAATTCATTGGTAAATCAATTCAATTCTTCGTTTCTTTTTGGCAAATCCATCGATCACTTTGTTATAAAATGTATCAGTACCATGTTCTACCTTCATCTTCTTCAAAATGTCTTTATTCATGGAAATGAAGACCAAATTGCTCAATCTCTTTTCACTTTGAGAACACCTCATATAATTATTTACTCACTTTAATGAAGAAAACAATCCCTCACATGAAGCAAATGTGCTAGATATGATCAGAATCAAACGTAGTAATTTTGTTACTTCTGCCAGAATTTGATTTATTTCAAGTTCCCGTATTAAGTCTGCGACTTCCTGGATACTTGACGTTTTGAAAAATATGCAGCATAAACTGATTTCAGCTCACATATCGGTCCATCCAAATCCAATATATTTATATAGACATCCAAAGATGAAAATGCTTCTATCGGAAATGTTTTTCTGTAAGCGTGAAAAAGCTTCGGATTCAACAACTCAACAAATCTGAACTCTCCCATTGTTTTAAATCTTTGTTCAACATGGTCAATAATTTCATCCAAAATTCGACAAAGTTCTTAAAACAGCTTCTGGTTCTTGATATCGACCATGCTTCTCTTGTGGTTCAGCGACACCATCCTGAACCCGGCAGTAAAATTGCTCAAACTTGTTCTAGATATCAATCAATTGTTTCTGGAAGTTTTCAACCTCATGAATGCACCTCGAAATGTTAAGCGAACATTTTTGAAGAATCGAAAACAGAATTTCTGAGTCACTCAAAATAGTTTAAAAAACCACTAATAAAAATTTAAACTGAAAAATCTTCTCGGATTTCAACAAACCCCCTTGCCTGTGCTAATGTTGAAGCATTCCAATCCCCTGGATTTTCTAATATGGTTGAAAATAGCCCAGAAAACAGTAATTTGAATCTATCTCCCTCCCCCCTCTCTCTCTCTCTCTATATATATATATATGTATATATATATATATATATATATACTGTACTATAAGTTTGGTAGAAATATCCAAGGGTAAGAGCACTCAGTCCATGGGACGAGTTCAGTATAATTAGTTACAACAGTGACATATACAGGTACTTATGTTTTGTTGGGTTATACACCCCAACTTATTCAGCCTGTTATATAAAATAAAAATGGCTACCTCCACAGGTTGATTTGAGATTTTTAAGGTAGAGTTCTTCAAGGACAGGTAATTTCGAATTTAGATATAAATAAACTTTTAGATAATGTTAAAAAGGTAACTATCAAAATAAAACTACAAAAGGGGTCGGAACTTGCACAAAGTTAGTAATTCAAAGAAATTAAATTCCTTGAAATCAAAATGAATCAGTCTGGTCTATATCGTATTCTCAGATGGATTTCGCTTCGGGTGGACAGCGACTAAAGCGGTCGAGGAGGGTATTTAAACAGTGTTTCTCTGAAGCGAGTCACGAGAGTATATTCCACTTTTCCGAGTTAAATAATCAGCAAAATTTCGTCCCATTAACATAGGGGTGGATTTTTACAAAAGTAACGGCGCACTATTTTCCATTAAGTGGAATGTATTAGAAAAAGCCACTCCTTATGTTAATGGGACGAAATCTTGCCGGCTATGTAACTCGGAAAAGTGGAATATACTCTCTCAACTCGCTTCAGAGACGTGCATCTCGCCCAACGTGCATCTCGGACAGGCCGATTAACGACACATCCATTCCTGTAGAGTTTATCTCAAACTGGTAATGCTCCACTAGAACTTAGATATTGGAAGGCAACAAATACGTTTAATCATTGAAACACTAAACACTATTCTATATGTGAAATATTCATTACTGGAGGCATTTACAAAGTTGTTAACCATGACTATAATGTGTAATTGAATACACTTGGATATATGTAAATAAATGTATTCAAATTTTTTTTTCTGTGAACAGAATTTATGTATTTACCCAACTCTTAAATGATAAAACTGTCACAGACATTCATAGACAAAGGAAAATCCATTAGTGCCAAGCCTGTTCAAGAATGGCTCCAGTCATTTTATTCAAAATTTTAAAAAGATCTTTGTAAGACTTGAAAAAAAAAAGGTAACATTCAGCATGTCTTGAATGAACCGAAGGAAAAGACTTAATGAAAGATATATCAGAAATATGTCATTTATTTATTTCCGATATCTCCCTAAAATATATTCTAATTCGTTAGACACTTTCTTAACGACTTTCCAAGTGTTCATGATTGTCTTCTGCGCCTTCGTGGCCGATGGGGAAAGGAATAAAGAAGATTTGGCACGAATGCTTGCAACTGAGTGGACTCCATTAAATACGTCAAACGACTATGTAGTCGTCACAAAGCGAGCGATGGATAAACATCTAACTCCCAAGAACAAGGATAGTCCTAACGGGCTTCTAAACGTGTTTTTCCGCCTACCAAATCTTACTCACAGAACATTGCTCCACCGAAGGCTAAAATAGATGACACTTGCCACCTTCAAACTCGAAACCACATAAATGGGAGACAACATTATTAACCGTATAGCCATGCCTGTGTTGATGCACGAATGAAGATATATTCCCTAAGTTCCAAGTTCACTACATTCTGGTACTGTTGATTTAATGAAAGTTTTATATAGTTTAACACTCTCCTCTGAAGAATGTGTCAATGTTAAATATTCTATTACTGTACTGCATCATATTTCGTACACTAACAGTTCTTGTTTCTAATTTATCATTTCTACTGCTTAGCTGAATAAATGTGTATACGGTTACTTGATACATCATAATCTATAACGCTCAGTGTGTGGTCATGCTCCTTTCTTATAGAAATCTACGATATAGAATTTCTTCAATTGAAATTTACAATTCAGTATTCGAAATAGTTTCTATTGCGTCTTGGCACATCTCATTTTTTCAATTTCACCCACAATTACGCCAAAAATAGATAAAACTCAATATTTTACGATTTTTCTCTGTCATTTAAACTGCTAAACTCTTTCCACTACCATTCAAAATCTATACAACTTCATACTTTCTGCTACTTTCTCTTTCCAAGCTTGATGGTGATACTGTCCGTATTACTCTGTCATATCATCTGCTTCCCTCTATCTACAACCCACACATTTTGCTACTTTCTCTTTTATACTTCAAATTATTACATTTCATACGAAACGACAATTATTCAAAAGCAACAGATACATTTATTCAACAAGCGATAAATCTTTTTTAAAACCTCTTTTCCAAACGCATACAAACACACACTCACTTCAACAACAACAACAACAATCTGCCTTTTATAGATAATGATAAACAATAATATCCTCTATGAGGTTACTAAACCTGCTAGAAATAGCAGCTAACTCTCCCCCATATCACACCCATCCCTACTATCTTAAATTTAGAAAACATATCTTCTATGAGGTCACTAAACCTGCTAGAAACAGCAGCTAACTCTCCTCCATATCACACCACTCCCTACTGTCTTAAATTTAGAAAACACATATTCTCTATGAGGTCACTAAACCTGCTAGAAACAACAGCTAACTCTCCCTCATATCACAACCCTCCCTACTGTCTTAAATTTAGAAAACACACAGACAACCATGCAGAACAACTCCATCGCAGCTCTGTTGTTCGGCTGGCATCGTCTACGCGCGTGTTGCACAAGTACTGTGAAACAATAAATTTCAACACTTTTTTGCACAGAGATAATATCCATAGGCGAAACTACAATTGTCACTGCTGGCGCAGCTCCTGCTTCCAGGTCTGCAATTCATTCACCCAGTGCCTGGCAGACAAAAAAGTGCTGCCATAAAATGGGTGGTGCAACCTAACTTTGGTAACTTAATGACCCCGAGCAACGCCGGGCTTTAATGCTAGTTTATGATAAACATGTGACAATTAGAATCAGTCTTGATAGATACGGCTAGGACATTGTTTATTCATTGAAAGGAAAATTTACAAAAAGTTGATATAGATAGATTGTAAATGTCATATTAATACACACGTGCGAGCGCACACGTGCGAGCGCACACGTGCGTGTTGATATGTGATAATATATATAAGAAAAGTTAATCAGTTCAGCTTTGCTTGTCGTCATTTCCAGCTCGATAAATAAGATATCTATCTAGTACTCTATCGCCTGAGAAAATCATATGAAGCACTTGCTCTTTACTGGACACAGAATGACTATGCTAAGATGGCCAAACTGAAACAGAATGAAGAACGAAACCGTGTAAAATAGAATAATTAATAAAAAAAATTGGCAATATTGGTAGTGAGTCGGACGCCATGCTTTCCAGTATAGTTACGTCCCTTTACGCCCCCCCTGAGTTCAAATCCCGCCGAGGTTAACTTTGCCTTGCATCCTTACGGGGTCGATAAAATAAAGTACCAGTAATGTATTGGGTAATTGCTGGCCTTGTGCCAAAAGTAGAAACAACTATTTTGTGCTATTTGTCACATCAAAGGAAACCCACAACATCCCATCAGAGAAAAGGGCAGTTTTCATCCCCTCAAGGAAGGGGATCATATGTGTGTGTGTGTGTGTGTGTGTATTTACATTTGTGTACTGGAGTCTATATGATCGACTAAATCCAAGCGACATCCTGCAAAAAGTACAAGAATAAAAGTGTATATATATATATATATATATATATATATATATATATATATATATATATATATATATATATACATATACATATACATAAAGTTTATTTCATATATATGTACTTATAAATACACAATTTTATGGTGACATTAAAAAAGTGTCTTCAGAATGAGCTTCACGCTGCAAACCACAGACAGAGAACAAATTATCAGTAATTGATATAGATCGATATGTTACTAGTAGTCAGAAAACTGAATGTAGGTAAGTACAAAATAAACTCGATCACCTAAGTAAAAAAAAATTGCTTCTTTAAGCAATTCCGGGAAATATTAATCGATTGAATAACCCAAATGTATGTTGTAAGTAAATAATAATAATACTATATATATGTTATATGCAGTTCTATGTGTGTGTGTGTGTGTGTGTGTGTGTGTGTGTGTGTGTGTGTGTGTGTGTGTGTGTGTGTGTGTGTGTGTGTGTGTGTGTGTGTGTGTGTGTGTGTGTGTGTGTGTGTGTGTGTGTGTGTGTGTGTGTGTGTGTGCGTGTGTGTGCGCGCGCGTGTGTGTGTGTATATGTGTATGTGTATGTATGTGTATGTGTTTCTGTTGTGTGTGTGTTATATACATTTGTATGTAAGTATGTGAGAACCCGTGCGTGCAACAATACACACACAGAACTGCACAACTAATACACATCCGTTTTACATATTATTAGTATATTAATATAAAATCTTTGGCATCAGGTGGCATGACTTCATTACCAACAAAGAAGTCCATCAACGGACCCATCAATAAAGTGTGTCTAATATTATGTGAAAGCGTCAACTTGGTTGGCTGGGACACAACCCACGACTCTCAAATGCGAGACATGCTAATCAGGTTCCTGATTGGTACCTCCATTGAAAGAGGCGAAAGTGTCCCAACAAAAGTTGGAACGATGTATTGATAGCTGCAATTGCCCGTGGACATTGGAGCACCTGGGCTGCCTCATGCACCTCAAAACGCGGGAGCTTCTCAGTCTATGTCCTCTGTGCATCTAAGGCAGTGCATTGTTATAATATTCTGCGTGCTTCTCAAAGATTTCCTCATTCATCAACAGTCTTCTTCTTCTTCTTCTTCTTCTTCTTCTTCTTCTTCTTCTTCTTCTTCTTCTTCTTCTTCTTCTTCTTCTTCTTCTTCTTCTTCTTCTTCTTCTTCTTCTTCTTCTTCTTCTTCTTCTTCTTCTTCTTCTTCTTCTTCTTCTTCTTCTTCTTCTTCTTCTTCTTCTTCTTCTTCTTCTTCTTCTTCTTCTTCTTAAGAGGGTCGTGAGGGAAGACTCCCAAACACTACTTCCAGCAGGTCCTGTCAGAAGCAACCGTCTCCAACTACCCGACTAGATCCCCAAGCGAGACCCGCCAAGCTCATGGGTGTTATCCAACTATCATGCTCAAGGTTTACCCCTGGGTCTCCTGCCGTTAGTTTTGCCCATAAAATCTGTCCAGTGATTATTTCCAAAGACATTCTAACCACATGTCCGTAATATCGGAGCTGTGATCTTTCAATTCAGAGATGTAGCGGCTCTACCTGGAGTGACTCTCTGATCTCCGAGCTATGCAATCTATTGAGTAACGTTACTCCAAAACCCTTTGGAGGAACCTCATGTCGACCGATTGTATTATTAATAGCTACTCGCTTTTATCAAAATTAATACAAATGATAAAAAAATCTAATATCCTCATTAAATATCTTTTGAAATCCATCATTATCTATTACAAATTATAAAAGGATCTATTTCTTCAAATACATAATTACAGATTTTAATGATAAGCGGATCTAATATATTTCAATAATTATTCAAATCCATCATTAAGAAATGCACAATCTATATTACAATACAGCTTTCTTGTCCGGTTGTCACACGAACGCCACGATCTATCAAGTTTCTGTCTAAAGCTGATGTAACACAAATCTAAGATAGATGTTAGGTGGATATATACACCTCAGAACTTAAAATTGGTGGAACACTGATAAAGACACAAATTCGAGTGAGCACGCATGTTTGTCCAGCAAAAAATTGAAAACTTTTTGGCTGGACCGGTAACCGCCCTGTATAAACAGTTCCTGATTTTTACTGGAATTCTATAAGAATCCAACATTCAAAACTATAAAAAGAAGTAAGTGACTAAGTCACTACTATTAATCCAATAGCGTAAAGTCTTCAAAATGCTTTTAATTAAGCATACAGTGTATTACCAAATACGCTATATATACATCCATATATACATCGCTATTTCAGAGCACCAATTCTAAACCGAACATTATAATAAATGTATATATAAAATGCATTAAGAATAAAGTTCAATCATTCTTCCTAGTCATGATCCTCTTCCTCCGTATGACCACCATTATCGTCGTCATTGTCATCATCACTGTCATTACCATCTTTATCATCATCAGTTTTACGTATGTTTTTCTTTCTTGGCGCACTTTGGACGAAAACAAAAGCTTATCTTGGCTTGATGTAGCGTCAAACAACAGAGAGTGCGAGACGGGTCAACTCTCCGTCGCAAGGTTACCCCCAGCTGCTGCTGGTACTAAGTAGATTGTGAAATGAAGTGTTTTGCTCAAAGATACCACACCCCGACTCGTTTGGTAACCGAACACAATCTGAAGACTGTAAATTGGCTCTAACCACTAGGCCACATGCCTTAACTTTTTTCTGATTTATATTCAATTTATCCTCAACCATATTGCTGTGGTCTCTAAATTATTATATTTTTTTTAACATTGCGCAATGCTGCATGCAAACTACGCATTCTTCTCTTTTTCTCTCTCCACCTCCTCCCTCCCTCCAGATACACATTGGTTGCCGTGCGATGGATCGATATATTTAGTCTGAAAACTGGATGTTCCTGTCGATTGCTAAGTTTACATCTAATTACAATAATTGTCGACAATCTAAAACAAAAACTTAAACAAAAACAATATAAAAACAAATAAGAACAATAAATAAGAAACAACTAATCATTTTTACTTGAAGATATTGCTTCCATGATTAACTCGAAACGGCCTGTCTCCAAGAAAAATAACTATCCAATTTATCAGAAATTTAAAATGTGAAATATTGACATTTCGCAAGCCAGCTGATATTTTAGTTGCCTTGCAGTTGTGTGTACAGGTGGATGGCATAATTGCAAGTCAAATATGGATGCTTTTCGTGTGAAAAATCTGAACGTAAGAATTATTTTATGTTGGCATGAGTAATATTGACCTCATTACCGAAACATAAGCAGATACTAGTGTCATTTTGATATCATATTTATCTGATATTGATAGGAGGAAAATAAATATGTCCTTGGACTCCGTAGTCAGAAGGAGACGGTGTTGCTGACCTACACAGACACTAACACTGGTGAGATTGTTGCGATTAATATTCAGTTTGAACATTTAATGTTAATAAATAAACCATGCCAGAAAGAGAATTTGTGGCAACTCTGGCAAGTTCCTTCTATTTTATCCTTGGGTCGACTAAAGCATCGCGAGTAAAATCTGGTAGACAGAAACGGCGTGGAAGTTCGTCAGAGAAACTGCTCTGGTTCTTGAGTTGTAATGTGTTTGGTGATTGTGTGTGTTACAATCACCAAACTCCTGTTAAGTCCACAATTGTGATAGGTCTTCGGTCTTGATCCCTCCAGTTCCGGGGACCCCGAAACATGCCATTGTCACCGACCTTCCTCCTCTGACAAAGGTGTTAAAACTATTGTAACTAGGAACTTGTGATTTAAAATGATTAATTTACTATATAGGGGATGAATAGTATATACACACTACTAATAATTGTTTCTACTTTTGGCACAAGGCCATCAATTATCCCAGCACATGACTGGTACTATATTTGATCAACTTCGGAAGAATAAAAGGCAATGTTGACCTCGGTGGTATTTGAACTCAGAACATGACGTGCTAGAACAAATGTCGCAAACATTTTATATGATGTTCTAACGATTCTGCCAAACACACCACCCTGTCATTAAGCCATAATCTAGTCTTCATTACGGCACGACAGTTTCGGTGCTCTTCTTCCAAGTTTCCAAACAACCATCGTTCCCCTTAAATATGAACATTAATAAAAAAAGAAGAGCCTAATTGTATCCCAAGACTGTATGCTCACCAGGTTGGAATCTATGTTAGTTTCAATGGCGTTAAGCGACTGAGAGTTCAAAACTCCAATGGATGGAACGCTAATCCATCGCAGGTTTAATCTCCAGCTGCTGATGGTACTCATTTTCAACTGAGCAGACTGAAAGAACACAATATGTTAATCAGTATAGGAATTAAACTCATGACATTACGCGGAATAGAACCCTTGACATTACGATCGTTAGGCAAACGATCCAACAGTATTAATTAAACCCGTTAATATTATCATCTGGATCCAAATGAACTGCAGTCTTAGTTTGGAAATTTCAAGAAAACGAGTACGAATCGTTTTGCAGTAAACATTTTCTCGGGAACAGATTTACTTGATAATTAGAGTAATATTAAAACCCAATCATGGAAAAATTAACACCAAACCTGATAATTATAAAAAAAAGTAATGGTTGCAGCATAAATAGTAACACCATCATTCCAATCCCAATCCTCAACATCACTTTCATTTCTATCATCATCATCACCATCACCATCAATCCCTACCAAAATTATCATCATCCTCGCCACCATCATAATCAACATTTACATCACAACGACCATATCACTATATTCGTCGTCACCACCATTATCATCATCACCGTCACTACTATCATCGTCATAATCCTCCTCCTCCTCCTCCTCCTCCTCCTCCTCATCATCATCATCATCATCATCATCATCATCATCACCAACACCAACTATGATTGATGCTCATCGTGAAACAGACGTAGGATCTTTCGTCTTAATACGGAATACATTCAACATAGAAAACGTAAAAGACAAACATTTCATGATGAAGGAATATTTGACGCCCGAAAGAAATTCAAACGGAAATTCTAATTATTGCACTTAGATTGTTATAAATAGAATGGACCTCCGTCGGATTTGACGATGATTGTTCCAGTTGTTCGATCATCGGAACAGCCTACTCATGAAATTAACGTTAAGTACGCTTAACATAGTTTTCAGAGAGATTCGGAGTGAAACAGTGTGTGACAACGCCTTTCAATTACAACTCATTCTTGCCGGTTGAATGGACTGGAGCAACGTAAAATAAGGGGTCTAGTACGTGCGGTCGGGAATTGAACTCGCGACCCTTACTGCTAGATCTTTCATTTTCACTTATTGCCTTCAGATTATTATAAATAGTACCTAGGCGAATATAGACGATTTTTATAGGCTAATTGACAGTCATTAGAGCGTCGGATTCATATGGCGAGATCGAAAAACGGCAAATGGATCTGAGTAAAAACAAAAATTCATGACATCCTAGAAATCGTTAACAAAGCAAAATGGAAGTGGGAAGAACACATTGTTAGAATGGCTGACAACAGAAGAACGACCCGCGTTACCTTATAGACTCCACGAAGTCACACAAGAAACCGAGGTCACCGGAAGACCAGTTGGCGATCGACCTCGAGAAAATTGAAAAGTTTTAGCCACGAATGATGGCGCAGCTCGGGGAAGGCTTATGTCCACCAAACGACATTCCAGAAGATGATAGAGCGTCGGATTAAATGTCTCAATAATTGTTTCAGCCCATTGTATTCTGAGTTCAAATCACGCAAGGTCAACTTTGCTTTTCATCCTTTTGATGAATAAAATACCAGTCCAGTTTGACAGGACACTTTACGGTATCTGATCCGACTCAGCGCATTTTGAATTCTAGTCCGACCTTTTGTTAGGAATTGCGACCGGCAGAAAGTATCAGCTTGCAATAGAAGTGGGCAACTCATTGCATCAAAACAACCATTAGTAAACGTAACATCAAAATCACGGCTTCGTCATTGCTTCATCTTCCCAAGGATTGGATAAAACACGACAAAAGAGAACATATACAAGTTTCGAGGATTTAAAAACATATAAAAGTTCTAAATTAAGTATTTTAAAACCAAGAACATTTTAACAACAAAGAAAGAGAGAAAAAAATGTGAACTTTTAGCAGACACGTTCTCAGACCTCATCTACAGTTAAGCTGAAATTGCGCAAGGTTTTCTTTCATTCAAAAATACGTACAAAGAGATAATGAGCACTAGAAGTGTGCCACACGCAAGTGTTGAGAGAAATTGACAATGCACTTAAATTTGTTCCGTTTATCCTAACATGTCCGCATTGTACCAGATTATTCTAGCATTATCAATAACGAGTACAGTTGCTGAACATAACTACAGCTGGTTCAAATTCATAAGACTCTACTATAGTTTTACAATGAGCGATGACAGATTTTCTGGGTCAGATTTACTCTGCATTGAAATATAGTTGGCTACTGGGGCAGAATGTAGTAAAGTAATAGATAAGTTTGTAAGATGGAAGAGGGTGCTGTAATTGATGTATCCTTAAAAGTATATCTTCTTTATGTGTTTTTAAATATAAAATATAAATCTTGAATGAATTTAAATATACAATGACAATATTCCTGGAACCTTTATTTATCTATTCGTTCCCTCTAAGTTTAGAATCTGGCAATGCTGTTGACGGGTAGTTGTACCAATAGTTATTGATAGCTGTAGAGTGATGATTGAGAAATGTTAGTAAGGCTAAGGCATTTCTTCAATACAACGGAAGAAAATCAAGACAAAAACAACGAAAACAAGGATTAAAACGATATTCATCAGAATATAGCTATAGTAAAGACAAAATCTAGCTGAATGATGTAAAGCACTGTTTAGATTATGAACACGATGAAAATAAAATAAAAATAATATTACACATTATGTAAATGAATTAAGAAAAGAGACATGAAGCTTATAACTTCAAATGAATGAGATACTACAATTGGCAGTTATTTCTCCTCCTAAGAAGAAACTGCTGGAAAATTAATTAACATCTATAATGAGATTCACGAATGAAAAAGAAAAACAAAATTTGAATTATTGAGAAGAAACAGATAGAAAACGCTTACTGGAGACATTGAAGATAACATAGTGTGTTGATAGAACTTTGTAGTAGCAAAATGAATTAAGCTAAATGCTAACTCAAAGGTAATTTAATTGTGTTGAGGATTATAGAAATGAGCACAAAGGATGAGACAAAATAGTTGAAGCTGGTCTAAGAAGGTTGAATAGAGAAAGAATTGAAAATAATTTATGAAGGATCTGTTGACATTGAAGAATATTGAATAAAGAGGGCAACCCAATGAAAATCTGACACTGGCTTTTCTTATGGGATTTTAAGTTGAAATATATTATTGAGGAACAATAGTTTGAAATTATTGATCGTGAAATGAGCGTTAAATCTAAACCGTAGAGAACAGGTATTTTGATAAGAAAGATGCAGGATCGTTACTGGTTTTAGACGAAATAAAAGTGCCATACTATATATATATATATATATATATTCACCAAGCTTAAGCTTACAGATAACATGTACTTGTCTCTTCCTATCTTTCCGTTGCAATACCATCGTTGTTTGTTTACATGTCTCGCACGTTTCACCCTATTTTACTTTTCCCAATAACTTTATTTAGTTATTGCTCGCACCAACTAGAGGTATATGATTTTTAAAGCGATGAAATACCAATGAAAGTTGGAAGATCACTGATGAAGGACTCATTTTATTCATATGTAACCCATGTGCAACCACGCAGCACTCCATTTTTCTCATATATATATATATATATATATATATATAGTAAAAAAGAAAAAAAAAACAGTAAAAAATGGTAAAGGGATTTTCTCTCAGAATAACAACAAAACAATTAAATGCGGAAATCCCTATTTTGTAAATAAATGTTTTGATGTTATTCTGAGAGAAAATACTTTTACCATTCTCTACTGTTTTTTTTCTTCCTTTTTTATTATTTTTTTATATATCAACTCGTGTGTCACTTCTTAACATTCCATATATATATATATATATATAATATAAGATCAAAAGATGGTTAAAAGAGTTCCATGTATTTTATTATGCGCATTTCAAAAACAAATATCATCATGAGATGACATTTGCATTTTCGTCAGATAAAATAGGGAGACATGATATGAAGGTTAAAAAACACTTGTGAATAGTGCAGTTTTAAATCAACATATAAAAAGAAATTTAAGATTGATGTGTGATATTTGGAAAAAAATGAGGAAATGTTGGAAATGATGAAAAAGAGGAGGAGATGAGAGTAAGTAAAGAATGATGGGGGAGGAGTATAATAAGGAAGGAGGAGATAGGAGGAGAGATGGGTGATAGAAAGAGAGAGATAGCCTTTATAACTGAGAAAAATATATTGTTTCACAGAGAGAGGTTAAAAGCCGTTGGAAGATAATATATAATTTAAAAGAATTTGAAAATTGATGAAGAGAAATAAAATTATTAATGAAGAGAAAAAATTAAGAATAATGTTAAATTAAGGTTTGTATATTGAAGGGTTTAATAATATGTGCGATGAAAAGAAATTATTAATATGTATTAAGAATAATATTAAATTAAGGTTTGTATATTGAAGGGTTTAATAATATGTGCGATGAAAAGAAATTGTTAATATGTATTATTAAAATTAAAATATTAATGTTATTAAGGATATAATGTGAAAAGAAGTAGAAGAGTGGATGAATTATGAATTTAGAGGAATTAGTTAGTGTTTAAGTTTGATTTTATGTAATGTAATATGTATGCGTAATATATGTAAATAGTTTGTTTACAAATGAGCGCAGAAAGCAAAGAAGAAAATAGTGTTTAAGGAAGAGAAGACTCTAACAACAAAATATATATGTTTATGAAGTATTTCCTAATGGTAATAATATAATGTAATAAAGGAGATTAGTTAGGGTTTAAGTTTGTATAAAAAATCTTAAATTCAAGAGGACAAGAGCACCTTGTAAATCTCAAGAATACGATTTTAAACCTCAATTCCTCAAAAAATGTTTTAGTCCACTCCGACAAAACAAATAATTTATATGGTATATCTAAGGATAACTATAATAACCTTATCCTTAAAGAACTAAGGAAGAAATATCGCAAAACTAACCATGATAATTTAGAATCCATAAACTTTGAAGCTTCTGAGATTATGTCAAAACTTGGCATCGAAAAAAAAACCGAACCATTTCTCCCAAGAACTCCGAGGATAAATCTCAAAGATCACAAAAACAACTTTCGTACGGAACTACCTGTTAGACTAATCGCCCCCTCTAAATCAGATCTAGGGGTTGTTAGCAAAGCCATCTTGGATAGAATTACCCCACAGGTTCGTTCTAATTGCTCTACTTCTAACTTAAATTTATGGTTTGGTACATCTGAAGTAATTGGCTGGTTCAACAACTTGAATAAGAAAAACAAACAAAAATGTATTCAATTTGATATTGCCAGCTACTATTCTTCTATTTCGCTCTCACTTCTCAACAATGCTCTATCTTTCGCTTATAAATATTCAGACATCACCACAGATGAACTTCACATCATTCTCACCGCACGTAAAACCATCCTAGAGTTCAACAATGAATACTGGACTAGAGCTGATACCTCCAACAACTTTGACATTACAATGGGTGCTTCCAATTCATCCCAATTGACAGATTTAATTGGTATCTTTATTTTGAACTCTTTGAATCGGAAAATTCCTCAACTTCGCGGTGGAATTTATCGGCACGATGGACTTTTACTATCTTAAATTGCAACATAGTTAACCTTAATATTATTAAGAACAATATACGTGATCTCTTTAACCAACATAACTTAAAAATTGAATTTGATAACAACGTCAAACTAGCTAACTTCTTGGATATATCCCTTAATCTTGACACTGGCCTATAAAAACAATGAGAATCTAAATTATGTTAATTTTAAATCTAACTACCCCACTAACATTAAAAATGCTATAGTTAACAATATTGGAAAAAGAATATCAAACCTATCATCTAATAAAATATCTTTGATGCTAACGCCAATTACTATAATAACGCGCTTTCTAAAGCCGGTTATCCTGATAAAATCAAATACAGTAAAGAAACCAATCCTAGAAGATCTTACAGTAAAATAATTAATTATGATCATTCCAATAACTTTAATAAAAGACCTAGATACAAAAATATAATCTGGTATAATGCTCCTTTCTCCATCTCTATTAATAATAATATTCCTAAATTATTCTTTAGTGCCCTAAATAAATGCTTCCCTCCCTCACATATCTATAGTAAAATATTTAACAAACATACTATAACATTTTCCTATTCCACTTCCTCCAACATCTCCAACATTATCTCTGAACACAACAATAAAATATTAAATACTAAATCACTTCCTTCCAACACTGAATGTCATAATAATAGCAGTAGTACTCCCGATGTCATAGTTAACTCTGGGCTAGTTTCTGCAAACCCAAATACGACGTCAAACGTAACTTCGTCAAATGTTCTTAATACCAATCTAAATCAGGAAACTATTATTCCTATAGTAAATAACTTCTCCAATCCAATTCCTCCTATAGATAACACTAGGTCAGTTGTTAATAACTCGGTTAATTTCTCTAATCGCAATTGTAATTGCCCTGTTAAAAATAAATGTCCTCTCAACAACCATTGTCTCGAAAAAAACTTAATCTATGAATGTAAAGTTATAACTGACACCAATTCCTTTACCTATTTTGGCTCCACTTCCACCTCCTTTAAAGCCCGTCTTTATAATCACCATTCTCCTTTTAAATACCAACTTAAAAGAACCAACACAGCACTCTCAAAACTCACATGGTCCTTGAAAGACAAAAATATTAACTATAACATCTCTTGGAGGAAAGTTTGTTCTGCCTCTCCCTACTTGAATGCCTCTCTATCCAAAACATATAATCTTTGTTTATGTGAGAAATTTACCATTATATCTAATTTAGATTCTATAATAAAAATAGACGCACTGAGTTATTTTCTCTCTGCTTGCATAAATTCCACAGAACATTCCATAAAGTATACAGCTAATATCTAATACTTTACCAGTTTAAAATCCTTTTTCTCAAAGGCATATATATATATTTCTTTAAAAATATACCCATCTTTCTACCTTATTTCAATATTATTTATTATACATTATATAACACTAGTTACTCATTCTATATCATTCCTATTTATCAATTCTCTTTCTTCCTCTTTTCTTTTAATTTCTAACTTCTAATCTGTACTTTTTCTTCCTAGATACTTCTCAATTCTTATTATTACTCACCACAATATATCCACTTTTCCTTCTTCCTTCATATCATTGGCCATAAAACTTATTATTACCTTTTAAATACCTTATAGTATTACCTTTAAAAATCTTTCGTAAACATAAACATTTTTTGACGTTAGATTATTCCTCCTCAATTCATTATATTTTTTCTCCCTTTCATGCTCGTCTAACTTTTACATATTACATATCACAATACATAAAAACAAACTTAAACCCTAACTAATTTCCTTTATTACATTATATTATTACCATTAGGAAATACTTCATAAACATATATATTTTGTTGTTAGAGTCTTCTCTTCCCTAAACACTATTTTCTTCTTTGTTTTCTGCGCTCATTTGTAAACAAACTATTTACATATATTACGCATACATATTACATTACATAAAATCAAACTTAAACACTAACTAATTCCTCTAAATTCATAATTCATCCACTCTTCTACTTCTTTTCACATTATGTCCTTAATAACATTAATATTTTAATTTTAATAATACATATTAACAATTTCTTTTCATCGCACATATTATTAAACCCTTCAATATACAAACCTTAATTTAATATTATTCTTAATACATATTAATAATTTCTTTTCATCGCACATATTATTAAACCCTTCAATATACAAACCTTAATTTAACATTATTCTTAATTTTTTCTCTTCATTAATAATTTTATTTCTCTTCATCAATTTTCAAATTCTTTTAAATTATATATTATCTTCCAACGGCTTTTAACCTCTCTCTGTGAAATAATATATTTTTCTCAGTTATAAAGGCTATCTCTCTCTTTCTATCACCCATCTCTCCTCCTATCTCCTCCTTCCTTATTATACTCCTCCCCCATCATTCTTTACTCTCATCTCCTCCTCTTTTTCATCATTTCCAACATTTCCTCATTTTTTTCCCAATATCACACATCAATCTTAAATTACTTTTCATATGTTGATTTAAAACTGCACTATTCACAAGTGTTTTTTAACCTTCATATCATGTCTCCCTATTTTATCTGACGAAAACGCAAATATCAACTCATGATCATATTTGTTTTTGAAATGCGCATAATAAAATACATGGAACTCTTTTAACCATCTTTTGATCTTATATATTATTTATACTCCAGTCCTACAAACTGTAGAGTGCTACTTATCCGATATCTGCATTGCTTTATTGTACTACAATGAAAACTCACCTCTTACATATATATATATACATACATACATACATATATGTATATATATATATATATATATATATATATATATATATATATATATATATATATATATATATATATACATGGTGGCTGCCGATGCGCCGAACGAGTGTGACTTTTTAGTCCAGCCAGCGACTTGAAAACTGTGGTACAAACACTACACTTTTGACAATTATTGACACATAGTGCTGGGCCCATGGTACCATGTGACGACAAGTGCAGAGATATCTCCAATGCTTGTGCCGTGAAGCTTTTATAGTGAGCAAAGGCACTGCACAAAGCCAGTCCCACTCTCTTAACCAAGATGATATTTACCAAAAAGAAGAACACGTCAACATCATTGGATACCATCAGGGTTGCAGGTGCTATATCAGAGTTTTCCTTTTCCTAGAATTCTGCCTTGACAAAGGCTAAGGGGTCATCTCTCCCGGTGATTTTGGATGGCCATTGACTCTTAAGAGCTCCTTTGCCCTTTGACAGGTTTTGTTTTTAGTCCTGCAGGATGTCCAAAGTCACCCTCCTCACCAAGAAACCTTGGTCGGGGTTGCCAGTTTAGTCGCCAACGACCCGACCATGAGACAGGTTGTACTGGGATACATGTTACCAGTAGCACCAACTGGTGACCTGACATACATACATACATACATACATACATACATACATACATACATACATACATACATACATACATACATACATACATATATATATATATATATATATATATATATATATATATATATATATATATATACAATATTAAATAAATGGAAAACTATATTTATAAAACCATATTTATTTCATTATATATATTTCGGGGATATCATATTAACTGCCAGCTTAAACCTCTTCAAATGAAGTCGGTGTTATAACGGTATGTCGAATCTATTTATCTATAAAACTGTTTATATTGTATTTTGTCTGATGAAGGCATAGCATATTGTTAATATGATATCCCCGAAATATATATAATGAAATAAATATGGTTTTATAAATATAGTTTTCCATTTATTTAATATTGTAAATATACTCCAAATATTTGTCGAGTGCTTTTATATCAGTTATAAATATTTACTAGTTGTAACCCAACAATTTTAAATATAACTTTCCATATATATATATATATATATATATATATATATATATATATATATATATATATATATATATATGAGAGACTATATAAATATATTTATAAACAATGAGTTAGAGACTTTGTTGATATGTAATCAACAGAATTATGTTCATAACATATATGAAGCACTCAACGGTTAATTATAAGACAGAGTATTATAATAATAATAGTAAAATGGAAAATATATCACTATAGCATCATAATTTATTTCGTTATATATATTTCAGGGACACTAAGTTATAGTTTGTCTTCTTCAGACAAAATATAATATTAGATGTATAAAAATGCGACATACTCATAAGAGAGATCGCATTCGATCAATTCAAAATGGGTATGTGATTCAAAATCTCAAAATTTCCTAGGATGTAAAATTATTGGGAAATATAAACAAATAAATAAATAATAAGGACAGTTAAAATAGACTCTTGAAATGTTTTTTTTTTAAATAGCGTAGTTAGATTGGTCAGAGAAAAAAACCGTTAGATGGTTATATTTTATTACTAAGGGAAGATATATATATATAGATAAACATACACATACATACGCTTACATATATGTATATAGATCGATATATATATCTTATATTCTAATGCTACGAAAAAATAAAGGTATATATTATATATATTTAGGGTTGCATTTACATAAGTAAATAAATAAACAAAGGGGAAGAATTCAGATTATTTATAATAAAAAATATATTATTTTAAGAATTTATTATTGGGGCCTATAATGTAAGTATAATATATATAGTATATTATGTCAAGGAATTTAAATAATGCCACTTATGTTACGATATATATATATGTATATATCTAAGAGAACCCATAATTATATTTATATATCTATATATAGATGACAATTAAGTTAATCATATACATAATATAAATATATATATCTAGCTATATATTTTGTGAAATGATATGGAAATTCTGTGTAAACAGCCGCTAAATATCTCATTTCTTTTATTAATATTAGATTTTGTATTACTAATAATATGAAGAATTTATGTATTACAACGAGACCGTTGAGGTATGTCATACCTCAATTCATGTATTTTATCTGACGAGGACGTACTGAAAAAACTGCACAGTACCTTCGAAATATATATATAATAAAACATATATTTTGATTATGTGAATGTCTTCATTTATTACTATTCTGAATAATATATATATATATATATATATTTGTATGCATGTACATATATGTGTGTGTATGCGTATGTGTGTGTGTGTGTGTGTGTGTGCATGTCTGTACACATATATATATATGTGTGTGTGTGTGTGTGTGTGTATGTGTGTGTGTGTGTGTGTGTGTGTGTGTGTGTGTTTGTGTATGTGTGTGTGAGTGTATGTATTGTTGAATCTACATCGTACAAATACCATTCACAACCAGACAATACCTTTTTTTAATTCTTTGTCAAACACATGAGATGTCTTTACCGCCACGATAAACTATTACTGGGTTCTCCAAGCGTGACACATCCCACAAACCCTTGTTTCCTGTTTACACCAAAGCAAGTCTTTGACTGACCAATACACATTCAAACCACACCTTCATGCGCGCTCACACGCACGAATCCTTAATTGCTCACGCGCTCATGTAAACACGCTCATGAATATTGGTGAATACACACTCGCATTGACGCACCACATATTACACCAAAATACACACATGTGCACACACAAAAAAAAAATAGGGCCGATGCGGCCCACACCACAACAAAAATATATTTTTGTCGCATCACCAGTCTGAGGGAGTAGATCAATAGTGGAGTCGGGTCCATAACTCCTATGGGTTACCTTGAGCCAATCCTCTGCGAAACGCGCGTAACAGGTCGATACGCAATAAATGTTTTTCATATGTAAACGAAATTTCCTCGTTTTTTCTATTATATATATATGTATGTATTTTTCATGTGAGTATATTTTTTATCATTTGTACACATGTTAAGTTAAATAAAAACCCTTAAACCATTTGTAATTTGTTTTTCTTTATACCAAGCAGAAATACACTTATCTTCTGAACAGTATATAATTCCTAAATATTTCCACCAATATATCAAATGTCAGGCCGATATTTCTTCTGTGCCACAGTCTTATCGCAAATAATTTCACCGATTTAACACGTACAGTGAAATATAACACACTCTTATAACGTGTGTTGGACCTTCGTCTGTTCCGACGATGAGTATTCCAGTTTTTTGTTGAAAGGAACAACCTGCTCGTGAAATTAACGTGTAAGCGACCGAGTACACTATAGGCACGTTTCTCTTTAATGAATTTTGAAGGATATTCGGCGAAATACAATAGTGTGACTAGTAAGTCTGACCCTATAAATTACAGGTGCTTAAATCAGAAATTATTATAGTTTAAGTAACTGAACATTCTGCTGACACGTGTTCCATTAAGATAATACTCAGGAAGATTCAGTCTGTGACAAAGATGGCCCTTTAAATCATAGGTATAACTCATTTTTTGTTCAGCTGAATAGACTGGAGCAATATGAAACAGAGTGTTGGTCAAGTACACAATGTGACTTTGGGAATTGAACTTACGCTTTTACGATCGAGCACTGAACTCTCTAATCACCAAGGCACGTTCCTGTAATATGTATGCTATACCTCCGACGGCTCCGATGACGAATGTTCAAGTATTTTATCAACGGAACAGCCTGCTCGTGGAATTAACGTGCAATATGGCGAGCATTGCAGAGTCATTGTGCCCTTAACGTAATTCGCAGGGAATTTGTTGTGACACATTATGATTAGGGTGGCACTTTGAATCACTTATACAACACATGTTTGACAGCTCAGTGTCTTTGAGCAAGATACTGTATTTCACGTTTTTCCACATCCACTGAGCTGGACAAGTAAATTGAACCTATAATTCAAAGGATCAGCATTGTCACACTCTCTGTAACGTCGAATCTCCCCGAGAACCCCGTTGAGGTCTCAATGTCCGTTGAATGCTCAGTCACATTTCACTGTTGATTATTTTTAGTCTATTTGTATTTTCCCCACAAAATTATTGATAGTGTTTTCACAAATTAGACGTTCTTGTTTCCTGCTTTCCCAGTATTATTTCCATCTCAGAGCTCATAAAAACAACACAAATAAGAAATAGGCTGTTTCTAATATTTCATATAAAACCCATTCTCCATTTTAAACGTGACATCAGTTGTCATTATTTATGTTGTTGATGTTATTAAAACGCCCGTTTGTTTTGAGCAATTTTACATTTAGTGTTCAAATACATATTTCTTCCTCTTTATTTATTGTTTATCTTAATTCACTTCTTTTCTAGAAGAAATATTGTTGCTTGTATGTTTTTAAAAAATATATTTGGCTTTAATAATACCTCCTCCAGTCTGTAAACAATTCTGTTGGAATATTTTTTATTACAAATGAAAAAGGACAAATGTTGTTGTTTTGATGGTGGTGTTGTTACTGTTGTTGTTGTTATTGTCGATGGTGGTTGTGCTGTTACTGTTGCTGTTGCTTCTGGTGGGGGTGCTGCTGCTGTCCTTGCTATTGTTGTTATTGTTGTTGTTCTTGTTGTCGATGGTGGTGGTGTTGTTACTGTTGTTGTTGTTGTAGGTGGTGGTGCTGTTACTGTTGTTGTCATTATAATTGTTAGTGGTAGTGTTGGCACTTATATTGTTGTCGGTGATGGTGGTATTACTGTTGTGTTGTTGTTGTTAATGGTGATGGTAGTGTTGTTACAGTTCTTGCTGAAGCAATTGCTTCTCTGTTGAAATGAAACATTTAGTCAGTGTCTCTAATCATGGTTTCTTCCTATCATAGCGTACTCTCTTCAGGGTGTAACTTTTATCACACTGTCAGGATATCATGTTTGCCAGCCATTTGGGTGTGTTATGATGCAACATAGCCAGATGGGTTAAGGGTTCGCAATAATTGAGTTTTGAGTTTGATTCCACTGTCATCCTGGCCAAGTGTCATTTACCAGAGCCTCGGCTAGACCTAGACCTTGTGATGAAATTTGATAGACGTAAATTGTTTGAAAGCCGTTGGATAGATTGTACCTGTAAATCAAAGGGCTAGCCTTGTTACACACTGTCACACTGAATCTCCTTGAGAATTACTTTAAGGATACACGTATCTGTAGAATATTCTGTCATTTACATGTTAATTGCATGAGGTGGGTGTTTCGCTGATCGAACAACTTGAACACTAATCGTCAAAAACAACGGAGATCCATCAATCGTTCTATCGATTTAAGTATGTAGGGGATAAAGTAAATTACAGTAGATCCCCATTACTTTCGTTGTTCTTACAGGTGCAAGATTTGAGCTTAGAAAGCAAACACCCGAAACAGATACAGCAACGCATCTTGTCCGATAGCACGAACAATCTCTTCAACCGGTACTGTATTTTATAGACGTTAACATTTGTAGAAACGCGTTGTATATATATATATATATATATATATATATATATATATATATATATATATATATATAACGAAGGAAATGTGGTAAGGAACCAGATAGACCATAACACACCTAAGTACTCAATACTTACGGTAGTAGAATGTGTAATAGGAACAAGTATGACCCCGACGGCAGAGCTCAAGCCGTTTCGACGGCTAATTCTGGACTAAATAAGAATTTTTAGCCTGGTAAATAAATAGCCGAACTTCTCAGGGGGTAATTCCATATATGGGAAGATAGTAATTGCCAAGAGAATTGGTCAAAAATTTGTTGTAAGGTAGGTTAGGGGGAGTGGGAGAAGCCCAGTCAAGCATTGAAAGTGAAATCTATACACCAGATTCTAAGGATAGTGTATAGAAGGTAGAAAAAAGTGTACTGGAGAAGGAGAGGGGGGGGGGGGGTGTAAAAGTAGGTAAATCGAAAGGGAGTAAACAAACGAGCCATTATAAAGATGAGGAGATAAATATATAAAAAACAAATTTATAAACAAACACCAATTTCTGTTTACTATTCCATCCCCAGAATCCCCAAATCTCTCATTGGTATTGTTAAGCTATAGAAAAGTTTAATAGGCGGAGAAAAATGCTAAATACGGGATTGTAGTGAAAGCACTTTATAAAGCCATCTTTACAGGGGATCTGACACCACTGCAAAAGTAGTACAATTAATCAGCTTCTTCCGCGACTGGGGATTTAAAATAACCCTACAAACGTACCTAACCCGTATTATTTGTGCGTATGAGAATGTGTATAAAAATATATAAATAACTAATAATATATAATACATAAACTTATATAACTGTTAAAAATTTTAATAATAATAATATATTCATACCTCATTATTGTAGATAGTGGAAGTGAGAGATCGAGATAGTAAATCATGAGGAAAGAGAGAAAAAGGAGATTTGATCGTAGAAACAAGAGAAGGGAGAAATGATCAATAGAGAGAGGAAAATAAGTTAAATCGTATAAACAATAAGTTAAATCGTATAAACGAACATTGCAAAAATAAATAGTAGAATTCTAATAGAGAGAGGAAAATAAATTTAATCGTATAAACAAAGGGAGGAAGATATGCATTGTAACATATAAATAGCGTATAATTAGATAGGGGGGAAAGAATATTTAGGCACATGATGCGTGACCGTTTATTTTCAAAATCTTAAGTTAATTAGAAATAGTCAATTAATCAAATGACATAAGATTTTAGACTATAAAATTTTAAAGGATTTATATTATTGTATTATATCAGAGTTCAAGCAATTGTAACGTGAAAGAGATAAATTTATGTTTATCATAACTCCAAAGGTACTCACAAGTATATTTAAAAGTATATTAAAATTAAGAATATAATCAATATATTAGTAAAAAAAACATTAAAATTAAGATGTTATTAATAAGTCATAAAGCATTATAAATGTATTTAATAAGATATTATTAAACCAGATTTATCTAGATATACACATTTGTATAATTTATATATAGACTATAAAGTTTAAGGTTTAAGATGATATTAGTCACTTATATATAATATAATTACTGTCAAGAGTGTTATAAATTTGATTCGACTAGATTTTACTGTATTTAAAATTTTACATCAATTTAAGTACAAAAAAAATTATCAACTTGGATCTAAGGAGACTTTTATACTATAAATGTATAATCATATCCTCGTGAATCGTAAATAACCATTCAAAGTAATTAAACGGTTTACAAGTCTGAATACATTCAAGGTATCAAATATATAAGGTATAAGATTTAGAAAATACAAAAACCAAAATTAAATGTATTTAAACAATCTAAAGGTCATACGTACTCAACAAGAGATCAGGTTAACAATTTCAATGTTAAGGTAGAAACGCTTAATCTAATATTAATAATAGTATAAATAATAAAAGAATTACAAGAATTTTTAATCTGAGACAATATTGTTTCACGCTCAGAGTTATTAAACGTCTAAATCATTTCACATTTATTCAATGTTTTTTCCTGATTTTTTTGTGAAGCTTGGAATGTAGCTGTAGCTTTGTGCAAGCAATTTGAGAATAATTCGCTTTTTTTGTTAATTAACTTATCATAATTATTAATTATTAATAGGGTCTCCATATCACAAAGATTGCAGTTAGGTGATACGGATGAATTAATGTAGACTTGGCTATTACAAAGTTTTGACCAACATATTGAGTACTCTAAATTTTTGTCTTTTAAGGACCATATGAGTTGTGATAAAGAGGTAGATAATTTCTTATCCGGATTCGAAAAAGAGTGTTTGTGATTTGAATATCTTAATTTAAAGCTCGATGAAGTTGCACCTATATAGTTGTAGGTGATGTTATTTGCTTTAACGGTACATTTATAAACTAGGTTCTTATCAAGACAATTATTTTGCAGAGGGCAATTCGATCTATTTCTACAGTTACATTTCGATTTACTGTTATTATTGTGGATTGGCAGTATCGGTAGAGGGTCGGACGCCATGCTTTCCAGCATAGTTACGTCCCCTTACGATCTGAGTTCAAATCCCACCGAGGTTGACTTTGCCTTTCATCCTTACGGGGTCGATAAAATAAAGTACCAGTAATGCACTGGGTAATTGCTGGCCTTGTGCCTAAAGTAGAAACAATTATTATAATTTAAACTGTACACGTTATCATTGCTAATATTTGGAGGTGTTCTATTGTGAGTGCTTAAATTAATGTTATTGTTATTCACAGTATCAATATTATTGCTAATGTTAATATTGCCATTATCCCTAATTGTTTGTTGGTTATGATTAAGAATTCTACTATTTATTTTGGCAATGTTCGTTTATACGATTTAACTTATTGTTTATACGATTTAACTTATTTTCCTCTCTCTATTGATCATTTCTCCCTTCTCTTGTTTCTACGATCAAATCTCCTTCTTTTTCTCTCTTTCCTCATGATTTGCTATCTCGATCTATCACTTCCACTATAATGAGGTATGAATATATTATTATTATTTAAATTTTTAACAGTTATATAAGTTTATGTATTATATATTATTAGTTATTTATATATCTTTATACACATTCTCATACGCGCCCTCTGTATTATATGCAATTTTTCATGTTTCAACTTAAGATATATAAATATTGAGTTTTGTCATAACTAACCACTGCCATGACTAAATTATAACCATCAACATAGTCAAGGTATGTCAGGCATCAACTTACTTTATCTGATGAGGACGTACTGTTGAAACAACTCAGTACCTCTGAAATATGTATAATAAAATATATTTGATCACATGAATGTCTATATTTATTAATATTTTGAAGTAATATATATGCAGAAATTTTGGAATATTTTACCTATTTTTACTGTTCCATTAAAGGATTGTACTTGTAATTTCCTAACTAGTGTTCTATCTGTTCCTGTGAAGCCTAGCTTCTCAAGATTTGTATTGAGGCAGTTACTAATATACCCCAGTGCCCCAATAATCACAGGCATAAATCTGAAGATATAGTCAGGGTGGAGTATCTGCAGATTTCTCATTAGTTCTGCATAAATACTCTCCTTTTCGCTAATCTTTGATATTATATAGGCATCTGCTGGGTAGCTAACTTCCAATATTGTGCATGCTTTCTTTTCCCTGTCCCATATAATAATATCTGGTCTGTTATGTCTGCATTTTATTGGGGTTTTTACTGGAATATTCCACCAGTACTCTTTCATATTATGTATGTGTATGTCTTCCACATTGCTGTAGCTTTTAATGTGTTTATTATTGGAGCTATCATTTCTACGGATTGCATTGTACATCATGCCTCATAGGTAGATAGTACCGCGATGACATCTTTGGACAGCTGCTTATGTATGTATATGTGTATGTATATGTGTGTGTGTACATGTACGTATGTTTATGTGTATGCGTGTAAGTATAAGTATATGCGTAGGCAGATGTTTATATATGTATGTATCTATTTATACATATATATTTATTATTTTCCCCATTACTTTACGTCCGTTATATCACCTTCGATTTCAATTCTTTTACGCTTTGTTTTGAAATCCATATCTCACTTCCTCTTCAAATAAAATCGTTCCTATGAACGATTCAGACGTCTGTGTCGAGCTCGTGTGACTTCATGAAACGTTTGGTAAATGGAATAATTGTCTTATGTTGTTTATTACATAACTATATATATATATATATATATATATATATATATATATATATATATATATATATATATATAATTAGTATATCTACCAACATATGTATACAGATGCATACCTATGCTAGCAAATTTATATGTTTTGTCTTAGTAACTTTGTGGTTCTATGCAAGGGGATGCAGAACAATTATATGAAAGACGTAAATAAGAAAGTTATGAAAATTGACTTACTTACTAAAATTTCACTCCAACTAATTAGTTTCTGTGATTGATTCTTTTGAATTTGCCACTGACCAAGTAGGCAGTGAATTTTTCAATGTCTTGGAATTTAGTCCCCGCTCGCTTTTTTCCATCCACTGAATTATTTTTATATAAGTTCCCAGTGTCCTCGCATTGCCTGGAAGCTTAGCTGAGAATAGACTCCCTGATGACGTAAGGTTTCTCTGTGGATACGCTCCGTAACCATATTTATCCCTTTACAAAAACTAATTAGTTGGAGTGAAATTTTAGTAAGTCAATTTTCATAACTTTCTTATTTACGTCTTTCATATATATATATATATATATATATATATATATATATATATATATATATATATATATATATATATATATATATATATATATACATATACATATACATACACGTATATATATATATATATCACATTGAGTGCTCATACGGCCTACCACATACGTACGCTTTAAGCACCCAACACCAATTATATATATATATATATATATATATATACATATATGTGTGTGTGAAAGAGAGAGAGAGGGGGGGGGGAGAAGGAGCGAGAGAGAGAGGGAGAGCGGGGAGAGAGAGAGAGAGAGAGAGAGATAGATAAAATACAGATGCTCGATTTTTGTAGGCAACGTTACGCTTTTGTAATGTAGGCTGGATGTGCGTATACAAAAAGGAAGAGGTAACTTACCGGTTTTGTTGTGCTCTATGTAGTCAATGAAACTGTTCATAGTAAATACCTAGTTGAATTATGTTACCAAGTAAAATAAATTGGTCCAATATGAATAATCCACGGAGTAATATGATATATATTGGTTATTAGAAAAACTAGACACATTTATTGATGTTCAATAATATATTTATTAATACTGGAGATTCTCGTCAACTTATTTCAACATTACATAACTGACGTCCTGTGAAATCTGTATACGGGGTCGATAAAATAAAGTACCAGTAATACACTGGCATAATTGCTGGTCTTGTGACAAAAGTATAAACAATTATTACATATTGGCGGTGAATTGGCAGTATTGGTAGAAGGTCGGACGCCATGCTTAACAGCATAGTTACGTCCCTTTACGGTCTGAGTTCAAATCCCGCCGAGGTTAACTTTGCCTTTCATCCTTACGGGGTAGTTAAAATAAAATACCAGTAATGCACTGAGGTCGATTTAATCAATTTTCCCCTTCCCTTCAAATTGCTGGCTTTGTGCTTAAAGTAGAAACAATCTACTTATATATAATGGTTTCTACTTTTGGCGCAAGGCCAGCAATTACCCCAGTACATTACTGGTACTTTATTTTATCGAAGGGAGATAGAGTCAAGATGTGGACTAACATGTGGATACATTAACAAAAATAGGGCGAAACCAAAGCCGAATGTGATAAGGTCAGACAGAGGGAAGGTAAAGGGAGGGCTTCCTTGCATGTGTGTTTAAGAGAGAAGAGAGAGAGAGAGAGAGAGAGAGAGAGAGAGAGAGAGAGAGAGAGAGAGAGAGAGAGAAGGGGCTCGCTGATATAAGAAACATCCTCTTATGTAATAGATCAAATAATGCTTTCTTTATTAATAATAATAATGCTTTCTTTATTCGATCAAATAATGAAAAAGGAAAAGAAAGAGCTGATCATGAGATCGGACCAAGGAGATAATTTTTCAATTAGTCTTCCCATTGCTGATATCTGCGGCGGGTCACAACTCATGGGAGAAGAGGGTGGCATTTGAACTCAGAATGCACAGTGTGAGATCAGATAACGTATCCTGCCCGACACTTTCAGTTTCACCTATCCACCATTCCTGAACTTAGAGTCTAGTGATCTTGAATAAATACTGATGCATTTAATCCGATTCCCTAATACCTCTGCTAATTCACCGCCTTTCCTTTCAAATAGTTGTTTCTGATTTCAGGGGAGAGGAAAGTCGATTAAATCGATCCCAAGTGCGTTACTGACACTCTATTTTATTAACTCCGTAAGGATGAAAGGCAAAGCTAACCTCGGCGGGATTTGAAATCAGAACGTAAGGGAACGTAACTATATGCCGCAAGACAATTTGTCCGACGCTCTACCGATTACTGCCATCCTACTGTCCTTTTTCCTTTCAAACAATGAGAGGTAAACCAACAACGATGGTCGCTGGTTCATTTAGGAATTTAAGGATTCAGACAATTTTCTACATCCCAACAAATGTCCATATCTGTGTATTTGCTAGATCATCCGTCAGTTTCGATAAGGAATATTCTGTTTACGATCAACTGAAGGTCCAACTCGTAAATTAGCGTGCACATGTCCTGTGTGTATTCCGTAGTTCTAAGTTGACGAATTAGTGACATAAAATGTGACAAGGCTAGGCCTTTGAATTATAGGTACAATCAACCCGATGGGCTTCCACACAGACATCTTTTACCCAATTTCGCTCACAAGACTTGGGCCACCACGATGCAATAATAAAGACAATTGCCCAAGATGTTACGCAATAAGATCGAACCCAAGACCTCACGATTGCGATGCAAAGCTCTTAAGCACTTGGTGATGCCTGCATCCACACTTTGTAATTTACATAGTAATTTGTTCGCTACTAAATTGGCAAACCACTGTTTGTTATAAAAGAAAAAAATAAAGAAAAAGCGCCAAGATCAATAGGAAATCTCTAAGGTTGTATTTTATATTTGCCACAATATTTTCTAGTTTAGATGTTTAATGCTTCATGCATCAAATATGTTAACATCCACTGATCTGATGAATCATTGTGGACAGGGTTGTAATGTAAAATCTTTCTAATATGAACGAAAGCAATGAGTATCAGTCGTTAATTTATCTTGTTATAATAATGAGAACATGTCTTGTATTGCAATGTGGGACAGTGTAATCTCTTCAGAATATTGAAGCCATTGCAACATGAAGCATAACTGAGTGTTCATGTTTGCTAACGATATTCTATTCCTATAAATTAGAATACCATTTTGTGCTAAAAGTAGAAACAATTATATTACATTCCATTTCAAATTATTTACGATATTTGAGCTTATATAATAATATTCACTTCAGTTTGTCGTTTCCTGGTGTGTTTACATGTAAATGATATCGCACGGCCTCTACGTGTAATAAACATACTAGGAATTTGCCACAATTATGTGTAAATATGATGCTTGCAAGCTCATGTATGTTCTAGCGATTCCTCCCACCCGAAATTTCATACATAGGAACAAAGCGCTTTCATTGGAATTTAGACAATATCATCTGGGCATTGTATGTATCTACGTACGTGTATTTGTATGTATGTATGTATGTATGTATGTATGTATGTATGTATGTATGTATGTATGTATGTATGTATGTATGTATGTATGTATGTATGTATGTATGTATGTATGTATGCATGTATGTATGTATGCAGGAATGATTGTGGGAACTACAGAGGTATATCATTGCTTTCTGTCGTAGGGAAAGTTTTATGTAGGGTGCTTCTGGACCGTCTGCTGACATACATTGCACATTGTGTTCTTCCTGAAAGTCAATCTGGTTTTCGTGCTGGACGCGGCACTACTGATATGATCGTCTCAGCTAGACAGCTCCAGGAGAAGTGCATGGAACAAGGCTTGGATCTGTATCAGGTTTTTGTCGATCTGACAAAGGCTTTCGATACTGTTAACAGAGATGCATTATGGAAGGTTTTCCAGAAACTTGGTTGCCCTGATAAGTTCCTTGCTTTAGTTAGGTCTTTCCATGACGACATTAAGGCTTGGATTAATGTCGGGGGTAACATGTCGGAGCCTATCTCAGTAAAAAATGGAGTGAAACAGGGGGATATTCCAGCACCGACCCTGTTTGCCATATACTTTGCAATGGTTTTCTGTATTGCATTCAGGAATTGCGAGCATGGTGTTTACATCCGATATCGAACCTCAGGCAGCATATTTAACAAAGGCGCTTTGATGCAAAGACAAAAGTATTTACATCAGTCATAAGAGACCTCTTGTATGCAGATGATTGCGATCTTGTAGCGCACACAGAGAGTGATATGCAGCACATTTTGAATGCATTTTCTGACGCTTGCACTGCCCTAGGATTGACTGTCAGTCTCAAGAAAACCGTCGTCATGTACCAACCTGCCCCTGGTAAACAGTACACTGAACCAAATATCTATGTGTATGGCAAACGACTTGGAGTGGTTGATCATTTTGTCTACCTGGGAAGCACTGTCAATCGATACAGCAACCTTGATAGTGAAATCTCACTTAGGATTAGGAAAGCAAGTGATGCTTTCGGAAAGCTAGAAAGGCGACTCTGGGGTCGGCGAGACATATGCAGGAGGACAAAGGTAAAGGTGTACAGGGCATGTGTGCTCTCTTGTCTTCTTTATGCCTGCGAGACCTGGGTCACATATCGACACCACCTTAAGCAATTGGAGCGTTTCCATCAGATGTGTCTCAGACGGATCCATGGCGTTCACTGGAGGGACCACATCAGTGATGTCGAGATTTTGGAAAGCTCTATGTGTGACAGTATAGAAGCTCTTGTGCTTAAGCAACGACTCCGTTGGAGTGGTCACCTTGCCAGGATGAAGGATTCTAGAATACCAAAACAACTCTTTTATGGAGAGTTGGTTAAAGGAAAACGACCGCCACATAAACCAAAAAAGAGGTATAAGGATTCCTTGAAAGCCTCTCTGAAAGACGCTAACATCTCTGCTGATACATGGGAAAATATTGCTGCTGATCGTAATAAATGGAGAAAGACTGTATATGAGGGAAAAGTTGCTTTTGAGGCATCTCGAATCGCATACGAGAAAGTAAAGCGGGATGTGAGGAAGGGCATTGCTGTGGCACTTCCAGACGGCGAGAGTCCTCCTATGGTGCTGACATGCAGCGTCTGTGCGAGACTCTGCCTAAGCAAAGCTGGACTCGAAAGTCATCTTCGCAGTCATAAAGTAAGACCAGTGGTTGACTACCAGGCTGCTGTTGGAGATGCTGCTCATCATGCTTGCCAAACATGTGGTAGAGATTGTAAATCAGCAGGAGGGCTCAAGCGACATGCAAAAGTACACGAACTCCAACCACAGCCGACTATTCCCAGTGAATGTTTTGGTTTATTATTATTATTATTGTTATTAATGTATATGTGTGTGTGTATATATATGTGTGTGTATATATGTATGTGTATATGTGTATATATATATATATATATGTATATATATATATATACTTCTTTTTTTTATTTTTATTTTATTTTTTATTTATTTATTAATTTTTTTCCCTCGTGCAATGGCCATACTCGATAACGAGGGGGCAGCCATCATGTATGTATGTATGTATGTATGTATGTATGTATGTATGTATGTATGTATGTATGTATGTATGTATGTATGTATGTGTGTATGTATATGTTCTTTTGGTTTTATAATTTTATAAACTTTTATCAATAGCGAGAGAGTCGGTTTCTAACATAGGTACAAGACTTTCTCATTGAAATTTACACATCAACTAGGTAGATATGTATGCATGTCTGCATGCATGCATGTGTGTGCAGGTATGGATGCTAATATATGTGTACATGTGCATATGCTTTGTATCTGTACATGTGAATATGCAGTTATAAGATGCAGAATTTTGGAAATGTTTTACATAATTTTACTGTTCTATTAATGGATTGTACTTGTAATTTGCTAACTAGTCGTGTTCTTTCTGCTTCTGTGAAGCCCAGCTTCTCAACATGTGTACTGAGGCTGTTACTAACATATCCCAGTGCCCCAATAATCACAGGCATAAATCTGAAGGTGTAATCAGGGTGGAGTATCTGCAGATTTCTCATCAGTTCTGCATAGATGTTCTCCTTTTCGCTAATCTTTAATATTATATAGGCATCTGTTGGGCAGCTAACTTCCACCACTGTGCATGCCTTCTTTTCCCTGTCTCATATTATATCAGGTCTGTTATGCCTGCATTTTATTAGGGTTTTTACTGGAACATTCCACCAGTACTTTTCCATATTATGTATTTGTATTTCTTCCACATTGCTGTAATTTTTAATGTGTTTATTGTCGGGGCTATCTTTTCTACGGATTGCATTGTACAGAGTTTTGGCCACTACATCATGCCTCATAGGTAGATAGTACCGTGATGACATCTTTAGACAACTGCTTATGACATGGGTGACATCTTCGACCTTAATTCTGCAGAGTCTGCATTTGTTGCCACATCTAGGTGTTTTGCCTGCATCCCTATCTCTTTTGTGAATCAGGTATTTTGTGTTGATTTCCTGTTCTTGGATTGCAAAAGCGTATCCTTCAAAGTGGGAGCCAATATAGCGGTTGTTTGTCCAAGATAGACTACTTTTTTATCTATATTACTCTCACTCTGGAGCTGCCTTGTAACATATCCATGAATGATATTTTGCTGATAAGCATGCAGTTTTTCATCCATGGATTCGCTACGGTATTGCTGGGCAATATCCCTGGGTATCAGTTTTTGATTATCATTCAGGGAGTATCTTTCAAGAAGTTCCTTCTCAAAACTCATGATCTTTCTGTTTCATGCTGACATACTTGCTCAGGAGATGGGCTCCTACGTTTAGGGGTTCGTAAATGTTGTCGAAGGGATATGATGCGACATTCAAATGCTGTCTGGACTGATGTTAGGCCTCTGCCTCCCTGCTTACGTGTCATGTAGAGGTTGTCTTGTCACTGTTGATGTGGAAGTTTCCGGTGTCGTTTAGGATTTTTCGAGTTTTAACATCAATTACTCGGATTTCGTCTATCGTCCAATTGAGTATTCCAAATATTGGTGTTAGGACAAACACAGCAAACACATTGGGAGCCCCTGTTTTATTGTGCGCAGAAAGTTTTGATGACCATAAGTTTCTTAATCGGGTGTAATATTCCCTGGTTACGCGTTCCTTATTACAAATACCATTATAGGATATGTTCTCATCTATCCCCAGGTATCTGTAGCAGTCTTCATCAGATAACAGTGAAACAATTAGACCATTTATAGAAATGTTACTAGATTGGGTTATAGTTTTTCCCCGCTTTACAATCATATATGAACATTTATCTTGTCCAAACTCCATTCCTATATCTTCTGAACACTTTGTAACCAGGTCAAGATTTTTCTTCATTCCGCTTATGTTCTTGGCATAGAGTTTCACGTCATCCACAAAAACATTATGGATTAAGTTCGTATTTCTGTACTCCCGTGGGCCTATGATGTATCCTTTACATTTCTTGAGCAGAAAGGACAAGGGATTTAACGAAAGGTTAAATAGTAGCACAGAGAGACTGTCTCCTTGAAATATACCCCTGTGATATTCTATTCTATCAGTGAAAATAGTCTTCCTTCTCTGCTTTTAACTTTAGGATAGTAGCCCAAGAAGAAGACGACTTCTCTATGGCTGTGATAATAATGTGTGGGACTTTAGCAAGTCGGAGGGCCTCTATTATCCAAGTGTGGGGAACAGAATGAAATGCCTTCCTGTAGTCCAGCCAGACTGTAGCCATTTTCCTCTTATGTTGTCGCACCTTCGACATCGCAGTTTTGTTAATTAGGAGTTGTTCAGCACACACCCAAATACTTTCTTTCCGGCTGCTTGTTCATCTGTGATGATGTCATTACTGTCGCAGTGATCTTGGAGGAATAGGTTCAGGTAGGCTATATACATCTTATACATCAGGTTCTGGCATGCAATGGGTCAGTAGTATTTGCCAACTGGGACCAGTTTTGTTTGTTCTATTGGCAACCATTCTGATATATGTATGTATGTATTGTAATTGCTCCAGCTACTAAGTGACCTCTGTCCGGACAGCGAAAGCTACTCCTTCATTCCTTTTCTCCACAAATGGTTTCCATTTCCAGAAGAACGTATAGCCAACACGTCTTGTTGATAGATGACTTTCACCACTAAAACGGGTTTTAGAGAGTTCATTGGTGGTCGAATTAGGCATCTGAGAGTTCTTTTTTCAAGTTGGTAGTGCCCACCAAAACGGCTAAGGTCAACACTAAGAGAGAAAGAAAGAAAACTACAGACAAAAATGTGAACTTTTCTCCGTATATATGTATGTAAACAATTTTTTCACCCATATTTTTATTGTTCTTATTAATATGCAAATTAATTGCATTATACCCTTCTGTCGTGTAAAAAAGCGTATAAGCTGAAACCGGTACAAATAATGCGGCAATTCCTATTGTGTAAATAAATGTTTTGATGTTATTCTGAGAGAAAATCCATTTAGCATTTTCTACTGTTTTTCTTTTTACTATTTTATATATATATATATATATATATATATATATATATATATATATATATATATATATACACACACACATGTGTATATGTAGGTTTGTGTGCGCGTGTACACACGAACACACTGATGTGTATGTGTACGGATATATATGTGTGTGTCCATGTCCGTATATATATATATATATATATATATATATATATATATATATATATATATATATATATATATATATATATTTATATATATATATATATAATGAAGGAAGTGTGGTAAGGAACCAGGTGGACCATAACGCACCAGAGTACTCGATACTATTGGTAGTAGAGTGGGTAATAGGAAAAGGTCCAGGGCCCCGACGGCAGAGCTCAAGCCGTTTCGACGGCTATTTCTGGACTAAATTTAGTCCAGAAATAGCCGCCGAAATGGATTGAGCTCTGCCGTCGGGGTCCTGAACATTTTCCTATATATATATATATATATATATATATATCAATGATATTAATAAATGGAAACTATCTTTGTAAAACCATATTTATTTTATTATGTATATTTCAAGGGAACCAAAATTTTGGTACGCTCTCATCAGATAAAATACAAACGTTGTTTTATAAATATTGAAATATCCCAAAATCAAGAAATTATCGTTTTAAGTTCAGTTTGAATAATTGTTTCTACTTTTGGCACAAGGCCAGCAATTACCCAGTGCATTACTGGTACTTTATTTCATCGACCCCATGAGGATGAAAGGCAAAGTTAACCTTGGCGGGATTTGAACTCAGAATGGCAAGGGACGTAACTCTATGCGTCAAAGCATGGCGTCCGACTCTCTAACGATACTGCCATAAATGTGTTGAAGTGGTGGAATACCAATTTTAAAAATTGAGAGATAGTACTAATTATTGGATCTATTCTAATCATGAGTTATTATATAGTGAATTGGCAGTATCGGTAGAGGGTCGGACGCCATGATTTCCAGCATAGTTACGTCCCTTTACAATCTAAGTTCAATTTCCGCCGAGGTTAACTTTGCCTTTCATCCTTACGGGGTCGATAAAATAAAGTATTAGTAATGTACTGGATAATTGCTGGCCTTGTGCCAAAAGTAGAAACAATTATATAGATAATATTTATAAGTATATTTTATGAAGAATTAAGGTTGCAAGTATATTTTACTTTATTATATTATATAACTCTTTGCTTATATATATATATATATATTAATAAAAGGTGACAGTCAAGTTTGCAATTTTCGTCGAAAATTGCAAACTTGACTGTCACCACAGAATATGAACCTGAAGATTGCGAAAGCATGAAAGTACTTGTTCAATTAACATTTATTATTCTACCATACTATTTCATTATAAAATCATTATAATTTTAAAGGATTGTAAATAAAATGAGTTAATCAAAGTTGGAATTCCTTTTATTAATATAATCTTCTATACACAATCATACACACACCTGTGTATATTTATTTACACACACACACACACACACACACACACACACACATATATATATATATATATATATATATATATATATATATATATATATATATATATATATATATATATATATATATGTAAAAGGTAAACAGAAATAACAACGCAATCGGTACAGTATATGGAAGGTATATATTAGGTTAACGCTTGATATAGCAGGTAGAGGGTCTTAACGTTTCGGACGCTAGTCCTTCACCAGAAGATAAACACACACACATATATATATATTATTTGTCTAAGCAGAAAGTACCTGATTTAGGAGTTGCAGAAACCCAAATGCTGGATTTTACCAACCTTTCAGGGGTCCGGGTATAATTTTCAATCATATTTTATTTGTTTGACCCGAATTACTTGGTCGTTTCTATGGCTGTGCGGATAATGGATTAACCATCGTCTCAATGTGTTTGGCCTTTTAACTTATCTTGTAGCTCTAGTTCACTAGCTTCTATGGAGCGCTTGCCACACATCTCAGAAGTTGTTTTTCGCTAATTTCCAATAGCCGAAATACGATTCTCGCTAATTTATATGTGTATTAATCTCCAGAGTCTAGAAATTGACCAGTTAATCTTCTTGATTTTTTTAGTTAGTTCTATTGACTGATGAATAGCTTTTGTTAATTTTAAAACCATTCTGCTGAGAACTTAAATTCGTTTTGTGATATTTTGCAATTTGCAATAATAACACACATACTGAATTCATCCGCCAAATATCTGAGTAATATGTTAGTACTTCTAATGTACAAACCATATTATATCATTGAGTCACGACCGGAGCTGAACCAATTCTCTTCGACTAGCTTCGTATAGCAATATTTATATATATATATATATATACATGTATATACATGTACATATATATATATATATATATATATATTTAAAAGAATAGAGGTGTAAGACACGAGTTATGATATATTGGTAAAAGGAAAAGAAAATGGTGACAAATTGTTCCCAGTGAAAAATAGTTTAATTAGGAATAAGTAAAAATTAGTAATAGTATTGGTTAGTATTCAGTTTTGGTTTTAAGTTTTACCGGTTGCGTATTTCTAATGCTTTTCAAAAATAATTTTGAGATAGAGCGCCCGTGATGTTTGCTCTAATCTGATTAGTTTTGGAAATTCTACCTGTTTTATGTAAAAAAAAGTGGCTCCAGATGTATGAAAAAATTATTGTGGTCAAAACAATTTTGATTGGTCGGTAGAGGTCATGTGAATGTTAAAAATTGATTTTCCGCCAAATGTAGGTTTGTCTCGGCTGATTGAGAAGTCACTGAAAAATAAGTCTTTCAAGACAAATATGTGTGTGTGTGTGTGTGTGTAGTAGTAGTAAAGAGGTTCGTTGTTGTGATAATGGTCAGCAGGGATGTGTGTGCGAACCGCAGCCTGCTGACAGTTCAAATGCCTATTAAGACAAGTGTGTGTGTGTGTGTGTGTGTGTAGCAGAGTAATTCGTGGTAGAGGGATCGGTCAGTAGGAATGTGTCTGTACGTGTGTGGGAGATATTTTAACATGTTAAAAGATATTTTTCAGCTCTTGTCTTATACGGAGAAGTGTGTGTGTGTGTGTGTATATGTCTCTTTGTATGTTAATGTACGCGTGTGTATGTGTGTATGTATATATATGTGTGTATGTGTGTGAGAGAATGTGTGTGTGTGTGTGTGTGGGTGGACCAGTATTTTTGTGATACTGGTGAAAATGGTGTACATTATTCGATATTTTCAGTAAAAACGATTCTCTCAATAGAACATCAAAAACCTTAATAATAAAAGGTGTGAAATGATATATAGTATTGGCATAATACCAAGGTGTGTGTGAGTGTCCAGATTGTACATACTGCAAGGGGAATCCATTAGGCCTTGCCGTATTGGAATACTTGTGTACAAATATGTATGTGCCCATCAGTGTGAAATGCATGTGTGCGTATATGTATGTGTGTGTGTCGGCACGTTTATATCTATAGACATCAAAAGGTATGCAAATATGTGTGTATATTTGTGTTGCACCATAGAACATGAGTGTTTACGTATGTCATTGTGTTTATATGTGGATAGAGATGTATGTAAGATGTATGCTGATGTAGGTATGTATGTTGACGTGTGTATGTTGTGGGTTCGTCTTAGGGAGAAGTGTTTAGACGGGGTCCGTATTTGTTAATAAAGTGAGATTCCTTGCTGATGCGCTGGGTGTGGGTGGCATTATCTTTAAATTTGTAGAGGGGAAAGATTCTGAAGTTGGGATGATTTTGGGCGGCACAGGTATCAATGTGTTCACTCAGTGGTATTTGCCTCTTTACTACTACTACTACTACTACACACACACACACATATTTGTCTTGAAAGACTTATTTTTCAGTGACTTCTCAATCAGTCGAGACAAACCTACATTTGGCGCAAAATCAATTTTTAACATTCACATAACCTCTACTGACCAATTAAAATTGTTTTGACCACAATAATTTTTTCATACATCTGGAGCCACGTTTTTTACATAAAACAGGTAGAATTTCCAAAACTAATCAGATTAGAGCAAACATCACGGGCGCTCTATCTCAAAATTATTTTTGAAAAGCATTAGAAATGCGCAACCGGTAAAATTTAAAACCAAAACTGAATACTAACCAATACTATTACTAATTTTTACTTATTCCTAATTAAACTATTTTTCACTGGGAACAATTTGTCAGCATTTTCTTTTCCTTTTACCAATATATATATATATATATATATATATATATATATATATATATATATATATATATATATATACATGTATATATATGTACATATATATATATACATATATATACATGTATATATATGTACATATATATATATACATGTATATATATATGTACATATATATATACATATATATACATGTATATATATGTACATATATATATACATATATATACATGTATATATATGTACATATATATATACATATATATACATGTATATATATGTACACATATATATACCTGTATATTTGTTTCTGTGTGTGTGCACGCGCGCACGCACATATGTGTCTGTATTGGTTCACCTTGTCAGTGAAATTTATTAAATGTGATATCTATTATGTTATCTAGATGACAGCAGATCCTTTAGTAGCTAATTAGTTCAATTCAGAAAACCGAGAAGTATGCCATCTTGTTTGTGGCTGGAGTTACTTATAACAAATGTCATTCTCGACATTTCACTCTTCACACATTCAAAATATTCAAAAAATTACTACTGTCTGATCAAGGCAGAGAAGTGGGAATGTCGTTATGTGTTCTGGTTCTCTATGATCTGAGTTCGAATCCCGTCGAGGTCAAACTTGCCGTTCCACTTTCTGAGATCGGTAAATAATGTATCAATTCTTCTCTCCTCTCCCACTCTCTCTGTCTGTCTGTCTCTCTCTCTCTCTCTGGAAGAAATCTACTGGGTCTGGGTTTAAATGTCCAAATATATATATATATATATATATATATATATATATATATATATATATATATATATTTATTTATCAGAGTGTTGTTGTTTGCTTGAAGCATTGTTGAATAGGGAACATAAATTTAAATAATTTTGAAAACCACACAATGCATTAGAAAATTAAAATTGCCAAGATAACAACAGAATCTTACCGTAGCAAATTTAATAGTCCCAAATATTTTCGGGTTTAAAAACCCATTATTAAAGGAGTAGCCCTGTTGGTTTTCACTTCAATTCATAAATTCTCGGCTGGCTGGTTGGTTCGATAACCGGAAGGTTATTTATATATTGTCAAAGCTCTTTCGTCACACATTCTGTGACCTCAGTGACTAGTTTTTTTTATTTTGTGTGTCTCTCCTTTGTTATGTCCTGTTTTGTGTTGTGTGCTTAGTTTGCGCATGCTTTACATCCATGTGTTTGTGTGTGTTTTTATTAGTTTATTAATGCGTTTATTTATTTGTCACTAGTTGGTTGTTTGTTCTATCTGTGTGTCTGGTTTGTTTTGTTAGTTTGGTTTTTGTGTGTGCCTGTATGTCTTCATTTTGTCCTTAATTACTAGTTGTGATGTTGTTATTCCACTTGTTGTTTTCTGTTGGAGTTCGTTTATATTTGTTGCCTCCGTGATTTGCCTGAGCATTGCATCTTTTCTGTGTGTGAATATAATTTTTATCTCTGTTCTCTCATCATCATCATCATCCGGCGGCATCAGCCGAAATCGACTCAACAATTGATCGGAGTATGAACTTCAGTGTATACTTCGAAGGATTGCCGCAGCTCCCGGCGACCGCAGCGCAGTATTGCGAAAAGCCGATAACAGCAGGTGAAATACGGGAAGTGATGTCTGACTGCACGAGGGGTAAATCGCCAGGTTTGGATGGTCTGCCCTTCGAGCTTTATGCGTACATGCTAGACTTGTTCGGCGACCTCTTGGCAGATGTCAACTGCAACTGGCAGCAGAACGGGAGCATTCCCAGTTTTATGAGCCGGGGAGCGGTGGCGCTGTTGAGAAAAGACCCGAACAAAGGGGACGTTATAGACAACTTCAGGCCCATAACTCTGTTAAAGACAGATTTCAAGATTTTGGCCAAGGTGTTAGCAACGAGACTGGCGCTTGTCGCTGGTAATCTGGTAGGAGAGGCGCAGACATGCACCATTCCAGACAGATCCATCCACGACAACCTCCACCTCATGGGATAAATCATAGAAAGAGTGGTTAAGGAACCTGGCAGTGCTACCGAGGAGCTTTGCCAGTTCGGGATAAACTCTACAGGCATGGAGGTGCCGTCGCCGGGCATGTCCGAAATGCGCGCAGGGTGACGAAACCGTCCTGCATGCTCTCGTCCAGTGTCCGAGCATTTCTGACTTGTGGGTTTATGTCGAACACCTGCTGTCGCGTGTAGAACGGATCCGGCTATCAGCTGAGTCCATCGTGAGGATTGCCCCGCCCTCTTCCTTTAGCCGGGAAGGGCAGGCAGTTTTTATCTGTCTGGTGGCCATGGCGAAAGAGATAGTATGGTGGACACGTTTGAAAGGGCTGAAGACTAGCACTTACCTCTTCGGTGATGCCCTGACTAACTTCTTCAAATTTCATTTGAAAAGGAAAATCAGGGTAGAGAGGGAAGTGCTCTCTTCCCAGCATTTTGTTGAAAGATGGGTGAGAGAGGCAGGAATGGCCCGAGTGAATGGACCTACTCTGAGGATATGCCTGTAAATTGAAGGTGGAAAACTGGGAGGGGGCACTTTCCCCGGTAGTCAAGGTCACTGTGGCTTTTTTAATGGGCTTTCTCCACGAATGTCCCTCGGAAGTCTCCCCCTCCCCCCTATTGGAGAATTTTTCAATGTTTGTTTTTTGTTACATCCTCTCTTTTTTTTTACACGCAGAAATGCCCATTTGTACCGTCCTGTATTGTCCTGTACTGTCCTTCATGTCTACTTTGTATAAACCCTTGTGGTGAATAAAGAAAGCATTATTATTATTATTATTGAGTCTGAACGGACGTCTTTTTGCTCGCTCCCGTAAGTTCACTTATTTACCTATCAAAACTGATTTTTTGAATTTTTGTTGCTGTGTAAGGCATACAAGCCCTTGGAATTTGCCCTGTGAAGGGGGAAAGAATAATATTTGGGCCTTTTGGCCCAAATATTTGAACTTTTTTGCATTTTAAAAATTTACGAAGAAAAAAAACAAAAAAAAACATGGCTGAGCCACGCCCTCCAGCAATATGTTGGCTGTCGTGCGACAACGACGTAGAAGTTGAGAGGAGCGCTACAGCGAAATTAACACAAATTGATAACACAAACACCACCACAAACAATGTAAACAAAGACACCAATAATACCAATAAGAACTCTAATTTTGAAAAAAATGACAGTAACAGTGACAACGAAAATACAGATTACAAAAAAATATGACAAATGCAACAACAATATCAACACCACTAACATGAAAACAAATAGCGACAATACCAACAGCAACAATACCAACTGCACCGAGAACAACGGTGGCAACAAAGACAACAATGATAACAGCGACAGTGATAACAACAACACCAACAAGAACAACGACAACGACAACAACACCCCCAACGAAAACAAGAAGAACACTTTCGCTGCGGCAGCAGCAAAAAAGAGGCCATGCTTTAACATGGACCGCTCAAACAAAGATGAAAAGTTGACCCAGGCATGGAAGCTCATCAAGCAAGAGCAAATCTGGGCCAACTTAACTGTCCCGGTAGAAGCCATTGGGGCAGTGGAGCGCAGAACGGTGCATTATAGATGCATCTCAGCACAAACCAAAAGGGCAGCTTTAATCCCACAAGCAGATGTCGAAGTCGCGCTGAGGTGCATCAGAGAAGACACCGAATACATAGCGTGGGGAAGACAGTACGGCACCATTTCGGTGTTGTTCAAGTCAGAAGCCCTCGCTATGAAACACGCTAAGACTCCTTGCAAAACCAGCAAGATCATAATGTACCCCTCCCACATGGGAAAAAGAACGGCCCGTCTTCGCATTCCCAGAATCCCACCAGGACTTGACATGTGGTGGCTTCTGGGATGTGTGATTGTGGAGGGGACGGATACCGTCCCTATAGAAGTGACCAGAACGGCCAGAGAGGACTGGTCCGGGGTTGACCTGGAGATTCTTCTCCAGATCAGGCTCGAGAATGTGAAGACAATCCCGGACCACACCCGCCTTCAGAATGGGACGGTCATTCACATTATGACCGAAGCTAAAGGGCCGCATTGTTTTGTTTGTGGGGAAAAAACCCATTTGCGAGCCTTCTGCCCTCAACTGCTGAAAGAGGCAAGGGGTCGAAAGGCTCCACTGCTGCCGACGCCGGGGCGAGGACCACAACCAACACCAGCACCGGCAAAACCACCAACAACAACACCAATAGAAAGACCACCACCAACATTGACCACCCAGTGGGGAAACGAGGAAAGCTGTCAAATTACCCCTCCACCCAAAAATACACACACCAATAAAACGACAAACATACACACAGACACACTTACAGACACAGACCCCTCATCTACCAGTAGTGAAGATGAGGGAAAACCAAAATACAAAAAAGGAAACAAAAAGAAAAAAAAAAAACTCAACAAAGCACAAAATCACCCACAATAAAAAACGCAGACACCACCCACGCAAACATCTCTCCAATAACACCAACATCAACACCACCATCACCATCACCAGAATCCCCCAAACGCAAACAACCGAAACAGACGCAAGAACAAATATACACACAAACATCTGAAACCAAAGACACCGCACTCACAACAAACACAGTCACAACCGAAACAACACCACCAAAACCATCACCACCACAGCCACGAAAACAAATAAAATCACACCAACAAAACATACAAAACTTCGTGCTCGTCAGGAGGGCCAACAAGGAACTGATGGCCCTCGTAGCACGAAGTGAAAATATACAAAAAGAGGGGGAAATTTTTAAATCGAGCACATTTCGCGTGCCGGAAGATTTGGTTCTGGTGCGAATGTCGCTCGATTTATGCAAAGAAATACGAGACACCTTTCCTCGGGACGTGGGAACCCCGAACGTAAAACCCACTTCAAGACTTTTAAAGGAGTTCCCAAAAGAAACCCCACCAACTATGGAGGTCGAACCACCCGACCTTCACAAGAGCCCGGAAGGTAAGTAAACCTTTCCTCTCTCTCTTTTTAACCTGCCAACATGGCCGTATTAAGAGTAGGATGTTTAAATGTTCGAGGCCTGGGATCGTCCTGGAAGCAGGGTCACCTGCTCAACGACCTCAGGTCTCTAGAAATGGATGTAATTGCCGTCAGCAAGATCAGGATTTCCGACACACGCGCACTAACCCCCATTTTCGACGACTATCAGATTTTTGCATCTGTTAGCCGGCCGGGAATGGGAGGCGGGGTGGCAGTGCTGTTTAGGAAAGGCCTGGATCTCGAGGTAAGGTCGATCTTTCGGGACCCGGACGGGAAGTTGGTGGTCCTGGACGTGAACAATAACGAAGGTGGTGTCTTTAGACTGGTGGCCGTCTATGCTCCTACTGGGGAAGGACGGCCGGACTTCTTTAGACGCCTGGAAGCCTTTCTGGGTACGTCTCGCTCTTTACTGTTAGTGGGGAACTGGAACAGCATCTTAAACGCACGCTGGGACTGTGTGGGAGTATCCGATAGGAGCGGGGGGTACAAAAGCCTCAAGTACCTGATCAGCCAGTTCCAACTGTCTGACAGGTACCGACTAGATTTCCCTAATGCGCCAGTGTGGACCTGGACTAACCGCATAGGGTCATCTAGATCGTATATAGACAGGATATTCATTAGGAAAATAGACAGAAATAGTGTAAGCTGTCCACGTTTTGAAACGGTCGCCTATTCAGATCACAAGTTTGTGATCTGTATGGTCGACCTAGATAAGACGCGTAGGTTAGGACCTGGTTACTGGAAGCTAAACATGTCATTTCCGGCACGTAAGGCTTACAGGGACCAGGTCAACAATTTAGTTAAGAAAAAGTTGACAGGGGGAGTCGTCAACAATAGATGGTGGGGGGCTCTCAAAAGAGAGATTAAAGTAATGTCGATAGAGTTTAGCAAAGAAATAGCGTTAGAGAAAAATAGAAAGGAGGGGGAGTTGGTAGATAAGTTAGACGAGGCTATTGGTGGTGGCATTGCAACTGATGTGCTAGCGGCGAGAATGCCATTAGACCATTTCTTCAATGCGAAACACGAAGGTTGAATTGTCAGAGCTAAGGCGCGTGCTCTGAGAAACGAAAGCTGTTCGATGGGCCCGCGTGGCAGAGGCGCAGCATGGTAATAAAACCACGATTCGGTCTTTTACGGACCGAGACGGGCTCGAGCTGAGCGATTCCAAGCGGATGTGTTAGGCCTTTCGCCAACATTTTGCTCGGTTGTTCGGGGGAAGTGGCGGGTCAGAGATGGTGGCGGACTTCAGTCGCTACCTCGATGGCTTGCCGCAACTATCGACGGCTGACGCTGGGCGCTGCGAAAGGCCAATTACTTCAGCCGAGATTCAGGATGCCCTTGTCGGCTGCATGAGGCGCAAGTCACCCGGTTTGGATGGTCTGCCCTACGAGCTTTACGTAAATATGCCAGACTTGTTCTCCAATCTCCTCGAAGCCCTCTACTGCAACTGGCAGCAAAACGGGAGTATTCCCAGTTCTGTGAGCCGGGGCGTAGTGACGCTGATAAGGAAAGACGAGAACAAGAGGGACACATTAGACAATTTCAGGCCCATAACTCTGCTCAACACAGAGTTTAAGATTTTGGTCAGGGTGTTAGCGAAGAGGTTGGCGCTTGTCGTCGGGGATTTGGTTGGGGAGGCGCAAACTTGCGCAATCCCAACCAGGTCCATACACGACAACCCCCACCTAATGCGATACATCATAGAGAGGTAGGGTGTAAACCTGGCTTCGGTGGAGCTCTGATCAATTTAGATCAATCGAAAGCATTCGATAGGGTCGTCCATCGGTACCTGGAGGCTGTCCTCAAGGCGGCTGGCTTCGGCCCCGTCTTCAGAAGCTGGATCGCTGCAATGCACAGCGGCACCTGCTCGATGGTCAAAATTAATGGCCACCTCTCGGAACCGTTTCAGGTCTCCCGATCGGTCCGTCAAGGGTGCCCTCTCTCCTCCCTTCTGTACGTATTGACTCACGGAAGCTGGAGCTGTTGCAGGGCATCCCGCTCGAACCGGGACGCGGAGAGGCTGTGCCGGCTTATGCGGACGACATCACCGTGATGGTGTCGGACACCTCAGAAATCGAGGTGGTCGGCAACTTATTGGAGGAATAGGAAAGGTTGATGGGAGCAAAACTTAACCCGGAAAAGTCGGTGGGCTTGCAACTCGGCACCTGGAGAGGCAAGTCCATGCCGTCCAACAGCGTCGTTAGGAGCTGGACGGACGGACCGGTAAAGTTGCTCGGGGTTTGGTTAGGGCCAGACATCCAGGTGGATAAGAATTGGGACAAGGTGACGGGCAGGGTAGCCAGTCTCACCCAGAAATGGGCTGGGATGAAGCTATCACTGAAAGGTCGGGCGGAGGTGGCGAACACGAACATCGCGTCCGTCATCTACTACCGTCTGACCGTCGTCCCTTGCCCCCGTTCGCGCCTCGCCATCTTGGAGCGGCTCCTCTTCAAATTATTGTGGAGAGGTCAGGTTCCGCTGGTGAGGCGGTCCATCTGCTGCCAGCACCCTCTACGTGGAGGGCTGGGCATGCCGTGGCTAATGAAGCGCAGGCACGCGCTGAGGCTGCGGTATCTCCAGATATTCTGCCTAAACGGTGAACAGGTGTGGTCGCCGTTTGTCAGACGGGCCTTTCCGCAGCTCGTTTCTTTGAGTGAGCTGCAGTCCTGGGTCAAGAAGAGACCGAGACTGGGTGACTGGCATCTGGAATGTTGCCAGGCACTCACTGCCCTCTACCAGGCGGGCAATGCAGTCAGTGGAACTTCCACTCTCAAGTTCTATAGAGGATTAGTGGTGGGAAAGTGCGACGACGCACTCGGAGAGGCTAACCAGTCGAACTAACCAGTCTGTACTGGAGGACTTTCGAGCCGGGGACGATGGATAATTTCCAAAACTCCCTCGCTTGGCAGTGCTACCGGGGGGAACTGCCGGTTCGAAATAAACTCTACAGGCACGGAAGTGCTGTCAGACGGACATGCCCGAGATGCGCGCAGAGCGACGAAACCGTTCTGCACGCACTCATCCAGTGTTCGTGCATTACTGACTTGTAGAGTTATGTTGAACAGCTGTTGTCGCGTGTAGAACGGATCCAGCTATCGGCCGAGTCCATAGTGAAGATCGACCCACCGCCTTCTTTTGGCCAGGAAGGGCAGGCAATTTTCCTCTGTCTGGTGGCAGAAGCGAAAGAGGTTGAAAGGACTGAAGACAGACACTTTTCTCTTCGGCCAATCCCTCATCAACTTTTTCAAGTTTCACTTGGAAAGGATGGTGAGGGTGGAGAGAGAAGTGCTGCCCCCCCCGTACATTTGCTGAAAGGTGGGTGAATGTGGCGAGAATGGCCCGTGTGAGTGGGCCTACTCTGGTCATGCGGCTGTAGGTAGGTAAATTTGAGGAGGACAGGGTTGCCCTTCCAAGGTGCTCACGAAGCGTCGGGTCGTTCAGGATTGGTGGAGTACCTGAGCGAACCCTGGATGGTCATCCCCCCTATTGAGGAATTTTTTCTTCTTGTAATTTTATTGTTACTTTGTTATTGTTATTCATATTGTTTACTCGATTTTTCTGTAAAACCCCACTGTCCCAGTCTTTTGTATTGTCCCCTATATGTCGGCCCTTGTGACCAATAAATGAAATCATTATTATTATTACTATTATTATTATTATTGTTCTTTGAGTCTCAGTCATTGATGTTAGTTAACTGGAAAGTTTGTTGAAATGAATATCAAGCCACTGCCTGCAGCCTCAGATATTCAGGACGTATCGGAGGGTTCTTGCTGTTCCCAGCAAGCATGTCTTTTGAAGCGTTCCAAAAAGCGTGGCGGGGCCAATTTTCTTTAACCATCCCTGGAAATTTTTTGAGATAGTACCTAGTGCGCCTATGACAATTATTATTATTATTATTATTATTATTATTATTATTATTATTATTATTATTATTATTATTATTATTATTATTATTGAATGCTATGGTTGGCGGAGGCTCGGCTCTGTAAGGTATTGTAAATTTTGACCGCTATAACAATTGTAAATTGTTTAAAACTTTAACCAACTTGTAGACAAAAACACCCTCCTCCTCGTGAGAGGGGTCTTTCTGCCCGTTATTTGGCCCTTCGAGGTTAAATAACTGCTTATTGGGGTTTTGTGCCCAATATTTATTTTAAACAAAAAAAAACAACATGGCTACGAAAAAGAATTTTCATAGGTCACTCCCACTCATTCCGTTTTCTTCTTCCTCAATCGTCACTACAGCAGAGAGAAGATTGTCTCTCTCCCTCCCTTCTTTAAATGTGTCTCTCTCCCTCCCTTCTCTTTCGCAAGTGACGAAAGAAAAGAAAAGTCTCGTGCAAAGCGTGCAAGGTTTCTCCACGACGACGACGACAACGACGAAACAGGTGTGCGGGAAATACGAAAACCCATTTCATTCGTCTGACGTCAGGAATAATAGCAGTAGCAGCCGTAATAACAACAGCAACAGTGACAAGGAAAACAACAGTAACAGCCGCAACAGCATCAGCAGCAGCATAAACAACAACAGCATTAGCAGCAGCAACAACAACAACAACCACAGCAACAGCGGCGGCGGCAGTAGTCGTAGTACCTGCAGCAACAACAAAAGTAACAGCAGCTCTGACGACAACAACAACAACAACAGCAGCAAGGAATAACCAATCTCGTTTGCAGGTATCGCGAAGAACCTGGAAACAGTCCTCATAACAAATGAGGAATTAGAGGAAGCGAAGAAGATGGTGACAAAAACTGGACACCGAGCAATCTGCAAGGCAGCGGAAAATGTTTTCGAAACCCAACAGCACTGTACGGTCACGTACCGTACAGTAAGTACAAAATCCCGTAGGGTTGAAAGAGCCACATAGGCTCAAATACAAAAAGCCTTGGGGTCTGTGTGGCTGCGGAAAACGCACATCATCCGAGGCAAGAAATATGCCACCATAGACGTACTTTTTGCCACACCCCAGGAAGCAAAGGCTCAATCCTTAGTGACCCTAAGGAGCGAGGAAATGGTGTTGGTGCCCTCCTACTGCGGGCAAAAATTTGTGAGGGTCAAACTGACCCCCCCTCCCCGGGATGGCCCCTTCTTCGCTGGCCGCGTCTGTCCTCGTCGGAATCGAGGACAAAACAACTGTACTGCAAGTACAGAAAAAAGTAAGAGAAGATTGGGTCGGCACCTCCATTGAGATGTTAATCCAAACCAACCAGGAGTGCATCGAAGCTATCCCGGATGTGATAGACTTCGATAACGGCACTCAACTGCCCATAAGTGTTGAGGGCAAACGCCCGAAATGCTTTCGCTGTGGATCGAAGACTCACCTCAGGGCCTTCTGCAACGAGAAGACCCTGAGAAAGGAGAAAACCCCCCTCCTTCCGAAACCGGCTCCACGGCTACCAGCAACAGGACAAGTGGCAACCAGGAACGATAGGTCCGTGGCACCCATACCCACGCCACGGAAATCAAAAACAGCAGCAGCAGTGGAAGTATTAACAACAACAACAGCAATACCAAATGCAGCTGCAACAGAGACTCCAGTGCAAACATCACCAACAACAACAAGTGAAAGAGTGGAGCTGGTACCTCTCCCCGACCTCACAGAATCAGACATGGAGTGTGAGGTGGGAGAGGGATGGCAAAAGGTCGTAAGAAGGCACAAACGCAGAAGCAGCGCATCGTCGCCTTTGAAAAGGGAGGAAAGAAATGAAAAAAGGGTAAAGTCTACTGCAAAGAGACTCACAGCAGCAACACCACCAACACCATCACCACCTACACTAGCACCACCATCACCACCGGCGACAACCCCACCGCCAACAACACCTTCAACACCACCACCACAAGCACCAACATCGCAAACACAACAACAAAACACACACACCCAGCAACAACGACAAGAAAATAGCAGAACCACACCCCACCCCCAGAAAAACAAATGCACGGCAATAAATACACACAACAAGAAAGTAATGACTTACATAATTGAACACACAGACATTTCACAACACGACTACATAATACCAGCACCAATCAAAACGCCAACTAACATAAGACTGCTAAAAATAGCACAGAAACGATACACAAACATTAAAACGAAATTCCCCAACGCAGTTGGTGATTTCAGAGACCTAGGAGGGACACTCAACCGAAGAGTATACTCGGACATACTCATAGAAGAGCCGACGACCAGCCGAAGGGACGATTCAACGGTCCCTTCACCAGACGATCAAGTCAAAAGGGATGGAAAAACCATCCCTCCTCTACGAAAAGTACGGTAATTGGTCTTTCCCATCTTTTCCACTCTATTTTAAACATGACCTCACTGAGAATAGGCAGCATAAATGCGCGTGGCTTTGGGTCGTCATGGAAGCAGGGTCACCTGCTCAACGACCTCAGGTCACTAAACATAGATGTAGTGGCCATCAGCGAGACCAGAATCTCCGAAGCACGGGCCTTCGCACCGATCTTTGGCGGCTACGATGTGTACGCATCTCCCAGCCGTCCTGGATCGGGGGGGGGGGCGGGAGTTACTGTGCTTTTTCGGAGATGTTTGGATCTCGCCATACGGGCCATCTTCCTGGACCCAGAGGGTAAGTTGGTGGTGCTGGACGTGACCAGCGGAGACGGGCAAGCTTTCATGTTAGTGGCCGTCTATGCCCGGACAGGAGCAGGGCGGCCTGATTTCTTCCGGCGTCTGGAGACCTTTCTTGGAACGTCCCGCTCTTTAGTGTTAGTGGGCGACTGGAACGGGATCTTAGATGCAAGCTGGGACTGTGTGGGATTAGCGGATAGGGAAGGAGGGTGCAAGAGTCTCACCAACCTGCTCAGGCTTTTTGAACTGTCTGACAGGTACCGATTGGATTTCCGGAATGTGCCTATGTGGACTTGGACAAATCGCATAGGGTCATCCAGATCATATCTAGATAGAGTATTTTGTAGGGAAATAGATAGGTCTAGCATAGGCTGTCCACAATTCAATATAGTCAGCTACACGGACCACAAATTCGTGATCTGTGTGCTTGACTTAGATAGGCTTCATAGACGAGGACCCGGCTACTGGAAGCTAAACGCGTCCTTACCAGCGCGCAAGGCCTACAGAGACCGAATTAGCGAACTAGTAAAGCGGGCGTTGACGAGGGCCATCGTCAACAACAAGTGGTGGTTTGCTCTGAAAAGAGCGATTAGAAGAGAATCGATTAGGTTTAGTAAGGCTTTAGCAATAGAGAAAAATAGAGCAGAGGGAGAACCAGTTAGAAAATTAGACGAGGCGCTTAGCAAAGGCATTGCGACCGACGTGCTTGCGGCGAAATTGGCCCTTGACCAATTCTTCAATGCAAAGCACGAAGGCTGCGTTGTCAGAGCTAGGGTACGTGCTCTCAGACACGAGGGGACGAAAGCCGTTCAATGGGCCCGAGTGGCGGAGGCGCGTCGTGGCAACAAAGCCACGATTCGGTCTTTGGTGGACCGCGACGGGTGCATGCTACTCGATCCCGGGCAAATGTGTGAAGCTTTTCAGCGACACTTCGCTCAGCTGTTCGGGGGCAGCGGTGGGCCGGGTCGAGGGATGGACTTTAGTGTCTACCTCGACGGACTGCCGCGGCTCTCAGCCACTGAGGCGAAGTGTTGCGAAAAGCCGATAACAGCCGCTGAAGTAAGGGAGGCAATGACTGGCTGCACAAGGGATAAATCGCCTGGTTTGGATGGTCTGCCCTATGAACTTTACGTACAGATGCCAGACTTGTTCGGAGGCCTCTTGGCGGACGTCTACTGCAACTGGCAACAGAACGGGAGAATTCCCAGTTCTGTGAGCCGAGGAGCGGTGGCACTGCTGAGAAAGGATCCGAACAAGGGGGATAACATAGATAATTTCAGGCCCATAACCCTGCTAAACCCAGAGTTCAAGATTTTGGCCAAGGTGCTAGCAAACAGGTTGGCGCTTGTCGTTGGTGGTCTGGTGGGAGAGGCGCAGACATGCGCCATTCCCGACAGATCCATTCACGACAACCTCCACCTCATGCGATACATCGTAGAGAGGGTAGCTAGGGAACCTGGCACGGGTGGCTCCTTGATCAATTTAGATCAGTCGAAAGCTTTCGATAGGGTCGACCATCGTTACCTAGCGGCAGTCCTGAGGGCGGCTGGCTTTGGGCCTGTCTTCAGTCTTCAGAGGCTGGATCGCTGCCATGCACAGCGACATCTGCTCTGTGGTGAGAGTGAACGGTCACCTGTCGGAACCGTTCAACATCATGCGCTCGGTCCGCCAAGGATGTCCCCTCTCGTCCCTCTTGTACGTATTGACTCTCGAGCCATTACTGCACAAACTGGAGACGTTGAGGGGCGTCCCGCGCGAACTAGGATGCGGAAGATCCGTGTCAGCATATGCGGACGATGTCACCGTAGTGGTGTCGAACGCCAAACACATCGAGGCGATCGGCACTACACTAAGAGAATACGAAGCGTGACAGGAGCAATGATCAACCAGGAAAAGTCAGTGGGCCTGCAGCTCGGCACCTGGAGAGGCAGGTCCATGCCGTCCAACAGCGTCGTCGGACGCTGGACGGACGGACCGGTTAAATTGCTCGGGGTCTGGTTCGGTCCGGACCTCCAGACGGACAAAAACTGGGACGAGGTGACGGAAATGGGCGGAGAGGAAGCTATCCCTGAAATGTCGAGCGTCGTACCGTCGTACCTTGTCCTAAGCCTCGCCTGACTGCGCTGGAGCGTTTGCTCTTTCGCTTTTTGTGGAAGGGATGCGCTCCGATGGTCAGGCGGTCCATCTGTTGTCAACACCCGCTACGTGGAGGGCTGGGCATGCCGTGGCTGATGATGCGCAGGCACGCGCTCAGGCTACGACATCTCCACCTCTTCCTCGACGGTGATCAGGTGTGGTCGCCGTTTGCTAGACACGTATTTCCCCAGCTCGTTTCCTTGACGGAGCTGCAGTCCTGGGTCAAGCGAAGACCGAGAGGGAGCGCCTGGAGACTGGAATGTCTTCAGGCGCTCACAGCCCTCGACCAATCGGGCAATGTGATCGGTGGAAACTCCACCTCGGCGTTCTATAGAGGATTAGTGGAGGGGAAGAGCGACGACGTACTTGGAGAAACTCTAGGCGTCGACGAAAATCAAGTAGCCAATCTCTTCGGAAGGACTTTCGGGCCGGGGCCTATGGACAACTTCCAGAAATCTCTGGCCTGGCAGTGCTACCGAGGAGCCTTGCCAGTTCGGGATAAACTCTACAGGTATGTCAGCCGGGCATGTCCGAGATGCGCGCAGGGCGACGAAACCGTCCTGCACGCACTCGTCCAGTGTCCGAAAATTGCTGACTTGTGGGTTTATGTCGAACACCTGCTGTCGCGTGTAGGACGGATCCGGTTATCATCTCAGTCCATCGTGAGGATTTCCCCGCCCTCCTCCTTTAGCCGGGAAGGGCAGGCAGTTTTTATCTGTCTGGTGGCCATGGCGAAAGAGATAGTATGGTGGACACGTTTGAAAGGGCTGAAGACGAGCTCTTACCTCTTCGGTGATGCTCTGATTGACTTTTTCAAATTTCATTTGAAAAGGAAAATCAGAGTAGAGAGGGAAGTGCTCTCTTCCCAGCATTTTGGTGAAAGATGGGTGAGAGAAGCAAGTATGGCCCGAGTGAATGGGCCTTCTCTGAGTATGTGTCTGTAAATTAAAGGTGGAAAACTGGGAGAGGGCACTTGCCTTGGTGGTCAGCGTCACTGTGGCCTTTTACTGGGCTTTCTCCACAAATGTCCCTCCGAAGTCTCCCCCCTATTGGGGAATTTTTCATTGTTATTTTTTTGTTACATCCTCTGTTTTTGTTTTTTACACGCAGAAATGCCCATTTGTACCGTACTGTATTGTCCTGCACTGTCCTTAATGTCTACTTTATGTAAACCCTTGTGGTTAAAAAAGAAATCATCATCAATTATTATTATTATTATTGTTATTGTTATTCCTTGAATCTCAGTCATTGATGTTGGTTAACTGGAAAGTCCGTTGGATTGAATATCAAGCCACTACCTGCAGCCTCAGATATTCAGGACGTATCGGAGGGTTCTTGCTGTTCCAAGCAAGCATGCCTTTTGAAGCGTTCCAAAAAGCGTGAAGGGGCCGATTTTCTTTAACCATCCCTGGAAACCTTTGGAGATAGTCCCCAGTGCGCCTATGACAATCGGGATCACTTTGACTTCATGGCAGTTCCAAATCCTTTTCACCTCCCACTTTAGGTCCTGGTATCGGTTAATTTTCTCCCTCTCCTTCTCTTGCACTCTCGTGTCGAACGGGCAGGCCACATCCACAATCAGGCACGATCTTTTTTCTTTGTCCACAACCACCAGGTCAGGTCTATTGTGTTCCAGTTTTTTGTCCGTCTGTATCCTAAAATCCCACAGCACCTTCACCTGACTGTTCTCCATCACCGCCTCTGGCCTATGCTCATACCATTTCTCAGAATGTGGTAGATTGTTTACTTTGCACAGGTGCCAGTGGATCACCCTGCCCATCACATCGTGTCTCCAGCCCTTATAGTGGGTCTGGGCTAGGTGTTTACACTCGGACACAATGTGAGCCACAGTCTCCTCTCTCTCTCCACAGATCCTGCACAGTGGGCTAGCCTCCTCCTTGTAGATATGGTGCTTCAACCACTTCGTTTTGAGGGCCTGCTCCTGCGCAGCCATTAGCATTCCTTCTGTAGCCTTTTTGAGGTCTCCTCTTCTCAACCAGTTCCATGTCTGTGGATCTCTAAATTCAGTTTTCTCAAAGAAGGTACTATGAAGGGATTTTCCCTTAAGGCTGCTCTTCCTCCTTGATGTTATTTCCTCCTTGGACATCCCCTGGCCTATTGTCCCCTCCTTCAGTACAGTTCTGAGCATTGGCTCCTTACTATCAGTCACGTATTTGTGTAGGTTGTTTTTCTCCATCTGAACACACTCCTCTATGCTGATAAGACCTCTTCCACCCTCAGATCTCCTTAAGTAGAGTCTATCGACATCACTCCTCTTGTGGAACATGTTGTAGATAGTCAATAGCTTCCTAGTCTTCCTATCCATTTCTTTTTGTTCAGCAACATTCCATCTCAGAATTCCCGCACTGTACCTAATAATAGACACAGCTCGGGAATTTACTGCGCTTATGGCATTTCTGCTGTTCAGATGTGACTTCAATACGCTCCTTACTCTCCGAATGTATTCAGCTCTTAACAATTCCTTCATTTTTTTGTTCTTTATGCCATCAGCCTCCAGAACGCCCAAATACTTGTATCCTTCCTCAGAGTCAATTTCCTTTATCATCTCACCTGTTGGTATCTGGATCCCGTTACTTCTGCTCAACCTACCCCTCTTCATCACAATGACTCCACATTTACCAATACCAAACTGCATACATATATCACTGCTGAAAATACGGACAGTGTCAACAAGCACATCCAACTCCTTCTCACTTTTCCCGAAGAACTTAAGATCGTCCATGAAGAGGAGGTGATTGATGGTAAGCTCTCCCCTTCCCAACTTGTATCCTGCTCTCACTTTTCGCAGCATAATGGTCAAGGGCATCAGGGCAAGGACAAACAACAGAGGGGACAGGCTATCTCCCTGGAAGATACCTCTCTTGATCTTCACGCTTCCCAAGGATACTCCAGTTGATGTCAACTCTGTCTCCCAGGACCCCATACTCCTGCCCAGCAACTGTCTGATGTTATCTGCCACCCTGAAGATCTCCAGGCTTTTGGTGATCCAGGAATGAGGCACCATGTCAAATGCCTTTCTGTAGTCTATCCATCCCATGGCAAGATCAGTGTGTCTCCTCCTGCAATTCCCCATTACCATCTTATCAATAAGCAACTGGTCCTTTGTACCACGTGACTTCTTTCGGCATCCTTTCTGTTCGTCCGGTAACAAGTTGTTTGTGTGGAGGTGATGGCAGATTTCCTCAGACACAATGCTCGTCAACAGTTTCCACATTACGGGCAGACATGTGATAGGTCTATAGTTGGTAACATCATTACCCTTGATTCGGTCTTTCATTATCAGAACTGTGGTACCTTTTGTCAACCACTCTGGCACCTCACCCGACACCAAGCAGTCATTGAACATGGCCGTCAGCTTCGGGTGGAGGGATGTTAAATGTTTAATCCAATACCCCTGCACACCATCTGGGCCTGGTGATTTCCAGTTGGTTAGTTTTTTGGCTTGCCCCTTAAGAGTTTCAACTGTGATACTCAAATCAGTCTGTTGTTGTGCCTGCTCACCGATCTCCCTCTGTACTGTCTCAATCCACCCTGCCTGGGCATTGTGTCTAACATCCTGCTCCCATATTCCTCTCCAGAATGTTTTAGCTTGTTCCGCCCCAGGGATCAAGTCGTTGCCTCTTTCTTTCCCCTCAAGCTGTCCAAACAGCATCTTCTGGTTGTTGTCGAACATGCGGTTCTGTTTATACTGACTGACTCTGTTCTCGTATCGCCTGATTTTGGCACTCTTTGCTACAATGCGTTGCTTCAATTCCTCTATGATAATATTTAGCTTTTTACTCCTAGTTTTGTATTTTATTTCCAGTCTATTTTTAGTGCCTATGTTTTTTAGTGTCCCATTCAGTAGTGACTCAAGCTTTCCTATGTCATTTCTCATTTCCCCGATTTGCCCACTCAGTCGCTTCTTCCACCACGGCTCTGCTCTTTCTTGTCTGTTGTTTCCTCTCGCTTTTATACCAAGTAGTTTCCTCACCGTATTTGCTGTTGCTTTGAGGATATTGTTGCACTGGTGAAGACTCCTCGCCTCAAGGTATGGGATGACTTTGTTTACCTTAGCTGTTGTTTCTTTTAACTTTTTCCTGTCTACAAATCTTAGGTTCATAGGTCTCCCACTATCATTGTTCAACTCATCTACCACTAAATCTAGGATGTCAACCGAATCTTGTCCTAGCCCGTCAGCATTCATCTCCTCAGTGGCCGTATCTCTGTTCCAGGTATTATTTATCTCAGTATTCAGATCATTGTCTGCTTCGGGTGGTTTCTCCGTTCTCAGGACCTCCTCACCTTCATTTCCCGCCGGCTCGCTTGTCTGGCATACTACACCCGCCATCTCCAAGCCATTCTCTCTGCTTAGTTCCTCCAGTTCCAGCTCGCTTATCCACCCATTAGTTCTTATTACCCGAGCCTGCCCGGCCAATTTTTGTTCATCTAATTTAAATAAACCAATCTCGTTCCAGATGTTATGCATCCGTCTCCTGTAGCCCCTCTCCTTGGGGTTACTTTTCAGGTAGCATTGCATAACAGTTCTATTCAATTCTTTCGTCCAGTTGGTTCTGGCCCCTTTCCTTCTTCTTCTTCCTCCAACATCAGCAGTATTTGGTTGACAGTCAGGTTCCTGCTGCTGAGCCAGGGGGCACCTGTTGGGTGAGAGTCTGTCACATGACGTTCTAGTCTCCATTTCACCGTTATTCGAACTGTTTATGTTCGATATTTAAACACTCTTATCGAGGATTGGCGAATGTATGTTTACATAGCCATCTGTGGATCCGCCATCCCACTTGGCCCTTGTGTGGCATTATCACCACGCTGTATACGAACACACATAAACAAACAAACACACGGGCAGAAAGGGCCCCAAAAATGAATAAGCATAAGTTTCATTGTAATGTAGTATTCGAATGTCTGACTTAGTTTTTGTTTTTTAAGTTTTACTTTTTCCCCCCTCTTCTCTGTCCGTCCGCCTGCTTCTCTCTTCATTCTTATTTTATTTACGTTTTTGGGGTTTCTTTTTTTGTTTTTGTTTTTCTCGTTTTTTGCTGTTGTTGCTGTGCTGCTTTGGTTTTGTTGTTTGTTTTTTCTTTTTTCTTTTGAGTCTATCTATATATTTTGATGCCTTCCTCTTTGTTAGTAGTAGGAATTCTATAATGTGGAAGTGGCAGCCAGCAGAGACTGGCGGCGTTGGCGATACTGAGACAGTGGTGGTGGTGATGTCGATACCGAGGCAGTGGTGGCGGTGATGCGACCGTATTACTGTAGTGATGGTGCTGTAGCGGTGGCAGCAGCAGTGAAGGAGTCAAGGGGTGGTGGCGGCGGTGATGGGATAGTGGTGGTAATGATGGCCGTAGTGAGCGGTGGCGGTGAAGGTGAAAATGCTGTTCTGTTTAGTGTACACAGATGATGGGGTGGGTGGTGTATCTAGTTTCTGGTGTTGGTGAGTTTAGCTGTCCTATATAGTGTAGCCAGAGGAGAGGAGGGGGGGGGGGGTTCTTCTTCTTCCATTTATAGCCATTTTTTTTTTTGGATATACAGTGTACAATACAAAGTTGAATATTTGAATATTTGAGCCTTATAACAATATATTTTGGGTCCGAATTTTTTGGGGCTCAAGCCGGGTGCTTTACGTAGCATTTGTACTAAGAGTTGTTATTTCACAAATGATTTAAATATGTTAAAAATTCAAAACTTACGGGAGCGATTTCATGACCTCCGTCACCTCGTGCGTCTTCTTCCCTTATTATTATTATTATTATTATTATTATTATTATTATTATTATTATTGGCAACCTACGTAGTAAATCGTATTATCGTGAGCTCCGCAAAGGTTTGTTATTTCCGTTTGTTAAAAATTGGCATTTATGGAAAATTTTTATTGTTAACTATATATAAGCGCACATACATTGTTTTCCGAAAAGGACACCCCAAAAGATTGCGGCCTTGTGCCCAAAATTTAAACTTTTATGATTATCAAAAAATTTCTTTGAAAAAAAAAAAAATTGCTAATTCACCACTGCACCAAGCAGCTGAAAGCCTTTCTCACAAATTAACACCTCACACCGACACCACCATTGTAAATGATTATACGTCTTCCAACACAAACAATTTAAGCACTAGCAATATTTTAAATTTGTCTCAGGCAGACATTCATTTCCCGCCATTACCAATGACTGCAGGTGTTAAAGCCGCCACCACCACCACCACCGCGACAACCCCCCCACCACCACCGCGACAACAGAAACAAAAGGAAAAAATAAATCAACTCGTGATGTCGAAATATTTTCAACCAAAATGGACTCTCCCAACTGAAACTAAAATTAATAATAACAAAAATAACGATAGCAACAACAACAACAATGACATTAAAAAAACCACCCTGAGTTTTGCCAGAGTAGCAAAACAGTTCGAAGCATTTACGGTAACTCAGGAGGATTTAGAAAATGCCAAACAAATGGTAAAGAAAGATGGGTACAGGGTCAGCCTCACACCCCCCACCTAATAAAATGGAGCATCGGCGCCTATGCACCGTGTCGTATCGAACAATAAATGTAAAATCGCGCCGAGTGGAACGGGCATCCGAGTCCCAAATCCAAAAAGCTTTGGGACATGTGTGGGCAAGAAAAACCCACATCAGACGTGGGCAGAAGTATGGAACCGTGGACGTGTTCTTTGAAACACCAGAGGAGGCTAGAGAACACTCCATGGCCCCATTAAGAAGTGACGACTTCACACTCGTCCCAAGCTATTGTGGCCAGAGACTCGTAAAGATCAGGGTGACCTACGTTCCACCGGCCATCGAAATTCCCTGGCTAATAGCGACCGTCCTCGCCGGCATCGAAGCCAACACAAAGATAATAGCAATAGCAAAAGAAAAGCAGGAGAACTGGTCCGGATCTGGGATGGAGCTCCTGATCCAAGCGGACCAAAAAAGCATTGAGGAGATCCCAGAGGTAATAGACCTCACTGACGGCAGCCACCTCACCGTAATTGTCGAGGGCAGAAGGCCTAGGTGTGTCGTTTGTGGTGAAGGAACCCACCTAAGGGCTTTCTGCCCTCAGGCTAAAAGGTTGAGGCCACCTCTCCTACCCACCCCAGTGACACAACCATCAACACCACCAGTAGCAGAGATGGCAGCAACAACTGTAGCAGCAACAACAGAAGCAACTATAAGAGCAACAACCCCAGCAACAGTAGCAAAACCAACACCACCACCACCCAACGCTTCAGAACTAGCACCAGCGCCTACACCATCCACCACGCCACAACCAAAACTAACGCCTGTGGAGGATTTTCCACTCCCCGGCCTATCACAACTGGAGACAGATTGTGACGACGAGGAGTGGGAAACGGTATCAGGAAAAAAAAAAAGAAACCAAAAAAGAAAAAATTCTCTTCCTTCCCCCTCCAAAAACAAAATACAGAGGGAACCAAATGAATTAACAAACAAAAAAGTTAGGACAGATATGCCACCATCCACACCAGCATCACCAACCCCATTAACCCAAACACCAACACCATCACCATCATTAACCCCAACACCACCATCACCTACACCACAAAAGTCACCAAAATGCGAAACAGAAACAAACCCACAACAAACGCAAACAAAACAAAACAACCAAAACGATACACACTACACAGCATTAAATTAGAACAACAAGCAATTATTACACTACATCCAACACAACACCAGCATCACAGAAAAAGACTACACAACAACCCAAAAATTCACACCACCTCCACACATACAAATCACTCGCATCACACAGAAAACGTACATGACACTAAAACAAAAATTCCCCAAAGACATCGGAAACTTCCGACAAGCACTCTCCAGGAGGATTTATAAGGACATCCTTCCTGAGGAGGCCACAAGCATTGAAAAGGATGGAAAAACCGTCCTTCCCCTACGAGAAGTAAGGTAAGTGGTCTTTCCCATCTTTTCCACTCCTTTTCAACATGACTTCACTCAGAATAGGCAGCATAAATGCGCGTGGCTTGGGGTCATCATGGAAGCAGGGCCACCTGCTCAACGACCTCAGGTCACTAAACATAGATGTAGTGGCCATCAGCGAGACCAGAATCTCCGAAGCACGGGCCTTCGCACCGATCTTCGGCGGCTACGATGTGTACGCATCACCCAGCCGTCCTGGATCGGGAGGAGGAGTTGCTGTGCTTTTTCGGAGAGGTTTGGACCCAGAAGGTAAGTTGGTGGTGCTGGACGTGACCAGCGGAGACGGGCAAGCTTTCAGGTTAGTGGCCGTCTATGCCCCGACAGGAGCAGGGCGGCCTGATTTCTTCCGGCGTCTGGAGACCTTTCTTGGAACGTCCCGCTCTTTAGTGTTAGTGGGCGACTGGAACGGGATCTTAGATGCACGCTGGGATTGTGTGGGATTAGTGGATAGGGAAGGAGGGTGCAAGAGTCTCACCAACCTGCTCAGACGTTTTGAACTGTCTGACAGGTACCGAATGGATTTCCCGAATGTACCAATGTGGACTTGGACAAATCGCATAGGGTCATCCAGATCATATCTAGATAGAGTATTTTGTAGGGAAATAGATAGGTCTAGCATAGGCTGTCCACAATTCAAGATAGTCAGCTACACGGACCACAAATTCGTGATCTGTGTGCTTGACTTAGATAGGCTTCATAGACGAGGACCCGGCTACTGGAAGTTAAACGCGTCCTTACCAGCGCGCAAGGCCTACATAGACCGGATTAGCGAACTAGTTAAGCGGGCGTTGACGGGGGCCATCGTCAACAACAAGTGGTGGTTTGCTCTGAAAAGAGCAATTAGAATAGAGTCCATTAGGTTTAGTAAGACATTAGCAATAGAGAAAAATAGAGTAGAGGGAGAATTAGTTAGAAAATTAGATGAGGCGCTTAGCAAAGGCATCGCGACCGACGTACTTGCGGCGAAATTGGCCCTTGACCAATTCTTCAATGCAAAGCACGAAGGCTGCGTTGTCAGAGCTAGGGTGCGTGCTCTCAGACACGAGGGGACGAAAGCCGTTCAATGGGCCCGAGTGGCGGAGGCGCGTCGTGGCAACAAAGCCACGATCCGGTCTTTGGTGGACCACGACGGGAGCTTGCTACTCGATCCCGGGCAAATGTGTGAAGCTTTTCAGCGACACTTCGCTCAACTGTTCGGGGGCAGTGGCGGGCCGGATCGAGGGATGGACTTTAGTGTCTACCTCGACGGACTGCAGCGGCTTTCGGCCACTGAGGCGGAGTGTTGCGAAAAGCCGATAACAACCGCTGAAGTACGGGATGCAATGACTAGTTGCACAAGGGGTAAATCGCCTGGTTTGGATGGTCTGCCCTATGAACTTTACGTACAAATGCCAAACTTGTTCGGAGGCCTCTTGGCGGACGTCTACTGCAACTGGCAACAGAACGGGAGAATTCCCAGCTCTGTGAGCCGAGGAGCGGTGGCGCTGCTGAGAAAGGATCCGAACAAGGGGGATAACATAGATAATTTTAGGCCCATAACTCTGCTAAACACAGAGTTCAAGATTTTGGCCAAGGTGCTAGCAAAGAGGTTGGCGCTTGTCGTTGGTGGTCTGGTGGGAGAGGCACAGACATGCGCCATTCCCGACAGATCCATCCACGACAACCTCCACCTCATGCGATACATCGTAGAGAGGGTAGCTAGGGAACCTGGCACGGGTGGGTCTTTGATCAATTTAGATCAGTCGAAAGCCTTCGATAGGGTCGACCATCGTTACCTAGCGGCAGTCCTGAGGGCGGCTGGCTTTGGGCCCGTCTTCAGAGGCTGGATCGCTGCCATGCACAGCGACATCTGCTCTGTAGTGAGAGTGAACGGTCACCTTTCGGAACCGTTCAACATCATGCGCTCGGTCCGCCAAGGATGTCCCCTCTCGTCCCTATTGTACGTATTGACTCTCGAGCCATTACTGCACAAACTGGAGACGTTGAGGGTGTCCCGCGCGAACTAGGATGCGGAAGATCCGTGTCAGCATATGCCGACGATGTCACCGTAGTGGTGTCGAACGCCAAACACATCGAGGTGATCGGCACTACACTAAGAGAATACGAAGCGGTGACAGGAGCAATGATCAACCAGGAAAAGTCAGTGGGCCTGCAGCTCGGCACCTGGAGAGGCAGGTCCATGCCGTCCAACAGCGTCGTCGGGCGCTGGACGGACGGACCGGTTAAATTGCTAGGGGTCTGGTTCGGTCCAGACCTCCAGACGGACAAAAACTGGGACGAGGTGACGAGCAGGGTGGCTTCTCTCACCCAGAAATGGGCCGAGAGGAAGCTATCCCTGAAAGGTCGAGCGGAGGTGGCTAATGCGTACATCGCATCCGTCATCTACTACCGCCTGACCGTCGTACCTTGTCCTAAGCTCCGCCTGACTGCGCTGGAGCGTTTGCTCTTTCGCTTCTTGTGGAAGGGACGCGCTCCGATGGTCAGGCGGTCCATCTGCTGTCAACACCCGCTACGTGGAGGGCTGGGCATGCCGTGGCTGATGATGCGCAGACACGCGCTCAGGCTACGACATCTCCACCTCTTCCTCGACGGTGATCAGGTGTGGTCGCCGTTTGCAAGACACGTTTTTCCCCAGCTCGTCTCCTTGACGGAGCTGCAGTCCTGGGTCAAGCGAAGACCGAGAGGGAGCGCTTGGAGACTGGAATGTCTTCAGGCGCTCACAGCCCTCGACCAATCGGGCAATGTGATCGGTGGAAACTCCACCTTGGCGTTCTATAGGGGATTAGTGGAGGGGAAGAGCGACGACGTACTTGGAGAAACTCTAGGCGTCGACGAAAATCAACTAGCCAATCTCTTCGGAAGGACTTTCGGGCCGGGGCCTATGGACAACTTCCAGAAATCCCTGGCCTGGCAGTGCTACCGAGGAGCTTTGCCAGTTCGGGATAAACTCTACAGGCATGGAGGTGCCGTCAGCCGGGCATGTCCGAGATGCGCGCAGGGCGACGAAACCGTCCTGCACGCACTCGTCCAGTGTCCGAGCATTGCTGACTTGTGGGTTTATGTCGAACACCTGCTGTCACGTGTAGGACCTATCCAGCTATCAGCTGAGTCCATCGTGAGGATTGCCCCGCCCCCTTCCTTTAGCCTGGAAGGGCAGGCAGTTTTTATCTGTCTGGTGGCCATGGCGAAAGAGATAGTATGGTGGACACGTTTGAAAGGGCTGAAGACGAGCACTTACCTCTTCGGTGATGCCCTGATTAACTTTTTCAAATTTCATTTGAAAAGGAAAATCAGGGTAGAGAGGGAAGTGCTCTCTTCCCAGCATTTTGTTGAAAGATGGGTGAGAGAAGCAAGTATGGCCCGAATGAATGGGCCTTCTCTGAGTATGTGTCTGTAAATTAAAGGTGGAAAACTGGGAGAGGGCACTTGCCCTGGTGGTCAGGGCCACTGTGGTCTTTTAATGGGCTTTCTCCACAAATGTCCCTTGGAAGTCTCCCCCCTATTGGGGAATTTTTCTTTGTTATTTTATTTCAACCTCTGTTTTTTTACACGCAGAAATGCCCATTTGTACCGTCCTGTATTGTCCTGTACTGTCCTTAATGTCTACTTTATGTGAACCCTTGTGGTTAATAAAGAAAACATTATTATTATTATTATTATTATTATTATTATTATTATTATTATTGGCGACCTACGTAGGAAATCGTATTATCGTGAGCTCCGCAAAGGTTTGTTATTTCCGTTTGTTTAAAAATTGCCATTTATGGAAAATTTTATTGTAAACTGTTTATAAGCACACATACATTGTTTTCCGAAAAGGACACCCAAAAAGATTGGGGCCTTGTGCCCAAAATTTTAACTTTTATTATTATCCAAAAATTTCTTTGAAAAAAAATGGCTAATTCCCCTCTGCACGAAGCAGCTGAAAGCCTTCCTCACAAAATAACACCTCACACCGACACCACCATTGTAAATGTTACTACGTTTGCCAACACAAAAAAAAATATAAGCAGTAGCAATATTTTAAATTTGTCTCAGGCAGACATTCATTTCCCGCCATTACCAATGACTGCAGGTGTTAAAGCCTCCACCACCACCACCACCGCGACAACCACCACCCCCACCACCACCGCGACAACAGAAACAAAATAAGAAAAAAATAAATTAACTCGTGATGTCGAAATGAAATCAAGCAAAATGGACTCTTCCGCACCAAAGGCGACTGACGTCACCAACACCACATCTGAAACTAAAATTAATATTAACGATAGCAACAACAACAACAATGACATTATAAAACCGACCCTCAGTTTCGCCATCGTAGCAAAACAATTCGAAGCGTTCACGGTAACTCAAGAAGATTTAGAAAATGCCAAACAAATGGTAAAGAAAGATGGGTACAGGGTCAGCCTCACCCCCCACCTAATAAAATGGAGCATCGGCGCCTGTGCACCGTGTCGTATAGAACAATAAATGTAAAATCGCGCCGAGTGGAACGGGCATCCGAGTCCCAAATCCAAAAAAGCTTTGGGACATGTGTGGGCAAGAAAAACCCACATCAGACGTGGGCAAAAGTATGGAACCGTGGATGTGTTCTTTGAAACACCAGAGGAGGCTAGAGAACACTCCATGGCCCCATTAAAAAGTGACGACTTCACACTCGTCCCAAGCTATTGTGGCCAGAGACTCGTAAAGATCAGGGTGACCCACGTTCCACCGGCCATCGAAATTCCCTGGCTAATAGCGGCTGTCATCGCCGGCATCGAGGCCAACACGAAAATAATAACAATAGCAAAAGAAAAGCAGGAAAACTGGTCCGGATCTGGGATGGAGCTCCTGATCCAAGCGGACCAAAAAAGCATTGAGGAGATCCCAGAGGTAACAGACCTCACTGACGGCAGCCACCTCACGGTAATTGTCGAGGGCAGAAGACCTAGGTGTGTCGTTTGTGGTGAAGGAACCCACCTAAGGGCTTTCTGCCCTCAGGCTAAAAGGTTGAGGCCACCTCTCCTACCCACCCCAGTGACACAACCATCAACACCACCAGTAGCAGAGATGCCAGCAACAACTGTAGCAGCAACAACAGAAGCAACTATAACAGCAACAACCCCAGCAACAGTAGCAAAACCAACACCACTACCACCACCAGCAAAATCAACACCACCACCACCCAACGCTTCAGAACTAGCACCAGCGCCTACACCATCCACCACACCACAACCAAAACTAACGGCTGTGGAGGATTTTCCACTCTCCGGCCTATCACAACTGGAGACAGATTGTGACGACGAGGAGTCGGAAACGATATCCGGAAAAAAAAAAAGAAACCAAAAAAGAAAAAAATTCTCTTCCTTCCCCCTCCAAAAACAAAATACAGAGGGAAACAAATAAACTAAGAAACAAAAAAGTTAGGACAGATATGCCACCATCCACACCAGCATCACCAACCCCATCAACCCAAACACCAACACCATCACCATCATTATCCCCAGCACCACCATCACCTACACCACAAAAGTCACCAAAATGCGAAACAGAAACAAACCCACAACAAACGCAAACAAAACAAAACAACCAAAACGATACACACTACACAGCATTAAATTTGAACAACAAGCAATTATTACACTACATCCAACACAACACCAGCATCACAGAAAAAGACTACACAACAACCCCAAAATTCACACCACCTCCACACATACAAATCACTCGCATCACACAGAAAACGTACATGACACTAAAACAAAAATTCCCCAAAGACATCGGAGACTTCCGACAAGCACTCTCCAGGAGGATTTATAAGGACATCCTTCCTGAGGAAGCCACAAGCAGTGAAAAGGATGGAAAAGCCGTCCTTCCCCTACGAGAAGTAAGGTAAGTGGTCTTTCCCATCTTTTCCACTCCTTTTCAACATGACCTCACTCAGAATAGGCAGCATAAATGCGCGTGGCTTGGGATCGTCATGGAAGCAGGGCCACCTGCTCAACGACCTCAGGTCACTAAACATAGATGTAGTGGCCATCAGCGAGACCAGAATCTCCGAAGCACAGGCTTTCGCACCGATCTTCGGCGGCTACGATGTGTACGCATCTCCCAGCCGTCCGGGATCGGGGGGAGGAGTTGCTGTGCTTTTTCGGAGAGGTTTGGATCTTGCCATACGGGCCATCTTCCTGGACCCAGAAGGTAAGTTGGTGGTGCTGGACGTGACCAGCGGAGACAGGCAAGCTTTCAGGTTAGTGGCCGTCTATGCCCCGACAGGAGCAGGGCGGCCTGATTTCTTCCGGCGTCTGGAGACCTTTCTTGGAACGTCCCGCTCTTTAGTGTTAGTGGGCGACTGGAACGGGATCTTAGATGCACGCTGGGATTGTGTGGGATTAGTGGATAGGGAAGGAGGGTGCAAGAGTCTCACCAACCTGCTCAGACGTTTTGAACTGTCTGACAGGTACCGAATGGATTTCCCGAATGCACCAATGTGGACTTGGACAAATCGCATAGGGTCATCCAGATCATATCTAGATAGAGTATTTTGTAGGGAAATAGATAGGTCTAGCATAGGCTGTCCACAATTCAAGATAGTCAGCTACACGGACCACAAATTCGTGATCTGTGTGCTTGACTTAGATAGGCTTCATAGACGAGGACCCGGCTACTGGAAGTTAAACGCGTCCTTACCAGCGCGCAAGGCCTACAGAGACCGGATTAGCGAACTAGTTAAGCGGGCGTTGACGGGGGCCATCGTCAACAACAAGTGGTGGTTTGCTCTGAAAAGAGCAATTAGAATAGAGTCCATTAGGTTTAGTAAGACTTTAGCAATAGAGAAAAATAGAGCAGAGGGAGAATTAGTTAGAAAATTAGATGAGGCGCTTAGCAAAGGCATCGCGACCGACGTGCTTGCGGCGAAATTGGCCCTTGACCAATTCTTCAATGCAAAGCACGAAGGCTGCGTTGTCAGAGCTAGGGTGCGTGCTCTCAGACACGAGGGGACGAAAGCCGTTCAATGGGCCCGAGTGGCGGAGGCGCGTCGTGGCAACAAAGCCACGATCCGGTCTTTGGTGGACCACGACGGGCGCATGCTACTCGATCCCGGGCAAATGTGTGAAGCTTTTCAGCGACACTTCGCTCAACTGTTTGGGGGCAGTGGCGGGCCGGATCGAGGGATGGACTTTAGTGTCTACCTCGACGGACTGCAGCGGCTTTCGGCCACTGAGGCGGAGTGTTGCGAAAAGCCGATAACAACCGCTGAAGTACGGGATGCAATGACTAGTTGCACAAGGGGTAAATCGCCTGGTTTGGATGGTCTGCCCTATGAACTTTACGTACAAATGCCAAACTTGTTCGGAGGCCTCTTGGCGGACGTCTACTGCAACTGGCAACAGAACGGGAGAATTCCCAGCTCTGTGAGCCGAGGAGCGGTGGCGCTGCTGAGAAAGGATCCGAACAAGGGGGATAACATAGATAATTTTAGGCCCATAACTCTGCTAAACACAGAGTTCAAGATTTTGGCCAAGGTGCTAGCAAAGAGGTTGGCGCTTGTCGTTGGTGGTCTGGTGGGAGAGGCACAGACATGCGCCATTCCCGACAGATCCATCCACGACAACCTCCACCTCATGCGATACATCGTAGAGAGGGTAGCTAGGGAACCTGGCACGGGTGGGTCTTTGATCAATTTAGATCAGTCGAAAGCCTTCGATAGGGTCGACCATCGTTACCTAGCGGCAGTCCTGAGGGCGGCTGGCTTTGGGCCCGTCTTCAGAGGCTGGATCGCTGCCATGCACAGCGACATCTGCTCTGTAGTGAGAGTGAACGGTCACCTGTCGGAACCGTTCAACATCATGCGCTCGGTCCGCCAAGGATGTCCCCTCTCGTCCCTATTGTACGTATTGACTCTCGAGCCATTACTGCACAAACTGGAGACGTTGAGGGGGGTCCCGCGCGAACTAGGATGCGGAAGATCCGTGTCAGCATATGCCGACGATGTCACCGTAGTGGTGTCGAACGCCAAACACATCGAGGCGATCGGCACTACACTAAGAGAATACGAAGCGGTGACAGGAGCAATGATCAACCAGGAAAAGTCAGTGGGCCTGCAGCTCGGCACCTGGAGAGGCAGGTCCATGCCGTCCAACAGCGTCGTCGGGCGCTGGACGGACGGACCGGTTAAATTGCTAGGGGTCTGGTTCGGTCCAGACCTCCAGACGGACAAAAACTGGGACGAGGTGACGAGCAGGGTGGCTTCTCTCACCCAGAAATGGGCCGAGAGGAAGCTATCCCTGAAAGGTCGAGCGGAGGTGGCGAATGCGTACATCGCATCCGTCATCTACTACCGCCTGACCGTCGTACCTTGTCCTAAGCCCCGCCTGACTGCGCTGGAGCGTTTGCTCTTTCGCTTCTTGTGGAAGGGACGCGCTCCGATGGTCAGGCGGTCAATCTGCTGTCAACACCCGCTACGTGGAGGGCTGGGCATGCCGTGGCTGATGATGCGCAGACACGCGCTCAGGCTACGACATCTCCACCTCTTCCTCGACGGTGATCAGGTGTGGTCGCCGTTTGCAAGACACGTTTTTCCCCAGCTCGTCTCCTTGACGGAGCTGCAGTCCTGGGTCAAGCGAAGACCGAGAGGGAGCGCTTGGAGACTGGAATGTCTTCAGGCGCTCACAGCCCTCGGCCAATCGGGCAATGTGATCGGCGGAAACTCCACCTTGGCGTTCTATAGGGGATTAGTGGAGGGGAAGAGCGACGACGTACTTGGAGAAACTCTAGGCGTCGACGAAAATCAACTAGCCAATCTCTTCGGAAGGACTTTCGGGCCGGGGCCTATGGACAACTTCCAGAAATCCCTGGCCTGGCAGTGCTACCGAGGAGCTTTGCCAGTTCGGGATAAACTCTACAGGCATGGAGGTGCCGTCAGCCGGGCATGTCCGAGATGCGCGCAGGGCGACGAAACCGTCCTGCACGCACTCGTTCAGTGTCCGAGCATTGCTGACTAGTGGGTTTATGTCGAACACCTGCTGTCACGTGTAGGACGAATCCAGCTATCAGCTGAGTCCATCGTGAGGATTGCCCCGCCCCCTTCCTTTAGCCTGGAAGGGCAGGCAGTTTTTATCTGTCTGGTGGCCATGGCGAAAGAGATAGTATGGTGGACACGTTTGAAAGGGCTGAAGACGAGCACTTACCTCTTCGGTGATGCCCTGATTAACTTTTTCAAATTTCATTTGAAAAGGAAAATCAGGGTAGAGAGGGAAGTGCTCTCTTCCCAGCATTTTGTTGAAAGATGGGTGAGAGAAGCAAGTATGGCCCGAATGAATGGGCCTTCTCTGAGTATGTGTCTGTAAATTAAAGGTGGAAAACTGGGAGAGGGCACTTGCCCTGGTGGTCAGGGCCACTGTGGTCTTTTAATGGGCTTTCTCCACAAATGTCCCTTGGAAGTCTCCCCTCTATTGGGGAATTTTTCTTTGTTATTTTATTTCAACCTCTGTTTTTTTTTACACGCAGAAATGCCCATTTGTACCGTCCTGTATTGTCCTGTACTGTCCTTAATGTCTACTTTATGTGAACCCTTGTGGTTAATAAAGAAAACATTATTATTATTATTATTATTATTATTATTATTTTATCTATTATATATAATCAAAGGTTTATTTTTAGACAACTCTGATTACTGAATGACAGTGAAATGCCGGATACCAGATTAGGCATGAATCAATCTATGACATTGAATATTGTCCGGCAATGGATTTAGACGTATTTCAGTTATGGTTATTAAATTATCAGGGGTTACCTCCTCTACTAGAGGTATAACTAATTAATAACTATCTTGTTGTTTGATATATATATATATATATATATATATATATATATATATATGTGTGTGTGTGTGTGTGTGTGTGTGTGTGTGTGTGTGTGTGTGTGTGCGTGTGTGTGTGTGTGTGTGTAGTATATCTACGACTACGTTATCTAATATTTGAATCATGCCTTTTATTTATTGCAAAGTCCAGTCTCATATAATCTTTTACGGCCATTAAAAAAAAGATGAAATGATAAAATAATAATAAAATGCAATCAATCAGAAGATAGTTATTAATTAGTTTTACCTCACGTGCATGTGTGCGCGTGTATGTTAGTATGTGCGTTTGGCAGAGATTTGTGTATTGTGTGGTTGCATGTATTGGTGTGTGCACGTGCGCGCGTGTGTATGTGTGTGTGGGTGTGTGGGTGAGTGTGGATATGGGTGTGTATAAGGGAGGAGTGGGATGGGATTTCGTATCTCGTACGGTCCGAGATGGGTTTTTGATTCCAAGCCGGTAAATCCAAAGTCAGAAATGTAGAGAAATGAATTGTGGGTAGTTACAGGAAATGTGAGGGTACATGTGAGGGTGTGTGTGGTGGGGGTGGCAGAGTTCTAAGGAAGAACTAGAGGACAGGGGTGTTATATTCACTGATATAGAGTGTAAGGGATGGAAGGAGTGTGTCGTGTTTGAGGGAGAGAGTCGGTGTGACAGAGTGAGCACCGTACCGATGGTGTGTACGGGGGTCAATTGCGCGTGGGCGTGCTGGTCAGAGTGCGTGTGTATGTATGTGTATGCGTGCGTGAATGTGTATATGCATATGTGTGTGTGCGCGCGCGCGTGTTCATGTGCCGCCGCCTGTATTAGTGTATCCGTGTGCAGGTGTATGTGGGAGGGCGTGTTGTTCCGGGTGGTATGCGAGTGGATGCACATGCACACATGTAATATTAGCTGGCTATGTGTGTTCGGAATCAACCACAAGTGATCGTGGTGGTTACTGTGTGGGCTAGCACGCGTACACGCACACTTACATATGCATATGCACAGGCTAGTGTGTGGTGGGGTGAGTTAGCAGTGTCACTTGGTGTTAGTAGTAATAGGTGGAAACGGTGCGAGTGGTTGGGCCGCAGGGTTGGAGGGTAAGTGAGCACTTAAAGTGATCATATGCAGTTACTGAGGTGTGTTAAGGTATCCATGTGGTGGCATATGTGAATGGGTGTGCTGATGGAGATGTTCATGTGTGGAAGGTTGGTAGGTGAAGTAAATGCACTAGCTAGGGGAAACGTGGTGGTGGGTTTAGATTGTGGTGTTAAAGGATGCGGGAGAAAAAAAATAAAGTGCTGTTCCCTCATGTGGCGTGAGCCCCGGAGTCCGGCGCAAGCGACAAGGCCGACAATTGTGAGGTTGTACATGAAGTGTCGGGCGGAACAGAAATGTCGGGTGGTGGGAAACGGTCCGCACATGTCGGATGTCTCGGAGGTGCTCGACACATCTGTCCACTAAACGATGTTTTGCTAGTATAGAGGGCCTCACATAGTGTGCACTAGATCCCGTAAATGAAACTCGTGGCGGAGCAGCAGTAGGAGTCCCTAATGTGGAAAGTTCGGCCTGTGGATCGAGTGAGAATGGTGGTGTCGGCGAGGAAATGACAAGTGTAGCAGTGAGGTCGAGAGTAGCGGTGGGATTCGGGAAGCGAACTACGTAGTTGGGGCTCATTCATATGCCCATGGTAACTCCAGTTATCTGTTGGTAAACTACACTCGAGAAAGAAAAGCAATTGAGTGTAAGGACCAGCTCGTCAAGGCTGAGGGTAGAGATGGTGGGTTTAGGGTGAGGAGCGGAGGTCGAAAAGGTGTTGGAGGGCACGGAGGCTTTCAGTATGTGAAATGTTAATGAAGAGGGGTGTGATGTCGAGTGTGAAAAGGAAGGGCGTGGGCCGGGTGAGAGAAAAAGGAATCGAAGAAGTGGAGGATGTAGTTGGTGTTGGCGATGTGGGAGGAGTGGGAGGCTACTAGGGATGCGAGGGTGGAGTAGATGTAGGCAGAGATGAATTTGTGGGGCAATGGCAGGTGGAGACGATATGGCAGTCAAGAATGATGGTTTTTGTATATTGGGGAGGAAGAAGATAGTAGATGTGCGGACGATGTGGCAGGTGGCGATGGATAGTAGGAGTGAGGAGGTGACGTCTTCGTGATTGGGGGAGGAAGCCAGTTTCTCATATTCTAGGGTGGTGTCGAAGAGTAGGGGTGGTAGAATAGGGGATTGTGGGGCTCACGTAGCATAATCGTTTTGTAGAGGTTTGCCCTCCTCACGACCAGGTTGCTAAACTGTCGGGACCCACGCCCATTGTGATGGTCGTCGGCCCAATTGCTGAAAGCTGTCCGCATTATTCGGCGTGGGTGGAGTGCCATGAAAGTACGCCTGTACTTTCGTGCGGCACAGGAACCTCACGGCGTCGGTGTGAGTGCGGAACTTGTCGCTGTAGTTTGTGTGGAGTACGAAGCGTAGACCTCTACCGAGGAGGGAACTTCGGGTTCAGAGAGGGGAGGTTAGAGGTATAGTGATAACAAGTTATGGATTGGAGGGGGTTTAGGGTGGAATAGGTGGGGTTTGGGTTGGAGGTGTTGAGAACGGAATGGGTGGTGGGAGGAGAGTGTATTGTTGTTGGGGTGGGAGTGTGAGGAGTGGGGTTTGCACTGAGGGTGAGGAGAAGGAGGGAATTAAGTTCACGGTGCTTGTGTGTATATATACCTATCTGATACTTTCTCAAACCCGCGAAGACTAGGCTTTTTCAGAGGCGGCCTTTACTCGCCTCGTTATAGCTACATCATTGGGTTGTGAAAGTTTTCTTGGGAGCTACAGTGTCACCCATTGCTCAATCTCCCCTAGTAGTTTACCGCTGTTTGTCTGGAGTTGCCCGCTTATATCGCAACTAACCAGTCTAAATATTCTATTCTGGCAATGAAATCTCTATTATGAACAATTTCTTCCAGCACAGAGACATCTATAAATATACAGGGAATCGGAGACAGAGATCAATAATTGATTTTGTTATTGTCTCTGATCTCTTCGATTCTGTGCTGGATTTTCGTGCTAAGATTTTCGTGCTGAGCTGTCAACTGATCACCTTCTAGTTATCTACAACTTGAGACTACCTAAAGCCAAAGGAGCCCACGAAATTGGTAGGCCTAGGGCAACCTACATGATAAAGTGGGAAGTATTGGTGGATAACGAAGTCAGGACCAAGTATGCAGATACTATTACACCCGAATTCAGAGAACCCCCTGAGCGAATTGAGGACGTTGAGGCAGAATGAAGATTGTTCAGTTGAGCAGTACTTCTTCAGCTGTGAAATTCTGCGGGCGAAACAGGCTTGGTGTGGTGCCGGATGGCAAGAGGACCCCTTGGTTCAATCAAGAGATCAAAGATGGCATCCGAACAAAAAAGAAGACCTACAAAGCTTGGCTTGGAAATAAATCCTCCTTCTTGCACTTGCGGTTCAAGCAGGCACAAAGAATCGCTGCAATGACAGTAAAGGCGTCCAAAGTTAAGTCATGGGAGGAATCCGACTTCAGA
>OZ024741.1:391194236-391226736 GCA_964016885.1 Eledone cirrhosa
ACGCACGGTGCGGTTGGCGTTCATAAATGGATTTCCAGACGACATAGCGGTGAAACTGCAGCAAGTCCCGGGTTACAAAGAAATGGAGATGCATGCACTGGTGGAGCAAGCCCGCATCATAGCAGAAGACGCCAAGAAGAGTGTCGCGGCGATAGCAATTACAGAGGCGCAATGCAGCTGGCAGCGAAATGGTGAAAGGGAGGCAACCACGACACGCGGTCGCCCGCGAACGTTTAGAGGTCGCTGTTTTAGATGCCAATGGTGAGAGACTGTAGAGAGTCAAGGCCGGAAAAAATATGCTACCGATGTAAGCGACCAGGCCACATCGCTACTAGCTGCGACCAGGGAAACGATCCAAGGGGAACTACTGCGTCGGTAGTTGCCCCTTACGAGTAGAGGCGCTGCCCGTGGTGAAAGTCTTCGTAAGGGGAAAACCACAGCGAGCCCTCGTGGACACGGCTGTACGACGACACTGGTGACCGCGGGGTGGCGCAGAGATGGAGAAGGGAGTGCAGCGTAAGGGCAGTTGACGGTAGGAAAATTGAATGCCGAGGTCGCAATGAGGTGGAGATAGCGGTACGGGGAAGGAAAATAAGGCTTTCTGCCATCGTAGTCGACAACGTGGTGGATGGGATCGGCGTGGTTATGGGCATGGACGCAATTGGCAGTCTAGGAGGCGTCACAGTGAATAAAGTATCAACCGGCCTTATAACTAAACTTAAAGGAGTCCGAATTTTTAATTATATATATGTATCGCAAAATAATTAATGTTTTATATCAATTATTTTCATTTAGTTGATATACACTATAAAGATATGTCAAAACTATATGAGTCCTAATGATAGGGGCTAGATAAAAAATAAATATACAAATAAACGAAAATGAATTGTTTGCGACCCTTAATGGTGCCCAATATTAAAAATATATTATATTATATTATATTATACTATATTATATTATATTATAAATGCAATAGGGTTTTAATATAGTATAGAAAAGATATATCTAAAATATTTTAGCGAATGCGATCTAAAGAGGAGCTAAATATTTGAAAAAGCCGAAGGTAATCTAAATTTAATTAAAATAAAGTAAAATAAAATAAAATAAAATAAAGTAAGTTAAATTAAATTATATTATATTATATTAAGTAAATGATTATATAAGTTCGACCTACCAGGGAATATCAAACACTTGTAACAATATAAAATCATATGAGTGTCTAAATTATTTATAAATGTAACTACGATTATGTTATTACACTAGATAAAGATATTTGTACAACTATATAGAGATATTATTATAGGCATTAATAAAACGGTATACATTTAATAAAAATAATAATTATAATCATTATTAGTAATGCTATAATTGTAGTTTTACCTCCAGTTCAGTGGAGAGATAGACCAATATTTGTCGGCTATTATGGTTTGTTATATTTATACCTAGATATACATAGAAAAACAAATGCAAATCTAACTTTCTGAGTCCCCAAAACCCACTCAAAATGAGTAAAATATATAAAATATGTAAACGCATGAGTGATCTAAAGTTCAATTATAATCAGTAAATTTACAAGTTAAATATCCAAACTATATACTTAAAACAGAGACATATAAATAAAGATCTGAATCAAAATTATAAATATCCAAAAAATCATAAGGTATGTATACTTATCAAGTAAACAAGGTATCAAACTAGTGTCCTTCATTCTAACATTAATTCTATCATAAATAATTAGAAGATAAAGCATTATTAAAGTTTTATAAACCATTATGACTTTTATGTCCAACAGTTGATAAGAGACGTCAAAAATCAGGCCTGATTGTTTACTGTTTTTTCCTGACTTTTTGCGAGGCTTGGAATGTAGACAAAGCTTTATGAAGGCAGTTTGAGAATAATTCACTTTTTTTGTTAATTAAGTTTTCATAATTATTAATTATTAATAGGGTCTCCTTTGTGCAGAGGTTGCAGTTAATTGATATTGAAGAGTTGGTATATATTTTGCTATTACAAAGCTTCGTCCAAAAGATCGAGTATTTTAAATTTTTGTCTTTTAATGACCATATAAGTTGTGATAAAGAAGTCGAAAACTTCCTATTAAAATTCGAAAATGAGCATTTGTGATTCGCAAATCTCCATTTAAATGTCGAAGAAGTTGCTCCTATGTAGTTGTATGTGTTGTTATTTGTTTTTACGGTGCATTTATACACCAGATTTCTATCCAGACAGTTATTTTGCAAAGGGCAATCCGGTTTATTTCTACAATTACATTTTGATTTATTATTATTTATATTAACACTATTATTAATAGCATTATGTTGATTTTGGTTTAGAGTTATACTGTTTATTTTAGCGATGTTTTGGGCCATATTCATAGTTGTAGAATAAGACAGTTTAATTGTGTGTCTATTAAATATGGAGTGGTTGAGTGCTTCCAATCTATTGTAAAACTCATTCTTTGATGTATGCATTGAACCTTGTTTAACATTTAAATATATATATATATATATATATATATGTGTGTGTGTGTGTATTATGTATGTATGTATGTATGTATGTATGTATGTATGTATGTATGTATGTATGTATGTATGTCAACAACTGTTACAACTAAAAAGTATTAACTTTTTAATGGACGATGCAACAGCGTACAAAAACGGATGTCGCTGTTTTAAAAATGTGTTCATCGTGAATAGACAAAAATAACCAATAGAAATTTCCTTCTCAAAGGAAGTTACTCATAATGGCACTATTTTAGTTGATAAATTGGTTAAAGAATTACTCATTGAATACAACGCAATGGATTTTAGAACTGTTTACTCAAACTCGATATAACGTAAATTCACGTCGCCTGAAATCAAAACAGGTAGTAACACTCGAACTGAAATTAACCTACAGTTTCTACTACATATTTGAAACAACTGAACTATTTATGCACACGCACACACATTCACACACACACATACACACTTTCTCCCCCCCTCTCTCTTTCTCACACAGACTCATATATATATAGTGTATGTGTGTGTGAGAAAAGTAGATAGCTAGCTAACTAGAGAGACGTGTGTGTGTGTGTGTGTGTGTGTGTGTGTGTGTGTGTGTGTGTGTGTGTGTGTGTGTGTGTGTGTGTGTGTGTGTGTGTGTGTGTGTGTGTGTGTGTGTGTGTGTGTGTGTGTGTGTGTGTGTGTGTGTGTGTGTGTGTGTGTGTGTGTGTGTGTTAAATGGAGCCTCTGTCGGTTTTGACGATTAACATTCTTATTTTTCGATCACAGAAACTACTTGCTCACTTAATTAATCTGTATGTTGCGAAGTATTCCACTGCCACATTTACTTTTAACGTATTTCTTACGCAGAATTATCAATGTAGTGGGCGTGACAAGGCTGGCTTTACGTATAATCCATTCGACGGGTTTCCACAATTTTTGTTCAATTCCCTAACAAGGCTCGGGTCCATTCGAAGCAATAGCAACAGTTATTTGTCTAATATGTCTCGAACTTCTTAATCTGGTAACCATGTATATACATAAATATATACACACACATATAAATACACACACACATACACACACGCGCTCACACGTTGGTGTTAATGTTATAACCTTTTACTGATGAAAGAATTCAACAGTTTTAGTTACAAAACAAAGAGCACTCAATATGCTAGTTTTCTATTAATGACTCCAATGGACATCACACAAAGTTTTCTACAAGCTCAGGCACTTATCTGAGGATATTGTAGTATGGATCACAATCGTTTCTTTTTGGGGCGCTGATAAGCTGGGATCCTTTTGGATATGCCGGTTCACGTGAAAGAATTCTATGTGGATGGCTGTGATATGTTGAAATATTGAAAGCTGGAAAGTGTAATAAATCTGTAGGGGTTTGATTACATTGGCAATGGTGGTAACTCCTTTGTTCTCTCTGGAAGTATATTCTGTGTTGCCGAATTTGAACCGAACCCAGGTAAATGTTCTTATGGCAGAAGGAAATTTTTTCACATTTCTTATTAAGTGATTCTGTGAACTTGTACAGGAAGAGTCAGCATTTACACAATCCACTGCAGTTTGGGGATCCCCGTCAACAATGTGCCAGGTTACATTAAGGTAATCATGCTCCTGGTCCCGGTGCGTTTTATAGAAATGAAACAGGGAACTTAAGTTACTCTTAACAGAATTAAAAAAGAGAAGATGGTGGCTATAACATCATTTGACGTAGTTTGCTGTATTCCCGTATAGTTTCCTGGGTTGAGTAAGTATAGCGCTATATATCATGGACTTGGAAATCAGTCTTCAATAAGTGGACTAGAATCTCGGTCTCAGCAATTGCAGGTGGGTTGCTAAGGTGTATATACAGTACATATGTGTGTTTTCTGATGTGGCATGCAATAGTTGAGGTAGTGTTATCCAAACGAGAATAGTAGGCTTTGATATTGTAGAAATTTGAACAGTTTTCAAGTATTACAGAAATCTCTTGTCACCACCATAGTGAATCTGTGATTGGGTCGCTGGAATCTGTAAAGAATTACTCTATTTTTAGAAATTTCGTTATGAAAAAGATAAAATGAAATAAACCCAGTTGAAACAGCAGAGATCAAACACAGACATCCATGCCCTTACAATCAGTCATGGAACGCCATCGTAATTACCTATGAATCGGAGGTCCACACCATATAACAAAACCTAGATATTGAGAAGAAATGTTATGTCTATACGGCGAGTATTAATGTAATTACTATTATTTTATTCAGCCATCAACTGTCAGAAACAGAGACGAAGAATCTTTCTCAGCTATTCTACTATATATATGGCAATTGTAAAAATGTGAAACTAAACTTGGTATCCACTGGAAAATCTTTGAATTATGTAAATTGTACATTGTACATGAATGGGACAAAAATTGCAGATAATAAAATTCTGAGAACAACTTTATAGAAATGAATCATAACAATGTCAGATCTGACAAACACTTTGATATTTCGACAGTTCTCTTATGAAATAAACAAACGTGAACGTAACAGCTTTTGTGTATAATTTGGAGGCTAAAAGGATTTTCCACGATGTAACCGTTTCGGTTTCACCGCACGGACAAAATGTTAAGTCAATTGCCAAATTCCACGAGGTAGATTTCCGACCCCTGTGCAGAACAGTTGTCTACCAACAGCAATATTTTCCGTATTGTCTTCCTCATTTTATTGTACAGTTCAATTGACCAAGTAGTAAATCATTCTCTTGTCATCCAAGACTTTTTGCTGGCATCATATTTAACTGGAAGATACTTTACGTTTTTGAAGCATCATGGGTTTTTTGGATCGTCCAATAACAAAAGGAAGAAATATCTTAGTCTCTGTTATGTTACAACAAACAAGAACAGTTAAGCATTGTTTTGACTTCCTTACTCCTTTAGCTGCGAGAGTATGGTGAGGTAACAACTGATATAAAATACCTGTCTCATCTGCATTAAATATGTCTTCTTTGCTGTAAGAAGAAATAATATTTTTTTATTTCCCCTTCTTTCCACTCAATCATCTTTTCTACTAGAACATCAATTCCTTCACCACAGATTACTCGAGCTGTTATACCGAATTGATGACGAAATCGATTCAGCCATTCGACACTGGCCTGAAAAGCCGAGTGACTGAAAAGTTTCGCCATATTCAAAGCTTTCTCTTGAATAAGTGGACCACTAATTTGTATATTTCGTTCTCTTTGGTTCGTAAACCACACAGAAACTACTTCATCAATATCTTCGAACATCGCAGCCTTTAGGCGTTTTCATTGTGGACCAAAATTTGCCTCTTTAGATTTTTCTTTAACTTTAGACTGATTCTTCACAATCGTGGACAATGTCGACGGAGTAATGTTAAACTGTAACGCAATGTCTTTATTTTCCCAGAATCAACAGCTTTCAGAATTTCCAACTTTTTGTGTAACAAAAGCTGTCACCTTTTTTTCGCTTTGTTTTTCATAATTTTTCTAAAACCACAGTAACAAATGGGTAACCTTTTGGGTCCAAAATAGAAATTTTTTCGTAAAACCAAAACAAAACAGTACAATTTACTTTATTCTTTGTATGTGCAAAAGTATCCAAATTTCAATGGTAGGTTGACAACGAATCAATCGAATTAGTGAGAATATTTTTTCAAATAGATATTCTATATTGAATGTATGACTTTACTGATTTATGCTTTTTAGTTCAGAAAATCAGTGTGTGATAAGAATGTGAGAACAATGCAGATAGACCTTAAATATAAAATAATAACGACAAAGAAATTGAAATATTACCATAGAAATACTGTACTTAATTAGACCTAATATTACAGTTTAAGAACGTCACTGAAGTTTCTGAGAACAAGAAAGGTAGAGAGACGTTTATAAATGACGAGTATATTCGAATAATCAGGTTTGTGCTAGTAGAAATAACACGTGTGTGCAAAACAAAAATACCATGAGGGGGATTTGAAACAACATTTTGGAGTTCAAGTTGGATGACAATTCTGCGAGGAGTAATGCAAACATTTTTTTTTTTCGTTTTAACGAGGAATTTTGGCTGCTTAGTGCTGAAATATTTATTGTAATGAATATCGTTATAACGACTTTCTGTTATCCTTGTTTTAATAAGCTTGTGGCCGGGGATTGAAAACATTCCGTTATACTGAAAAATTCGTTATAATGGTATTCGCTATAACGGAATTTTACCTGTATATACACACATATATATATATATATATATATATATATATATATATATATATATATATATATATATATATATATATAGAGAGAGAGAGAGAGAGAGAGAGAAAGAGTGAAGAATAACATGGTCAACAGTACAAAAAAGGGTTTTATTTACAGTATTAACTGTATTAATTGTTTCACTGATTAAGTTGTCTAAAAATTGCTGAACACTTGAAGCTGTGCCATTATATTTAAATACGATGTTAGCTTAACCAGATCATCAGAAAGGACTGTTAAAAATATGCTCAGCGTTTACGAATTCAAATTACATCATTAATAAAGAAAGAGAGAGAAAAAAAGAGAGAAAAAAGAAAGAAAAGAAAAGGATGAAGAAAAAAGATAAAAGATAAAGAAATAGAAAAACAGAGAAAAAAAAATAAAAATAATAATAATAAATGAATAAATGTTAATAAATAAGTTATAACGAGGATGATGAAAAATAATACAAAATATGATAAAAAATAAATTTAATGTGTGCGAAGAAAAGTAAACATAGTATGATTATTGAGAGTAGTTGTGGTGTTGCTGGTTAAAATATAGAGATGTGATGGTATAAACATGAAAATGTTAAATATATTCATATATATACATATCTTTTTTCTTCATCCTTTTCTCTTCTTTCGTTTTTCTCTCTGTCTTTCTTCTCTATATCTTTTTTCTTTTTTCTCTCTCTTACTTTATTAATGATGTAATTTGAATTCGTAAACACTGAGTATATTTTAAACAGTCCTTTCTGATGATCTGGTTAAGCTAACATCGTATTTAAAATTGAGTGGCACAGCTTCAAGTGTTCAGCAATGTTTAGACAACTTAATCAGTGAAACAATTGTTAATACTGTAAATAAAACCCTTTTTTGTACTGTTGACCATGTTATTCTTCACTCTTTCACTATTATTACTCCAAGATTAACTTACATAGGAACTCCTGAGAACTCACAAACTCGCCACCTACGGAAACCTCTTGTTGAGTCAAACAACGCCGTACGCTAAAACTATCCACAATACCTTTAACTGGATTACCTATAACGATATTTTGTTATCCCTTATATATATATATGACAGGCAAGGGGTCAGGAAAAGGAAGTATTGTGGGTAAGAGTAGGGGTGGTTAATGGGTAGGAGTGGAATAGGAGGAGAAGGGGCATAATGGTCATAGGAATAGCGGGTGGGGATAAGGCTATTTATAGGCTGTATGAGACTTTTGAAGTGAATAATTAGCAGTAAAAAGTGGGTTATATAGAAGTAAATGAACAATTGGTTAAATAAAATAATAAATAGGATCAAATAAGATCAGATAAAATATAGGGATTTAAAAATAGGTGGATAGAGTGGATTATATGGGTTGGTAACCAGTGATGAAGTGTATGTACTATGTGTATTCATACTGCATATATTGAGGCACACAGTGGGAAGTTTTAGAATGTTTTACATAGAAATACACGAATCAAAGAGTCAGATATTACTTTAATGGAAGGAGTAGTGTGAGGTAAGAATTTAGATATCAAGTAAATGAGTAGGTCGAAAAAGTAAGTAAAGTATACACACACAGGCAGAGGCGCATTCATTCACGCACACATACATACATACACGTGCACATACATACACATGCATGCACACAAGTACATGCATGTTCACATACCTGCACGTGAGCGTGCATGCATAGTCGTGTGCAGACACATACATATACATACATATATATATATATATATATATATATATATATATATATATAGAGAGAGAGAGAGAGAGAGAGAGAATAAGTAAAAGCGAAGTAGTTTCAGATGTTCAAGTCCTTTAATAATAATTGTTTCTACTTTAGGCACAAGGCCAGCAAATACCCAGTACATTACTGGTACTTTATTTTATCGACCCCGTAAGGATGAAAGGCAAAGTTAACCTCAGCGGGATTTGAACTCAGAAATGGCAAGGGTCGTAACTCTATGCTGGAAAGCATGGCGTCCGACCCTCTACCGATACTGCCAATTCACCGCCCTTTAATAATAATGCTGCGATATATATTTCAATGACGACACAAAGGACTTGAACATCTGAAACTACTTCGCTTTTACTTATTCGTTATTTACTCCGTCACTCCTATGTGGAAAAAGTACGTTGAGTGCTTGATTTGAATTGCATCAATATTTACCCTAATATATATATATATATATATATATATATATATATATAAAATATTAAAAAAATAATGAATAAAACAATGAAACAGTTCCTTATATTAAACAAAAAAAGTTCATTATTTAACGATCGTTTCTAGGATATATATCTGTTAGAATTGGCATGCATATTCAACAGATCTATGTACAAAATTATACAAAATTATACAAACTATCAAAATTAAATATACATACCAAACACATATATATGCCGTCTTCAGAAATAATGAAATATATTTATTGATAATAACAACAATTCAAAATTTCAGGTCCGTTTGGGAACAGAGTTCAAATTGACCAATGAAAATACAAAAAATTTTATGCAGTTAGGTGTGTGTATATACATGTAATTAATACGGATTGGACACTACCGTAAACTCTTGGTAGATTTATCTACATATATATATATATATATATATTTCGTTTCTGAATTTGTTTAGCAAGATTCTTTATTTGAAAACGTGCGTTGAAACCGATATTGTTATGCTTTGAGAGGGTCATGTTGCCAATAAGAAACACACGCACCAGTGCTTTCACTCCAATTTATTATAAGTTAAATTTATAAATTTAAGAATTTATAAATTTATAAATTTCCGGTTAGTTGGTTGATTCCACAACCGGACGGTTGTTCATATATTGTCAAAGTTCTTTCGTCACACATTCTGTGACCTCTTCAGTGACTGGGGATTCTTTTCTTTGTTTTTGTGCCTCTCCTTTGTTCTGTCCTACGCCATCTTGTTTTTGTGTGTGTTGTGTGCTTAGTTTGCGCATGTGTTACATCCGGGTGTCTGTGTGTGTTTATATTTGTTTATTTATTTGTTTACTTACATGTTACTTGTTAGTTTATTGTTCTATGTGTAGATATATGCATATATATATATATGCATATATCTACGCACATGCACATCCATGTACACAGTCTCACATGCGCACACACAGGCCCATACATGTCCATATGAGGAGAGGAGGTGGTGGAATTGTATGCATCCATGCTCCCACATGAGCCCATGTGAGGAGAGGAAGTGGTAGAATTGTCTGTACACACACCTCCATGTATCATACACATGCACGCACATATGTACGTGCTACATTCATACACCCATACAAGAATCAGGGAAGAAGAGGTTTTAAGGCTATCTGCACATAAACACATGGGAAGTATGATATGTAAAAGGAAATTTACAGGTGAGTAGTGGTAGGTTGATGGTACAATGTAGGTGGATATACTGGGTGGGAGAGTAGTGTGTGGACCTGGGGGCCTGTGCAAGTGGGTTCCTGGGGGAAGTGTGGGCGCTTCGGCAGGTGTGTAAGTGGAGCTTAGTCCAGGTACATGTTGCTGTGCAGGCTTAAATGCCGACTGGGTTGCGTAGCCTCCAGGATTGTTTGTTAGTTTGAGGCATAGGTATGATTTTTTATGCGGTGCATACATTTGGTCACTAGTCCAGATTTTTTGTTTATTAATGTGTCCCTATCAAACACTATGCAAAGTGCTTCGACCAAGCACAAGTTACAGCCCCAGGGTAGGGTAGGGCCCTGGTGATGGTAGTCCAGCATAGTTGGTAGGGTATTCCATTTTCGCGTATCTACCAGAGGTGGCTGGAGAGGCTTGTTGTATGCTTTCACTCTGGGTGTCGGAAGGAATATTTGTGCTGCGTAAATCGTGATTCGAAGGTATTAGCCGCCATACCTACGTATGCTTCTTCTGTATGCATATGGTGACCTCGCATTCGTATACTACATTGGTAGTTAGGCATTTGAAATCCAGAGGGCACTCTTTGTGGTGGTGCAGTTTTGTTCTATGGTTGGGTTGGTTGGAGCGTTAGATCTGTGTCTGCTGAGATTAGTCCTGTTAGATGCAGCGATATTTTGTGCTATGTTTGGTATCGTTGAGTATGATAGCGTTACAATGTTTTTATTGACTATGGATTTCTCCACCAAAAACATACTCTTTCCTTCCATGACTCCTACTCCTACTGCAAAAGAGTCCTACTGCAAAAGAGTGATATCTTCATCAAAAGTCTAACATGGCATGCATTCTTTTTCAACTAACATAACCAGAGTGTGACAACGTCCAACAGAGAGAGAGAGAGAGAGAGAATTATGGATTGACCAACCCACTATTGGGTGAATTTGAAGCAGAGTTCTTCTCGTCTTTTTCTTCATCTTCTCCTTCTTCTTCTTCATCATCTTATTATTATTATTATTATTATTATTATTATTATTATTATTATTATTATTATTATTATTATTATTATTATTATTATTATTATTATTATTATTATTATTATTATTATTATTATTACCAACAACAACACCAACAACAACAACAACAACACCATCAATAACAACAGCAACAACAAAAATAACAGCGGTAAAGTCGAGAACGACAATAACAATGACAATAACAACAGCCACAACAACAATAATAGTAGGAACAGTATCAACAAAAACAACAATAATAACAACAGCCACAATAACAGTAACAACATCAACAGTATCAACGAAAACAACAGCAACAACACCAACAACTGTACCAACGAAAACATCAACAATGACATCGATACCAGTAACAGCGATCTCAACACCACCAGTAAGATCAGTAGTAGCAGCAATAGTGGTGCTGCTGAAAAAGGGACCACTTCTTTTGCAGGTGTCGCCCGAAATATCGAGACAGTGTTAGTCACAGAGGAGGAGATGGCAGTCGCAAGGGCCATGGTGACAAGAAGCGCCAATAGAGTCTCCCTGAAATCTCCACTCAATTTTTTCAAGGACCAGCAGCTACGGACGGTGACTTACCGCACCGTAAGCAAAATCTCACATCGGGTGGAGAGAGCCACGGAGGCTCAAATCCCAAAGGCCTTGGGGTGCGTCTGGGCACGCAAAACCCACATCACTCGAGGCAGAAAGTACGTCACAGTAGACGTACTTTTCGCCACCCCCCCAGGAAGCAAAGTCTCACTCTTTGGAAACCCTAAAGAGTGAAGAGATAGTCTTTGTGCCCTCCTACTGCGGGCAGAAAATTGTGAGGGTCAAAGTGACCCAGGTCCCACCCGACGTGCCCATACCTTGGCTGGCCGCGTCTGTCCTTGCTGGAATCGAGGACAGGACGACCATGCTGCAAGTAGAGAAAATAGGGAGAGAGAACTGGTCAGGTATAGGCATGCAAATGCTTATACAAACTGACCAGGAATGTATCGACGCTATCCCCGATATCATAGACATCGAGGAAGGACTCCAACTCCCTATAAGCGTAGAAGGAAGACGGCCAAAATGTTATTTCTGTGGGTCGAAGGGTCACCTCAGGGCCTTTTGCCTGCAGAAGACAGCGAAGAAGAAGGCCCCTCTCCTTCCAATACCTGGTCCGCTGCTACCAAGAGCAGGGCAGGCAACAAACGCAGAAGCCCCTTCCACGGTGAGTCGGAGGGCAACGTCCGTGGCACCCGTACCAAGGCCACGGACAACTAAAGCAGCAGCATCAGTGGCGGCAACACCAATAGCTACATTTGAAGTAGCTCCACCAGCAACAAAATTGCCGAAGAGGGCTCCACTACCACCACCAACAGCCGTGGAGCACATACCCCTCCCAGACGCCACGGAATCCGACATGGAGTTTGAGGCGGGAGTGAAGTGGCAAACGGTCTGCCACAAAAAAGAAAAAAGAAAAAAACCCTTAGATTCACCTTCCAAAAGCGAAGGCACACAAAGAGGGGTAAAGGCACCACCATCACCATCACCACCACAATCACCACCGCCAACAACAACCACACCACCACCAGCATCACCAAAAACACCAACAACGCAAACAAAATACACACACCAAACAGCAACAAGAAGAAAACAGCAACAGAATCACCCCTCCCCCCAAAAAGTACACAGCCATAAACATGGCAAAAAAAAGAACTCATACAATATATAAAGCAGCACACAGACATCACAGAAAAAAACTACTACACCCCACCAACACCAAGAACTCTCCCGACAACATAAGCATCATTCAAATCTCAATAGAACAGTACAAACCTTTAAAACAAAAATTCCCCAAAGCAGTTAGAGACTTCAGAGGGTCGGTTACCAAGAGGATATACACTGACATCCTCTTGGAAACACCCATGACCAGCCAAAGGGAAGGTTTTACTGTCTCTTCACCACACGATCAAGGTAAGTGACCTTTTCTCACTTGCCCCGTTTCTCATCCAACATGGCCGTACTCAGAATAGGCAGTATGAATGCACGTGACCTGGGATCATCTTGGAAGCAGGGTCACCTGCTCAACGACCTCAGGTCACTAAACATAGATGTGGTGGCCATCAGCGAGACCAGAATCTCCGAAGCACAAGCATTCGCACCGATCTCCGGCGGCTACGATGTATACGCATCTCCCAGCCGTCCAGAATCGAGGGAGGGGGGGGGTTCCCTCATTTTTCGGAGATGCTTGTATCTCACCATACGGGCCATCTTCCTAGACCCAGAAGGTAAGTCGGTGGTGCTGGACGTGACCGGCAGCGAAGGCAATGCTTTCAGACTAGTAGCCGTCTACGCCCCAACAGAGGCAGGACGGCCAGATTTCTTCAGACGTCTAGAGACCTTTCTTGGAACGGGATAGCGTTTGGAAACGGGATAGCGTTTGGAAACGGGATAGTTTGGAACGGGATAGCGTTTGGAAACTGGAATGTCTCCAGGCGCTCACTGCCCTCTGCCAGCTGGGCACCAGTATCGGTGGAACATCCACCTCGGCGTTCTATAGAGGACTAGTGGAGAGGAAGAGCGACGACGTTCTCGGAGAGATCCTGGGCGTCGAAGAAGATCAGCTGTTTGCTCTCTACCGGAGAACTTTCAGCCCAGGGCCTATAGATAACTTCCAAGCGTTGCCCGAGCATTGCTGACTTATGGAGCTATGTCGAACAGTTGCTGTCGCGTGTAGGACTGATCCGGTTATCGACTGAGTCCATTGTGCAGATGGTCTCCCTGCCTTCCTTCGAGGAGGAAAGGCAGGCGGTTTTCATCTGCCTGATGGCCATAACGAAAGAGATTGTGTGGTTGACAAGGTTGAAAGGGTTAAAGACAGACACTTTCCTCTTCGGCGAATCCCTAATTAACTTTTTCAAGTTTCACTTGAAGAGGAAAATCAGGGTGGAGAGGCAAGTGCTGCCTTCTAGCAAGTTTGTTGAAAGGTGGGTGAATGTAGAGAGAATGGTCCGAGTGAACGGGACCGCTCTGAATAAACGTCTGTAGTTTGAGAAATGGAAAAATTGAGAGAGGGCGCTTGCCCTGGTGGTCAGGGTGGCCGTGGTCTTTTGTGTGGTTTTCGCCACGAGTAACCCTCGGGGGTTTCCCCCCTATTGGGGAATTTTTCATTGTTTCAATTATATATATATATGTTTCCATGTCTTTTTTTTCTTTTCTTATATAAATAATAAAAATATTTACACGCACAAAACCCACACCGTACCGTTCTGTGCCGTCTGTAATGTTTTTCTTGATGTCAGCCATTGTGGCCAATAAAGAAATCATTATTATTATTATACCCGAACAAAGAGGATGTTATCGATAATTTCAGGCCCATAAACCTGCTAAACGCAGAGTTCAAGATTTTGGCGAAGGTGTTAGCAACGAGGTTGGCGCTTGTCGTCAAGGGTCTGGTGGGAGAGGCGCAGATATGCGCCAATCCGGACAGATCCATACACGACGACCTCCACCTCATGCGATACATCATAGAGAGAGTGGTTAAGGAACTTGGCACGAGTGGGGCCCTGATCAACATGGATCAATCCAAAGCATTCGATAAAGTCGACCATCGTACCTGGCGGCGCTTCTCAAGGCAGCCGGTTTCGGGCCCGTTTCCAGGTGTTGGATCGCTGCGATGTACAGCGACATCTGCTCAGTTGTGAGGGTGAACGGTCACCTGTCGCAGCCGTTCAGCATCATGCGCTCAGTCCGCTAGGTTTGTCCCCTCTCGTCCCTCTTGTACGTATTGGCTCTCGAGCCGTTACTGCACAAACTGGGGGCGATGAGGGGCGTCCCACGCGAACTGGGATGCGGGAAATCCGAGTCGGCTTACGCCGACGACTTCACCGTGGTGGTGTCGAGCACCAGACACGTCCAGATGCTCGGCACCGCTCTCAAGGAATACGTTGCGGCTACAGGAGCAAAGATAAGCCAGGAAAAGTCGGTGGGCTTGCAGCTCGGCACCTGGAGAGGCAAGTCCATGCCGCCCGACAGCGTCGTGGGGAGTTGGACGGACGGACCGGTTAAATTGCTCGGGGTCTGGTTCGGACCGGACCTCCAGATGGAGAAAAACTGGAACGAGGTGACGAGCAAGGTGGCCTCCCACATCCAGAAATGGGTCGAGAGGGAGCTGTCCCTGAAAGGCCGGGCGGAGGTGGCGAATGCGTACATCGCATCCGTCATCTGCTACCGCCTCACCGTCGTCCCTTGCCCCGGCCCAACTCTCACCAAAATGGAGCGACTCCTCTTCCGCTTTTTGTGGAAGGGACGCGCTCCCATGGTCAGACGATCCATCTGCTGTCAACACCCGTTGCGTGGAGAACTGGGCATGCGCTGATGATGCGCAGACATGCGCTGATGATGCGCAGACATGCGCTGAGGCTGCGACATCTCTGGTGCTTCCTTGGCCGGAAACAGGTGTGGTCGCAGTTCGCCAGGCACGTTTTCCCACAGCTCGTCTCCTTGACGGAGCTGCAGTCCTGGGTCAGAAAAACACCGAGGGATAGCGCTTGGAAACTGGAATGTCTCCAGGCGCTCACTGCCCTCTGCCAGCTGGGCACCAGTACCGGTGGAACATCCACCTCGGCGTTCTATAGAGGACTAGTGGAGGGGAAGTGCGACGACGTTCTCGGAGAGTCCTGGGCGTCTAAGAAGATCAGCTGTTTGCTCTCTTCCGGAGAACTTTCAGCCCAGGGCCTATGGATAACTTCCCAAATTCCCTGGCCTGGCAGTGCTACCGGGGAGCGCTGCCGGTTCGAGATAAGTTCTACAGGCACGGAAGTGCCGTCAACCGAGCCTGTCCGAGATGTGCGCAGAGCGACGAAACCGTGGTGCACGCACTTGTTCAGTGCCCGAGTATTGCTGACTTATGGAGCTATGTCGAACAGTTGCTGTCGCGTGTAGGACTGATCCGGTTATCGACTGCGTCCATTGTGCAGATGGTCTCGCCGTCTTCCTTCGAGGAGGAAGGGCAGGCGGTTTTCATCTGCCTGGTGGCCATGGCGAAAGAGATTGTGTGGTGGACAAGGTTGAAAGGGTTAAAGACAGACACTTTCCTCTTCGGCGAATCCCTAATTAACTTTTTCAAGTTTCACTTGAAGAGGAAAATCAAGGTGGAGAGGCAAGTGCTGCGTTCTAGCAAGTTTGTTGAAAGGTGGGTGAATGTAGAGAGAATGGTCCGAGTGAACGGGACCGCTCTGAATATACGTCTGTAGTTTGAGAAATGGAAAAATTGAGAGAGGGCGCTTGCTCTGGTGGTCAGGGTGACCGTGGTCTTTTGTGTGGTTTTCGCCACGAGTAACCCTCGGTGGTTTCCCCCTTATTGGGTAAATTTTCATTGTTTCAATTTTCATTTTTATTGTTTATATATATATGTTTCTATGTTTCTATGTTTATATAAATAATATAAATATTTACACGCACAAAACCCACATCGTACCGTCCTGTGCCGTCTGTAATATTTTTCTTGATGTCAGCGCTTGTGGCCAATAAAGAAATCATTATTATTATTATTATTATTATTATTATTATTGTTGTTGTTCTTTGAGTCTCAGTGATTGATGTTATTTAACTGGAAAGTTTGTTGAAATGAATATCAAGCCACTACCTGTAGCCCCAGATATTCAGGACGTATCGGAGGGTTCTTGCTGTTACCAGCAAGCATGCCTTTTGAAGTGTTCCAAAAAGCGGGGCGGGACCAATTTTCTTCAACCATCCCTGGAAACTTTTTGAGATAGTACCTAGTGCGCCTATGACAATTGGGACCACTTTGACCTCATGGCAGTTCCAAATCCTTTTTACCTCCCACTTTAAGTCCTGGTATCGGTTAATTTTCTCCCTCTCCTTCCTCTGCACTCTCGTGTCGAATGGGCAGGCCACATCTACAATCAGGCACGATCTTTTTCCCTTGTCCAAAACCACTAGGTCAGGCCTTTATAGTGAGTCTGGGCTAGGTGTTTACACTCGGATACAATGTGAGCCACAGTCTCCTCTCTCTTCCACAGATCCTACACAATGGGCTAGCCTCCTCCTTGTAAATATGGTGTTTCAGCCACTTCGTTTTGAGGGCCTGCTCTTGCGCAGCCATTAACATTCCTTCTGTAGCCTTTTTAAGGTCTCCTCTTTTCAACCAGTTCCATGTCTGTGGATCTCTAAATTCAGTTTTCTAAAAGAAGGTACTATGAAGGGATTTTTCATAAAGGTTGCTCTTTCTCCTCGTTGTTATTTCCTCCTTGGACATCCCCTGGTTTATTGTCCTCTCCTTCAGTACAATTCTGAGCATTGGCTCCCTACTATAAGTCACGTATTTGTGTAGGTTGTTTTTCTCCATCTGAACACAGTCCTCTATGCTGATAAGACTTCTTCCACCTTCAGATCTCCTTAAGTAGAGTCTATCGACATCACTCCTCTTGTGGATCATGTTGTAGATAGTCAATAGCTTCCTAGTCTTCCTATCCATTTCTTTTTGTTCAGCAACATTCCATCTCAGAATTCCCGCACTATACCTAATAATAGACACAGCGCGGGAATTTACTGCACTTATGGCATTCCTACTGTTCAGATGTGACTTTAATACGCTCCTTACTCTCCGAATGTATTCAGATCTTATCAATTCCTTCATGTTTTTGTTCTTGATGTCCTCAGCCTTCAGAACACCTAAATATTTGTATCCTTCTTCAGTATCAATTTCCTTTATCATCTCACCTGTTGGTACCTGGATTCCGTTGCTTCTGCTCAATTTACCCCTCTTCATCACAAGGACTCCACACTTACTAATACCAAATTGCATACATATATCATTGCTGAAAATACGGACAGTGTCAACAAGCACATCCAACTGCTTCTCACTCTTCCCGAAGAGCTTAAGATCGTCCATGAAGAGGAGGAGATTGATGGTAAGCTCTTCCTTTCCCAACTTGTATCCTGCTCTCACTTTTCGCAGTATAATGGTCAGGGGATCAGAGCAAGGACAAACAACAGAGGGGACAAACTATCTCCCTGGAAGATACCTCTCTTGATCTTCACGCCTCCCAAGGATTCTCCGCCCGATTATTATTATTATTATTACAGTTGCATTTATCTTGCTTTATGTTCATACGAGTTATCACCAAGTCACAACCAGTGACCTCAAGAGACAACAAGGTCCGCCATGTTCAAGGAAGAACATACATACACACACATGCATTTTTAGGTGTTTAGACTTGTGATGTACTTATATTGAAAGAATCTTCCTTAGTATATGGGCAGTTCCCATTAGTACTATCTTTTGTATTTCTCCTATACGCGGATTTCCTGGGATTTGCGATAAGTAATCATTAGACCCCTTAAGTATCATTCCCAGAGCGCCTATAACCACTGGTATTGTTTTAGTTCTCAATTTCCACATTTTTCCAATTTCTATCTCCAGGTCCTTATACTTGCTCAATTTTTCAAATGTTTTTATAGATACATTCTTGTCTATTGGAACAGACATATCAATTAGCAGGCATACCCTCTTTTTAAAGTCCTTCAATATTATATCAGGTCTATTTGCATCTATTTTTCGGTCTGTTTGGATGCTAAAGTTCCACAAGATTGAGATGTGATCTTTTTAAAGTATGGGAGGTGGTTGATGCTCCCACCAATTCTTTTGATGGGGCAGGTCAAAATGCTTACACATTATCCAATGTATGTATTGTGCAGCTCTGTCATGCCTGTTTAGGTATTCGGTTGGAGCTATAGGACTGCACATTGAAATTATATGGTCAATGGTCTCTGGTTCTTTTTTGCATACACGGCATAATGGGCTGCATCCATTTTTTATTATGTTGGCTTGGTAATTTTTTGTTGGCAGACACTGATCTTGTGCTGATATAATCAGTCCTTCAGTTTCCGATTTCAGTCCAGAGGATGCCAACCACTGATGGGTTAAAGTTTTGTCAACATCAGGATTGTTAGCTCGCTCTGGGTATTTTCCATACAGAGGCTTTTCTTGCCATTTCTTAGCCAGTTTCTGTAGCAGTTCTTTCTTTGCAGTTACTTTTACCTGCTTTGCTTTTTCTGTGTTTTCCATTTCAGCAGTAAATGGGACTTCTGAAATTTGTAGTCCATTACTGTATCTTTGTGCATCTTTTGTAATGGAGTATGATCTTTTGATGCTTTCGTGTTTCAAAACGAGTTTGATCATCCAATCATGTGATTCCCTTAGATATGTAGCTAATCCAATTGTTGCAGTTTTCAACGCAATGTCTAACTGGATTAACCCACGTCCTCCTTCTTTCCTAGGGAGATATATTCTATCTGTATCTGCCTTAGGGTGATGCATTCTGTGCATGGTTAAGAATTTTCGAATTTTTGTATCGAGCCTACGGATCTCTGTGCTTGACCAGTTGATGACATTGTAACTGTAGGTTACTACTGGTATGGCAAGCGTGTTTATGGCATCGATCCTATTCCTTGCATTCAATTCCGTTCTTAAGATTGCTCTTACTCTGCGGTAACATTCCTTCCTTATCCTTTCCCTCATTGTCGAGTGCTTGATTCCGTCTCCTTCACAAACACCTAGATATTTGTAAGTTTTTTCTCGATCAAGTTCTCTTATCACGTTCCCCCGATCAAGATTAATGTCTGAACTCTTCAGCAGCTTTCCTCTGCTGAACGTTGCTTTGGCGCATTTATCTAGTCCAAACTCCATTTTAATGTCATCACTGAACTGCTCCACAGTGGATAATAGCCCTTGCAATTGTTCATCATTTTTTGCAAATAGTTTCAGGTCATCCATGTAGACCAAGTGATTAATGGTTTTGTCATAGACTTTATATCCATGCTTTGTTTCATTGAGCATTTTACTTAATGGTATAAGTGCGATGCAGAATAAAAGCGGTGATAAAGAGTCACCTTGAAAAATTCCACAATTAATATTAACTTCTCCAGCTTCCAGTGATTTTGTTTCACTATTCAAAAGGAGTGTCGTTTTCCATGTCTTCATACTGAATGACAAAAACCTCCTGACAACGGGGGATATTTTGAAAATCTCTTATTATTATTATTATTATTATTATTATTATTATTATTATTATTATTATTATTATCATTCTTCTTCTTCTTCTTCTTCTTCTTCTTCTTCTTCTTCTTCTTCTTCTTCTTCTTCTTCTTCTTCTTCTTCTTCTTCTTCTTCTTCTTCTTCTTCTTCTTCTTCTTCTTCTTCTTCTATGGAAATATTTACATGTTGTTTAATATTCTTTTTTAATTAATGTCCACATTAACCTTGTTACATATGTTTTCTAGTAAGAGGAAGTGGAAATTTGTATCGACAGAAACCGGACCCAACTTTAAAAAAATGCTTTTCTGTTTTTCTATGATAAAATTCTTTTAGCATTTTCTATACATACATACATAATCCTTATCGAGCCCTCTTTGGATTTTAGTCTTCAAATTTATTATTATTACTATATATATATATATATATATATATATATATATATACATACATATATATATACATAATACATACATACATACATACATACATACATACATACATACATACATACATACATACATACATACATACATACATACATACATAATCAACAAAACTGCGATGTCGGAGGTGCGACAACTTAGGAGGAATATGACTACAGTCTGGCTGGACTACAAGAAAGCTTTAGATTCTGTTCCCCACTCTTGGATGATAGAGGCCCTCCAACTTGCTAAAGTCCCAGACATAATTATCAGAGCCATAGAGAGGCTGTCTTCTTCTTAGGCTACTATCCTAAGATTAAAGACAGAGAAGGAGGACTCTATTTTCACTGATAAAATAAAATATCGCAGGGGTATATTTCAAGGGGACAGTCTCTCTGTGATATTATTCATCTTGTAATTAAACCGCTTGTCCTTTCGGCTCAAGAAATGTGAGGGATACATCATTGGCTCACAGAAGGACAGAAATACGAACCTAACCCATAATTTCTTTGTGGACTATCTGAAGCTCTCTCTATGCCAGGAACATGGATGGGTTGAAGAAAAATCTTGACCTGGTTACAATGTTCTCAAAGGATATAGGAATGGAGTTTGGTCAAGATAAATGCTCATACATGACTGTAAAGCGGGGAAAAACAACGACCCAATCTAGCAACATTGTCATCAATGGTCTAACTGTTTCACCGATATCTGATGACGACTGCTACAGATACCTGGGGATAGATGAGAACATATCCTACAATGGTATCTGTAATAAGGAACGCGTAACCAGGGAATACTACACCCGATTAAGAAAGATTTGGTCATCAGAACTCTCTGCGCAAAACAAAACAGTGGCTCACAATGTGTTTGCTGTGCCTGTCCCGACACCAACGTTTGGAATACTCAATTGGACAATAGACGAAATCCGAGCAGTTGATGTTGGAACTCGAAAAATACTAAACACCGGAAACCTCGACATCAACAGTGACATAGACCGCCTTTACTTGAAACATAAGCAGGGAGGCAGAGGCCTAACATCAGCCCAGACAGCATTTGAATGTCGCATCATATCCCTCCGACAACATCTACGAACCTCGAAGCGTAGGAGCCCGTCTCTCGAGCAAGTCTATCTGCATGAAACAGATATGATCATGAGAGTTGGGAAGGAACTCCTCGAGAGATATTTCCTGTGTGATAATCAAAAACTCACACCCAGGGATGTCGCTCAGCAGTATCGCAGTGAATCCATGGATGAAAAACTGCATTGCTTATCAGCAAAAAATCATGCATCGATATGTTGCCAGGAAGCTCCAGAGTGAGAGTAATATAGATAGGGAAAGTAGTCTATCTTGGACCAACAACCGCTATATTGGCTCCCACTTTGAAGGATACGCTTTTGAAATCCAAGAACAGGAGATTAACACGAAATACCTGATTCACAAAAGAGATAGGGATGCAGGCAAAACACCTAGATGTGATAACAAGTGCAGACTCTGCAGAACTAACATCAAGGATATCACCCATGTCATCAGCAGCTGTCAAAAGATGTCATCGCGGTACTATCTACCTATGAGGCATGATGTAGTGGCCAAAACACTGTACGATGCAGTTCGTAAAAAAGATAGCCCCGATAATAAACACATTAAAAGCTACAACAATGTGGAAGACATCCATGTACATAATATGAAAGAGTACTGGTGGAATGTTCCAGTAAAGACCCCAATAAAATGCAGGCATAACAGACCAGATATTATGATATGGGACAGGGAGAAGAAAGCATGCACAGTAGTGGAAATTAGCTTCCCAGCAGATGCCAATATAATATCAAAGATTAGCGAAAAGGAGAATATTTATGCAGAACTGATGAGAAATCTGCAGATACTCCACCCTGATTACACCTTCAGATTTATGCCTGTGATTATTGGGGCACTGGGATATGTTAGTAACTGCCTCAATACAAATCTTGAGAAGCTAGGCTTCACAGGAACAGAAAGAACACAACAAGTTAGGGAGTTACAAGTACAATCCATTAATGGAACAGTAAAAATATGTAAAACATTCCACAAATTTTGCATATAATAACAGCATATACACATGCACACATACAACTCAAAACATACAGATCCACACATACAATAACATCCATATCTACACATGCATGCATGCATACATAATATACATAGTTGATGTGTAAATTCCAATGAGAGAGTCTTGTGTCTATGTTAGAAACCGACTCTCTCTCTATTGGTAAAACTTTGTGAAATTATAAAACCAGAAGAACATACATACATACATACATACATACATACATACATACATACATACATACATACATACATACATACATACATACATACATACATACATACATACAAGTGAGAAAGTTATATATCTAACACATCAAATGTAATGTTATGTACAATGTATAACTATATCCAGATAGATTCCACTGTACTTAACTTCATATTTCGTCATAGAATTTCTTATTTTATAATTATCAACAAAATCACAGAACTAATATCCGGAGGAGGATGCACGTCTTTATGCGTGCACTTTAAACACGCCACCCTGTGCTTCATTATGCAACAGTAGAGAAGATGAGTAGATTTTCTCTAATATCTTGCTTGAGTACGTCATTATTCACGCAGTCCTTTCGATCATAGCATCTCTAGTTCAAAAGAATAAGAGATTTTTCTTCACTTGCTTTTACTGTTTCTTTTTAATATAAATTGCTGGTTGGATTAGCTTATTAGATTCTATTTAAAGCGATAACTAATTTGTTCTGTCTTCTGGCAATCTAATCTGACGCCCCAGTCACGTCGATATATTCAACGAATTCAATTTTCATCGAAAGCATTATTGCCATAAATAATAGATTTTCGTCGAGATGTTATCAGTATTTAAATGTTAGGATACCTTTAGAGATTGAGAACAGGATTCTAGTTATTAGTAATGATTTAAATAATTATTTCTACTTTTGGCACAAAGCTAGCAATTTGAAGAAAAGGGGAAAGTCGATAAAATCAACCTCAGTGCGTTACTCGTACTTTATTGTATCGATAGTGCATTAATGGTACTTTATCTTATCAACCCCGTAAGGATGAAAAGAAGAATTAACCTCGGCGAAATTTGAATTCAGAACGTTAAGGAACGCAACTATATGCCGCAAAATATGTTGTCCAGCGCTCTACCGATAGTACCAATCCAACGCCCTGGTAACGATTTAAATAATGAGAATATGAACTAGTATTTCTTAGTAAGGATTCAAATATTGGGATTATGGTGCCAATTATTGACTAGCAATGCTTCATTAGATCTTTTTTTTCTACATTCAGTTGCAATTTGAGCAGAAGCTACGAGGAAGACTAACACTATTTTCCGATACTCTTCGAAGTTTTCAAAAGATCCTTCGACAATGGATGCGTTATCCGATATATATCGCGGAAAATAAATATTACAAGGTAACAAAGTTTCTCGTTTCACTTTTCTCGTTTTCTTTTCTTCTGTTTGCTCATTATTGCCTCTATTATCGGATTTTGTTACCTTAATGTTAACCGTTACATGTATAATAATAATAATGATTTCTAAAGATAATAATAATAATAATTGTTTCTACTTTAGGCACAAGGCCAGCAATTACCCAGTTAATTACTGGTACTTTATTTTATCGACTCCGTAAGGATAATAATAATAATAATAATAATAATAATAATAATAATAATAATAATAATAATAATAATAATAATAATAATAATAATAATAATAATAATGTTCAATGACTGCTTGATGTCAGGTGAGGTACCAGTGTGGTTGACAAAAGGTACCACAGTTCTGATAATGAAAGACCGAATCAAGGGTAATGATGTTACCAACTATAGACCTATCACATGTCTGTCCGTAATGTGGAAACTGTTGACAAGCATTATGTCTGAGGAAATCTACCATCACCTCCACACAAACAACTTGTTACCGGACGAACAGAAAGGATGCCGAAAGAAGTCACGTGCTACAAAGGACCAGTTACTTATTGATAAGATGGTAATGAGGAATTGCAAGAGGAGACACACTGGTCTTGCCATGGGATGGATAGACTACAAAAAGGCATTTGACATAGTGCCTCATTCTTGGATCACCAAAAGCCTGGAGATCTTCAAGGTGGCAGATAACATCAGACAGTTGTTGGGCAAAAGTATGAAGTCCTGGGAAACAGAGTTAACATCAACTGGAGAATCCTTGGGAAGCGTGAAGATCAAGAGAGGTATCTTCCAGGGAGATAGTCTGTCCCCTCTGTTGTTTGTCCTTGCCCTGATGCCCCTGACCAGTGTACTGCGAAAAGTGAGAGCAGGATACAGGTTGGGAAAGGGAGGGCTTACCATCAATCACCTCCTCTTAATGGACGATCTTAAGCTCTTCGGGAAGAGTGAGAAGGAGTTGGATGTGCTTGTTGACACTGTCCGTATTTTCAGCAATGATATATGTATGCAATTTGGTATTAGTAAGTGTGGAGTCATTGTGATGAGGAGGGGTAAGTTGAGCAGAAGTAACGGAATCCAGATACCAACAGGTGAGATGATAAAAGAAATTGACTCTGAAGAAGGATACAAGTATTTGGGCGTTCTGGAGGCTGATGACATCAAGAACAAAAAAATGAAGGAATTGATAAGAACTGAATACCTTCGGAGAGTAAGGAGCGTATTAAAGTCACATCTGAACAGTAGGAATGCCATAAGTGCAGTAAATTCCCGAGCTGTGTCTATTATTAGGTACAGTGCGGGAATTCTGAGATGGAATGTTGCTGAACAAAAGGAAATGGATAGGAAGACTAGGAAGCTATTGACTATCTACAATATGTTTCACAAGAGGAGTGATGTCGATAGACTCTACTTAAGGAGATCTGAAGGTGGAAGAGGTCTTATCAGCATAGAGGACTGTGTTCAGATGGAAAAAAACAACCTACAAATACGTGACTGATAGTAAGGAGCCAATGCTCAGAACTGTACTGAAGGAGGGGACAATAGGCCAGGGGATGTCCAAGGAGGAAATAACATCAAGGAGAAAGAGCAGCCTTCAGGAAAAATCCCTTCATAGTACCTTCTTTGAGAAAACTGAATTCAGATATCCACAGACATGGAACTGGTTGAAAAGAGGAGACCTTAAAAAGGCTACAGAAGGAATGTTAATGGCTGCGCAGGAGCAGGCCCTCAAAAGGAAGTGGTTGAAACACCATATTTACAAGGAGGAGGCTAGCCCACTGTGCAGGATCTGTGGAGAGAGAGAGGAGACTGTGGCTCACATTGTATCCGAGTGTAAACACCTAGCCCAGACTCACTATAAGGGCTGGAGACATGATGTGATGGGCAGGGTGATCCACTTGCACCTATGCAACGTAAACAATTTACCACATTCTGAGAAGTGGTATGAGCATAAGCCAGAGGCGGTGATAGAAAACGATCAGGTGAAGTTGCTGTGGGATTTTAGGATACAGACGGACAAGAAACTGGAACACAATAGACCTGACCTAGTGGTTGTGGATAAAGAAAAAAGATCGTGCCTGATTGTGGATGTGGCCTGCCCATTCGACACGAGAGTGCAAGAGAAGGAGAGGGAGAAAATTAACCGATACCAGGACTTAAAGTGGGAGGTAAAAAGGATTTGGAACTGCCATAAGGTCAAAGTGATCCCGATTGTCATAGGCGCACTAGGGACTATCTCAAAAAGTTTCTAGGGATGGATAAAGAAAATCGGCCCCTTCACGCTTTTTGGAACGCTTCAAAAGGCATGCTTGCTGGGAACAGCAAGAACCTTCCGATACGTCCTGAATATCTGAGGCTGCAGGTAGTGGCTTGATATTCATTTCAACAAACTTTCCAGTTAACTAACATCAATGACTGAGACTCAAAGAGTAATAACAACAATACTACTACTACTACTACTAATAATAATAATAATAAAAAGCCCCAGCACCACCACCGACATAGCCAACAACAATAACAGGCAACTTCAGCAAAAAGTATATTATATTATTGTAATGCACTGGGTAATTGCTGGCCTTGTGCCTGGAGTGGAGACAATTATTAATAATTTCATTCTTAAGCCACGCAATGCTCACATTAAGGAACCACTCATGATAATAGCAATTTAAAAAAACAACAAAAAAGAAAACCCCGTGACCAAGAAATACCCGGATGGCGGCCGGCGGGGAATAGCCGTGTCTCTAGGGGAGAACGACCCCTCTAGTCTTGGTTGACACTCGTTCTAGAAGTGGTAACACGAAATGATTACCCCTTGACGGATAAGGATAAAACACGACAAAATAAAGTAAATGTCTAATGATAAAATCTCATACCGGATCGGCCGTCACCCGGGTAAAAAAGGGCCGCGTCCCTCAGAGAGGAACCAGACTGGGGTCGAAAAATCAGCTAATGGTTCAAACCTTTCCATCACTTCGGAGCTGGAGACCTCCCATAACCGGAATACTCCTACTGTTGGCCCTCCATGCTCACCACCAAGAAATCCAAAGAAAAAGAGAGAAAAATGGTCAAGGGAAGATAATAAAGAAGTCCTTGAGGCTTTCTACACTGCCATGTACTACCCATCAAATACATCGAATACAGAACAGACATATATCAACTGTAAAAAGAAACATCCCGAAAACAGAGGCTATATTGACAGTAACAAACTAGCCAATATACGAAGAAATATTGTAAAAAAAAGTTACTAACTGATATAGAAATTGATTAGATCAAGCTATTAGCACAAAGTCAGCGAAGGGAAAATGAAACATGTGTCAGTGAAAACGAGGTAAATTGTAACACTTCGAATCCCAGGGTTGGGGCGGAATCACTGACAACAGAACAAATTAAAGAAAGGATCGAAAAAGTGGAGGGAGTGCATGCTCAAGATGAAACTCCAAATGAAAACAATGAGATCGTAAATGATAAAGAAATGAATGAGAATGAACTTGCCAACTTGAAGGATGAAATTATGATCGAATGGATGAAAATGAAAGAATCTGACATGGGGGAACGAGACACCCTCCCTAAGATCCAGAACTCCAAACAGAACCAAAAGATAATACACAAGACTAACATAATTCTCAAAAACATTATCATCACAAACAAACTAAACATTACTGATTTAAATCATCTCTATTATGCATCGGATAAAGTCACCACTCACTTATGTGGAGTGAAGATGAAAAAAACAAAGGAATTCCCACAAGAAATCTACTTGGCAAGAGAACATCAATCGCCAAATAAACCTTCTCCGATCTGACATAGAAATTTTAAAAAACTATAAAGTAGGTGAACATGTTAAACAAACTAAACTTAGAAAATTGAAAAGAAAGTACAGTATAAAACCAACAAGTGACATAGGCATGCTGATAGAAATAATCAAGCAAAAAGTGTCGGCCAAAGCTGCTCGTATAAGGCGCTTTGAAAAACGATCTAGATTCTATAAGGACAATAATATGTTCAAAACCAACCAAAGAAACTTCTACAGAAAAATTGGCAAGTCAACAATAACTGCTAAATCAATACCACCCAAGGAGGAAGTGCAAGAATTCTGGGAAAAGATCTGGACCGAAGAAAAAGTTCATAATATACATGCCCCATGGATAGACAGACAAATGAAAGATACAGCTGACCTTGAGGAACAAATATGGGAAAATATAACAGTTGAACAATTGCGTTTGGCTCTAAGAAAAACCAGCAAATGGAAATCCCCAGGAAAAGACAAAATACAAAATTTTCGGATAAATGCCTTCACAGAGTCTCATGAGCTGTTAGCCCAACTTTACAATGAAATAGTTAAGGAGCCAGAAAAGATACCATCATGGCTAGTTAACGGCACTACATTCCTGCTTCCGAAGAAGGATGAGACAAACAATCCCAAAAATTACAGACCGATAACTTGCTTGACCACAATGTATAAAATTTTAACATCAGTCCTAACTGAATATACATATGACCACCTGATAACAAATGACCTATTTCCCATTGAGCAGAAAGGGTGTAAACGAGGCTCATATGGCTGTAAGGATCAGCTTTTGGTTAACAAAATGATACTGGAAGATTGTCATAATAGACACAAAAATCTATCGATTGCTTGGATAGATTATAAAAAAGCATTCGATAGTTTGCCACACAGTTGGATTGAAAAATGTTTAGAGATTTTCAAAATATCCCCCGTTGTCAGGAGGTTTTTGTCATTCAGCATGAAGACATGGAAAACGACACTCCTTTTGAATAGTGAAACAAAATCACTGGAAGCTGGAGAAGTTAATATTAATTGTGGAATTTTTCAGGGTGACTCTTTATCACCGCTTTTATTCTGCATCGCACTTATACCATTAAGTAAAATGCTCAATGAATCAAACATGGATATAAAGTCTATGACAAAACCATTAATCACTTGTTCTACATGGATGACCTGAAACTATTTGCAAAAAATGATGAACAATTGCAAGGGCTATTATCCACTGTGGAGCAGTTCAGTGATGACATTAAAATGGAGTTTGGACTAGATAAATGCGCCAAAGCAACGTTCACCAGAGGAAAGCTGCTGAAAAGTTCAGACATTAATCTTGAGCGAGGGAATGTGATAAGAGAACTTGATCAAGAGGAAACTTACAAATATCTAGGTGTTTGTGAAGGAGACGGAATCAAGCACTCGACAATGAGGGAAAGGATAAGGAAGGAATGTTACCGCAGAGTAAGAGCAATCTTAAGAACGGAATTGAATGCAAGGAATAGGATCGATGCCATAAACACGCTTGCCATACCAGTAGTAACCTACAGTTACAATGTCATCAACTGGTCAAGCACAGAGATCCGTAGGCTCGATACAAAAATTCGAAAATTCTTAACCATGCACAGAATGCATCACCCTAAGGCAGATACAGATAGCATATATCTCCCTAGGAAAGAAGGAGGACGTGGGTTAATCCAGTTAGATATTGCTTTGAAAACTGCAACAATTGGATTATCTTCATACCTAAGGGAATCACATGATTGGATGATCAAACTCGTTTTGAAACACGAAAGCATCAAAAGATCATACTCCATTACAAAAGATGCACAAAGATACAGTAATGGACTACACATTTCAGAAGTCCCATTTACTGCTGAAATGGAAAACACAGAAAAAGCAAAGCAGGTAAAAGTAACTGCAAAGAAAGAACTGCTACAGAAACTGGCTAAGAAATGGCAAGAAAAGCCTCTGTATGGAAAATACCCAGAGCGAGCTAACAATCCTGATGTTGATAAAACTTTAACCCATCAGTGGTTGGCATCCTCTGGACTGAAATCGGAGACTGAAGGACTGATTATATCAGCACAAGATCAGTGTCTGCCAACAAAAAATTACCAAGCCAACATAATAAAAAATGGATGCAACCCATTATGCCGTGTATGTAAAAAACAACCAGAGACCATTGATCATATAATTTCAATGTGCAGTCCTATAGCTCCAACCGAATACCTAAACAGGCATGACAGAGCTGCACAATACATACATTGGATAATGTGTAAGCATTTTGACCTGCCCCATCAAAAGAATTGGTGGGCGCATCAACCACCTCCCATATTTGAAAAATATCACATCTCAATCTTGTGGAACTTTAGCATCCAAACAGACCGAAAAATAGATGCAAATAGACCTGATATAATACTGAAGGACTTTAAAAAGAGGGTATGCCTGCTAATTGATATGTCCGTTCCAATAGACAAGAATGTATCTATAAAAACATTTGAAAAATTGAGCAAGTATAAGGACCTGGAGATAGAAATTGGAAAAATGTGGAAATTGAGAACTAAAGCAATACCAGTGGTTATAGGCGCTCTAGGAATGATACTTAAGGGGTCTAATGACTACTTATTGCAAATTCCAGGAAACCCACGTATAGGAGAAATACAAAAGATAGTACTAATGGGAACTGCCCATATACTAAGGAAGATTCTTTCAATATAAGTACATCACAAGTCTAAACACCTAAAGATGCATGTGTGTGTATGTATGTTCTTTCTTGAACATGGCGGACCTTGTTGTCTCTTGAGGTCACTGGTTGCGACTTGGTGATAACTCGTATGAACATAAAGCAAGATAAATGCAACTATAATAATAATAATAATAATAATAATAATAATAATAATAATAATAATAATAATGATGTTTTCTTTATTAACCACAAGGGTTCACATAAAGTAGACATTAAGGACAGTACAAGACAATACAGGACGGTACAAATGGGCATTTCTGCGTGTAAAAAAAAAGAGGTTGAAATAAAATAACAAAGAAAAATTCCCCAATAGGGGGGAGTCTTCCAAGGGACATTTGTGGAGAAAGCCCATTAAAAGACCACAGTGGCCCTGACCACCAGGGCAAGTGCCCTCTCCCAGTTTTCCACCTTTAATTTACAGACACATACTCATAATAATAATAATAATGATAATAATAATAATAATATTAAGGAGATCTGAAGGTGGAAGAGGTCTTATCAGCATAGAGGACTGTGTTCAGATGGAGAAAAACAACCTACACAAATACGTGACTGATAGTAAGGAGCCAATGCTCAGAATTGTACTGAAGGAGAGGACAATAGACCAGGGGATGTCCAAGGAGGAAATAACATCAAGGAGAAAGAGCAGCCTTCAGGAAAAATCCCTTCATAGTACCTTCTTTGAGAAAACTGAATTCAGAGATCCACAGACATGGAACTGGTTGAAAAGAGGAGACCTTAAAAAGGCTACAGAAGGAATGCTAATGGCTGCGCAGGAGCAGGCCCTCAAAACGAAGTGGTTGAAACACCATATTTACAAGGAGGAAGCTAGCTCACTGTGCAGGATCTGTGGAGAGAGAGAGGAGACTGTGGCTCACATTGTATCCGAGTGTAAACACCTAGCCCAGACTCACTATACAGGCTGGAGACATGATGTGATGGGCAGGGTGATCCACTGGCACCTATGCAAAGTAAACAATTTACCACATTCTGAGAAGTGGTATGAGCATAAGCCAGAGTCGGTGATAGAAAACGATCAGGTGAAGGTGCTGTGGGATTTTAGGATACAGACGGACAAGAAACTGGAACACAATAGACCTGACCTGGTGGTTTTGGACAAGGAAAAAAGATCGTGCCTGATTGTGGATGTGGCCTGCCCATTCGACACGAGAGTGCAAGAGAAGGAGAGGGAGAAAATTAACCGATACCAGGACTTAAAGTGGGAGGTAAAAAGGATTTGGAACTGCCATGAGGTCAAAGTGGTCCCGATTGTCATAGGCGCACTAGGTACTATCTCAAAAAGTTTGCAGGGATGGTTAAAGAAAATTGGCCCATTCACGCTTTTTGGAACGCTTCAAAAGGCATGCTTGCTGGGAACAGCAAGAACCCTCCGTTACGTCCTGAATATCTGAGGCTGCAGGTAGTGGCTTGGTATTCATTTCAACAAACTTTCCAGTTAACTAACATCAATGACTGAGACTCAAAGAACAATAATAATAATAATAATAATAACAATAACAATAACAGCAAGGGAAATCCGAAACACCAAGGAAAGCTTAAAACAGCAAATACTGGCAAAGGCACAAAGAATCCAGAGATATGAAAAGTGTCAAAAGCCTTTTCAACAAAATCAGCTGTTTCACTCGAACCCAAAATGATTCTACCAAGAACTTAATAGAAACAAAATAGAAGTTCATGTAGCCCCGAAAGTAAAAGAAGTGGAAGTGTTCTGGAGAAGAATATGGGTAGAAGGAGAAAAGAAATTACCATGCACAAAACTAGCAAGAACAGCAAACACAGCAGACAAATAACTATGGGAGGATATTTATAGCAGATGATGTGTCAGTTACACTGAGAAGGGAAAGAAACTGGAAGACACCAGGACATGACAAGACCCTAAACTTCTGGTTAAAATATTTAACAGGTACACA
>OZ024741.1:391231736-391239236 GCA_964016885.1 Eledone cirrhosa
GTCAATGGCCATCCAAAATCACCGGGAGAGATGACCCCTTAGCCTTTGTCAAGGCAGAATTCTAGGAGAAGGAAAACTCTGATATAACACCTGCAACCCTGATGGTATCCAATGATGTTGACTTGTTCTTCTTTTTGGTAAATATCATCTTGGTTAAGAGAGTGGGACTGGCTTTGTGCAGTACCTTTGCTCACTATAAAAGCTTCACGGCACAGGCATTGCTTTGTATCTGGAGATCTCTCTGCACTTGTCGTCACATGGTACCATGGGCCCTGCACTGTGTCAATAATTGTCACAAGTGCAGTGTTTGTACCAGAGTTTTCAAGTCGCTGGCTGGACTAAAAAGTCACACTCGTTCAGCCCATCGGTAGGGGTTCTCCTACATGGATATAAAGTAGTGGCCGTACTCGAAAACGAGTTGGCAGCCACCATGTATGTATGTATGCATGTATGCATGCATGCATGCATATATATATATATATATATATATATATATATATATATATATATATATATATATATAACTAAGGAAGTGTGGTAAAAACCAGGTGGACCATAACGCACCAGAGTACTCGATACTTTGGGTAGTAGAGTGGGTAATAGGAAAAGGTTCATGACCCGAACGGCAGAGCTCAAGCCGTTTCGACGGCTATTTCTGGACTAAATTGTTAGCGTGGCAATGATATAGCCGAACTTTTCAAGGGACAATTCCATATATGGGCATGCGATAATCATGCATATCTGAAGGTTGTAATCAAGAGAATTGATCTAAGTTTCTTGTAAACACAATTAAATCTTGGATGGCAGTGGGTAGGGGAGGTGGTGGCTGAACTTGCCTGTAGAACAATGAGGGTGTGGGTTAAGCCGGTCAAGCGTTGAAAGTAAGTTCTATACAGCAGATTCTAAGGAGTGTGGATGAACTAGGCTAGTTAGAAATCAGGCGTAAATAGAATTATACAGGAATCTGAAAATGGGAAATTATAAATTAAAAGGTTAAAAAAACTAGAGTCTAAAACAGCTGCTATATTTTTATATATATCCAGAGAGTGTAACTTGGAGTTACTGTAAGTTCACATCCACAACCATCAACATCACCAATACTTTGCCCACCCAGACATTCGCCTAGGTGTCATTGACTAACCCTACATCGAACTCGACATAGCTATACTCACCAATACCTTACCACAACATCCCTCATTTCAGTACCATTGTTTTTTTTCTGTGATTTCTGTCAGTTTTTAACTTGTAATCCATCGTAACATTCGATCCTGTAAATATCATGTCGCACCCATCACCCCCACCCCCACCACCAAGCACATCGCCATATTTCTACAACCATCAACACCACCAACACATACCACGCCTATCATCCCTCCCTAAACATCGCATGTGTGTGTGTCTGTGTGTAAGTATGTTTATACAACCGCCATCCTCACTGGCTATATATATACACATGTGTATCTATATAATATATTTATCAGGCTACGTGTGTATATGTGTATCTCCTTATAGAATGAGCCCCCTTAACAATCCACCACCACAAATATCACTCCACCATAAACACCGCAACCTTTAATCCTTATTATAAACAACACCACACCCACATCACACACAAAAATCAGCCACATCTACATGCTAAACTGTCTACCGACAACCAGCACCCCCACACCGCCGCTCACTTCAACCTACGACCGGCACCACCAACTTATCACCCCCTCCCCCACATACACTACAGGTAAAAACATCCCTATGAATTAATCCACCAATCAAAACAAACTTTACTGACCACCATAGGAACATCTGACTTTATTATACGGCATGTATATTCATTTTTCCATTACCATTACAAGGGGTCTGACGAACCGCGGATTACAGAGTCGGGTCAGATCGATACAGATCAAACCTTGAGCTGATCAGTGGCGAAACGCGCGTCACCAACCAATAAACGTAATGAAGGAGTAACCAATCGTCCTTGTTATTTTATTTCACTATATATATATATATATATATATATATATATATATATATATATATATATATATATATATATATATATATATATATAAATATATATATATATATATAATATATTTAGAAACACACAGATACATGCGGACACACACATATATACATGAATGCATCCGCACCCAACTGTGAGTTAAGGGTGCCAACTTCACCGATGTTGCTCAATGAATGACTGGGACAGACCAATTCAGTTGAACTAGACTGAACCAGTATCAGAGTTAAAAATACATTATGAAGAGAGAAGAAACATTTAGATATAATTAGTAATAAAATGTATCATACCTAAACTGCTCCTAAATTCCTCGACTACGTCGTTTCGTGGCATAAACAAAAACAATATATCATAAAGATATAGAGTCCTTGCGAGGTCTGCCGACTTATCAAGAGGATACCTCATTTTACTAGTCTCAAGAACGCGTCTACACGACGTGAGAAAGAATCCCAAAAGGCGGAGGGGGAGATAGTCACGCGATATAACGGTCGAGAAACAGAGCTAAGCCTCTTATAACCCGAAGAAAATACCACGGAGGCGGAGGGGGTATTTATATCGAGGCCGTAGAAGAGGTGGTGAAGAAGATATCTTTATGATATATTGTTTTTGTTTATGCCACGAAACTACGTAGTCGAGGAATTTAGGAGCAGTTTAGGTATGATACATTTTATTACTAATTATATCTAAATGTTTCTTCTCTCTTCATAATGTATATATATATATATATATATATATATATATATATATATATATATATATATATATATATATGATATGATATATATATATATGTATGCACACATGGATGTATGTATGTAAGCATGTATATATATATATATATATATATATATATATATATATATATATATATATATATATATATAGGAACCAGTAAGACCCCGACAGCTGAGCTCAAGCCGTTTCGAGAATTAGCCGTCGAAACGGCTTGAGCTCAGCTGTCGGGGTCTTACTGGTTCCTATTACCCACTCTACTACCTCAAGTATTGAGTACTTTGGTGCGTTATGGTCCACCTGGTTCCTTACCACATTTCCTTCGTTATATATATATATATATATATATATATATATATATATGATTAATAGCTCATATTAATTTTAAAAACTATTCTGTTGAGAGCTTAGTTCGTTTTGTGATATTTTGAAATTTTGCAATAACCACACATACTGAATTCATCCGCCAAGACTAGGGGTTGTCTCCCTTCTAACCCCCAACATGGGTTCAGATAACGGTCAGTTCCTTAGCTTTGCATAGAACTAAATGCCTGTTGAAAAAGTGATTTCCTTGTTCGATCATCATACCAAAAGCTTAACATTATTTGTTTAAGCAGACAGTACCTGGTTTAGGAGTTGCAGAAACCCCATATTGGATTTTACCACCGTTTCCAGGGGTCCGGGTATAATTTTCAATCAAATTTTATTAATTGTTTGACCCGAATAGCTTTGTCGTTTCTATAGCTTTGCGGATAATGGTTTAACTATCGTCTCAGTGAGTTTGGCCTTTTAACGTACGTTGTTGCTCTAGTTCACTCGTTGGTATTGAGCGCTTGCCACACATCTCGGATGTTGTTTTTCTCTAATTTCCAATAGCTGAAATTAGATTCTCGCTAATTTATATATATATATATATATATATATATATATATATATATATATATATATATATATATATATATATATACTAGCAAAAGTGCCCGGCGTTGCTCAGAGTTTAATTGCTTTAAAGTACTCTTAATGATTCCACTCAATTATGATTATTGAGCCAAAGAAAGTAAATGCGGGTAAGCAAGGAAGGGGGGGGGGCGAAAACTTTCAATTGAACAGTGAATAAGTGGAAAGTGAGTACCAAGTAAGTTGTATGATGAATGCACGTCAAATAGTAGGTTAAACCTGTAAGTCAAGCCCCTCTGAGTTATAGCACAAAAGAGCGTAAACAGGGGCGATAATTTAGAACACACTGGAAAAAAAATCATCAAAATCGGACGTTCCTGAAAAAGGTTTTCTCATTATTTTTTTGTCTCATATTGCTAAAAACAAAGAAAAAAAATTACAAAAAGGACAACAATAAAATATAATGTCTTTGTTGAGATTCAAGTAAATAAATGCTTAAGCGTCGTTATGACTACGTTTGTTGTATAAATTCATCTGTTGCTTTTGAATATTTGTTATTTGATGTAAAATGTAAGGTGAGCGTCGTTATGACTATGTTTGTTGTTGTATAAATTGATGTGTTGCTTAGTTTTCAAAGTTTATGTCGCGTTCCTGAACGAAGTTTTGTCGCTGTTAGAGTTGCAGAGGAGATTGAGAGGGGAGTAGAGAGATGGATGAACCTTTTAAAAAGAGTTGCAACATGTATGTAGTTTCATCGATCTTTGAGGGTAGTAGAGAGAGGGATTAAGCGTGTAAGAGAGAGGGTTACAGCATGTATTTAGTTTAATCGATTTTTTTTTCATAGAAGCAGGAAACTTTTGGCAAAGTTTATTAAGCGTTGACCATCGTTGGTAAATTTGGAGCACATTGGAAAAAAATCATCAAAATCGGTAGAGAAATGTGGAAATGCATAAAAATCATACACACACAGACAGACATCTTCCGTTTTATATATATAGAGATATATGTCGGCTCATTCTCGAGTGCTACTGGTAATATGTAACCCAGTACAACCTGTCGCATGGTCGGGCGTCGGCGACTAAACCAGCAACCCCACCAAGTTTACTTGATGAGGAGGAGGATTTCGGACACCCTGCAGAACATAAAACAAAACCTGACAAAGGGCGGAAGAACTCATAAGAGTCAACGGCCACCCGAAAGAGTGTAAATATGTATATACACATGCACCGCGCGGTTAAACCACTGGGAATGAAGGACCCCTAACCTTTGTCAGGGCATTCTTCTACGAGAAGGCAACTCAGGAAACCGGGATAACTCCGAAATAAAACCTGCGGCTCAGTAGTTACCGATGATGTTGATCTTTTCTTCTTTTCGGGTTATAGCTACTGTCGCTCAGAGAGTGGAACTGGCTCAGTGCACAGTCTTTCCACACTTTAAAAAATATCTTCATGCAGAGGCATTGCACGATAGAATTAATTAATAATTATTAATAATGGTATATCGTGCAATGGCCATACTCGATTATGAGGGGGCAGCTATCATATATATATATATATATATATATGTATATATATATATATATACATATATATATGTGTGTGTGTGTGTGTGTGTGTGTGTGTGTGTGTGTGTGTGTGTGTGTGTGTGTTGTGAGTTCTATTTGAATAGTCAAATAGAACTCACAACATTAAGTTCTTGTCTGAATATGTCACTATCTGTAAACCAATTTTTGTATTTTATCTGATGAGAGCGTACCAAAATTTTAGTACCCTTGAAATATATATAATAAAATAAATATGGTTTTATAAAGAGAGCTTCCATTTATTAATATTATTGATATTATACTCCAGAAAAAACTTGTTGAGCGCTTCTAATCTGTTATAAATTAAATTTGTTGAATAATCAACAAATTAAATAACTTATTGCTTATATATATATATGTGTGAGAAAAACCACAGACCCTCCATCTCAACTCACCTTTTGAAAAGCAGAAGAACTGCGAAACCGGTAAAGGAACCAAATATATATATATATTTTTTTTAAAAATAAGACTCCAGTTGCATTTTCGATTTCATCTCTTTTTCTTTATACTTTCACTCGTGTAGGACACCTCGGTTATTTTTCATTTTGTAAAAAAAACCTCACTTTCTAATATATATATATATATATATATATAGGGAGTGTAACTTGGAGTTACTGCAGGTTCACCCGGGTGAGCATTCGATGTTTAGGTTCACTTCTGTGTTGAGGTGTAGAGCTATACAGAGTGTATTATATTGAAAGGATAACAAGGACGATTGATTACTCCTTCATTACATTTATTGGTAAGTGACGCACGTTTCGCCACTTATCAGCTCGAGGTTCGATCTGTATCGATCTTACCCGACTCTATAATCGGCATATATATATATATATAGAAAAGATGAATATAAAATGAAAGTGCTTTTTTTAAAAAGGAATTTATTAGGTATTGACATATTTTTCTGTAACAGACGGAATACCTATGTATCGCTGCTTGCGTAATCATATAATGTTAGCAAGTATTCGATAGCAAATGTATAATCAGTTGTCACTTCTTCAGAGATTTTGGATAAATTGGATAAAATCAGAAAAATTGAAGTATTTATATTAGTAATAGAGGAAGAAGAGTGGGGATAGTATATGACAGATGGTAATTCAATTTACTGCTAAACAAGTATATAAAGGGTTTCTAATGAGAATACCATGAGTAAATGGTTCATTTTATCTAAATAAGAATTTTTGCTATAGATAAAATGAGATTTCTGATTTCTTAATTCAATTCCCTAATGCACATACCAGCTGGCTACTAGCATTGTTGTTATTTAGTAGCAATCGAAATCTCCCCCTTCCTCAATTGACACTTTATAATTAATACTACTACACCAAATGACCAGCCCTGTCCACTGTCCAATTGGTCAAGTAGAGATTAAAATTGGCACTCCCAAAAATTCTTATTTAGATAAAATGAACCATTTACTCATGGTATTCTCATTAGAAACCCTTTATATACTTGTTTAGCAGTAAATTGAATTACCATCTGTCATATACTATCCCCTCTCTTCTTCCTCTATTACTAATATAAATACTTCAATTTTTCTGATTTTATCCAATTTATCCAAAATCTCTGAAGAAGTGACAACTGATTATACATTTGCTATCGAATACTTGCTAACATTATATGATTACGCAAGCAGCGATACATAGGTATTCCGTCTGTTACAGAAACATATGTCAATACCTAATAAATTCCTTTTTAAAAAAAGCACTTTCATTTTATATTCATCTTTTCTACATTTTATCCGGAATATAATTTATACTCGTTGAGCAAACCTGCACGTACGCTGTTCATCTCTAACGTAACGATATATTATCACTACATTATTGATAACCTGAAATTTTATATATATATATATATATATATATATATATATATATATATATATATATATATATATATATATATATATAGTAGCTGCAGTACCCGTTAATACCCGGGAAAAGTGGGGTTATTTGAAGTTCCCAGAGTGCGCCTGAAAATGCTAGCGACCCTGGGTGCCCATACTGGATTTTCAATAGCAACCTTTGCTAGGTGTGTTTACGGCAGATCAATTTTTTGTGTAGAACTATCAATAGCTGTTTAAGTCATAAGTTCTTCTTCCACCCAGCTTTCTTCATTTAGTGTGAATAAGCCGGGGAAGTTTGAGATCGAAGAGTATCGATATTATTCAACAAACTTATGTATAAGAATAGCAAACTTACAGCCTTAGCGTTCAAGAACAAGTACAGAACAATTGAGGAAATCATCGCAATTATTGAAGAAATTTTAACCGAGG
>OZ024741.1:391244236-391276736 GCA_964016885.1 Eledone cirrhosa
TAAGTGAACACAGTTTGCACACACATTGGAGTAGCCCTGCACCTCGCCTTCGCGTGCATGAGCCACAGAAATGCCACTGTTCTGTTATTGACGAGTTCGGTCTACACACGCTATCATGCCGCCATAGTGCAGGCTGGTCCCCCCGACATGCTGCTCTGAACGACATTATAAGAGCGAGTCTCGACGCAGCCGGTTTCAGGTCACAACTGAAGCCGACTGGCCTCGGCCGTGATGATGGTAAAGGACCTGACAGAATAGCCCTCTTCTCATTCGAAGGAGATAAATCCCTAATCTGTGACACGACATGCAGCGACTCGTTCTGCGCCTCCAGCCTTGTCGCGTCAGCCCCCACCGCAGAGGAGAGGAAGATAACTGAATATCGGGGCTTGACCACCGACCTCTTCCTTTACGTACCGGTCGCTGTCGAGACCTTTCGTGTCATTTGTCACCACGCTGTCGATTACCTCTGTAAAACTGGAGAGACAGCAGCCCTCCTGAGGAAGGAGCCCAGTGAGATGGGGTGGCTGTTGCAGCGCGTGTCACTGACCATTCTCGGTGGCAATAACTTTGCCATTTTATCCGCAGAGTGCAGTTGTAACACCGCTCACACTGGGCTGTAGAGTCTGTCATCCCTCCCCCTTTTCCTTTCGTTGCTTAATTCCCTTTTTTTTTCACTCTTTTTCTTGTTTTCCTCTCTTTTGTTTTGTTTCCTTATTGCCATGTATATTGTATATATATATTTTTTATCACTAAATATTTTGTATTGCAATAAATTCTAAATTTGCTAAGTGAAACACACCGAAATGCTGTCTATTTAACAGCATAAGCGGAATGGACCTGCAACAGTTTCAACAATGAGTATTCTAGTTGTTCAATCAATGGAATAGCCTACTCATGAGATTAACATGTAAGTGACTGAACATTCCAGAGACATGTGTACCTTTAATATAATTTTCCGCACAAGACAGTGTGTGACACAGTGATCTTTTGAATTACAGGTAAAGTCCTTCTCACGAAATTCCAAATATCATAGAAGGAATTTGATACGGGAGGGCCCCTGATGAACTTGGAGCAATCGAAAGTTTTCGATAAGATCGACCATCCATACCTTGCGGCTATCGTCAGGGTGGTGGGTTTCAGTTCGGTCTTCAGAGGATGGATTGTTGCAATGTACAGTGACATCTGCTCGGTGGTCAAAGTGAATGGCCACTTATTGGAGTCGTCCAGTATCATACGATCAGTTGCCCACAGATGTCTCTTTTCGTCTTTCTTGTACATATTAATTCTAGAGACATTACTGCACAAGTTGGAGTTGCTGAGTCGCACCCGGCGCGAACTAAGATGTGGGAGATTCGTGTCGGCAAAAAGATAAAATGCAAAAGTCGGGGGACCTGCAGCTCGGGACCTTGGAGGCAGGTCTCATACAACCCAGCAGAGGATTTAAGCGAGTTAAGTTGTTCGGTATCTGATTCTGTCCAGAACGCCAGGTGGATAAAAAAAACTAGGACGAAGTAACGAGCAGGATGGCGGCTCTCACACAGAAATGGGATGAAATGAAACTATCCCTGAAAGTTTAGGCGGAGGCGGCGAATGCTTGCGCCCATACATATACTACCACTTGATTGTCGTTCCACACCCGACGGCACTGGAGCGCCTGCTCTTTCACTTTTTATGGAAGAGACACGTCCCAATGATCAGGCAGTCTATTTGCTATCGACAGCCGCTGAGTGGAGGACTGAGCATGCTGTGGCTGATGATGAGATGACATACGCTGAGGTTACGATATCTCCAGCGTTTCCTTGGCGATGAACAAGTATGGTTGCCATTAATCAGGCAAGTGTTTCCCCAGTTCGCCTCATGGGCGTAGCCGCAGTACTTGATCAAGCAAAGACTGAGACGGAGCGCTTAGTAATTGTAATGTCTTAAGGTGCTCACAACACTTTAAGAGTAGTCGGATATTGCGATCGATGGAAAATCTACTTCGGCGTTTTATAGGTTTGAGGCGGGGAAAAGCAATGAAGTTTGGGGGGAGATTCTAGGCGGGGAAGGCGACTAACTAACCCCTCATTTCTAGGTTACTTTCAAACCAGACCCAATTAATTACTTCCAGCGGCATTTCCGATTCATGATAAACTCTATAGGCATGGAAGTTCTGTCAGTCAGGCATACTCGAGATGCGCACACGGGTACGTAACCGTCCTGTCCTATGTCCGATCATCGTTGACTTTTGAAGCTATGTTGTACAGCTGCTGTGTGTTTAAGATATATACAGATATCGGCTGAGTTTATCGGGAACATAGCGTCACCATCTTTCTTTGGTTGGGAAATGCAGGCAGTTTTCAACTGTTTGGTGGCGAAAGAGGTTATGGGATTAAGGACAGACCCTTTCCTCTTCGGCGAAGACCTGATTAACTTTACAAGTTTCACTTGAAGAGGAAATCAGGTTAGAGAAGGAAGTGCTGCTTTCCAGCTAGTTTGTTGATATCATCATCATCGTCGTCGTCGTCGTCGTCGTCGTCGTTATCATTATTATTATTATTATTTACGGTTTGAGTTCAAATCCCGCTGAGGTTAACTTTGCCTTTCATCCTTACGGGGTCGATAAAATAAAGTACTAGTAATGTACTGGGTAATTGCTGGCCTTGTGCCTAAAGTAGAAACAATTATTATTATTATTATTATTATTATTATTATTATTATTATTGGCGACCTACGTAGTAAATCGTATCATCATGAGCTCCGCAAAGGTTTGTTATTTTCAGTTATTTAAAATTGCCATTTATGGAAATTTTTTATTGTTAACTGTATATAAGTGCACATACATTGATTTCTGAAAAGGACACTCAAAAATATTGGGGCCTTGAGCCCAAAATTAAAACTTTTTATAATTATCAAACAAAAAAAAATTTCTTTGAAAAATCATGGCTGACTCAGTGTCACACCTTCCTCACAAACTAACACCTCACACCGACACCACCATTGTAAATGTTACTACGTTTGCCAACACTAAAAATATAAGCAGTAGCAATATTTTAAATTTGTCTCAGCCAGACATTCATTTCCCGCCATTACCAATGACTGCAGGTGTTAAAGCCGCCACCCCCACCACAGTGACAACCCCCCTCACTACCACCACCACCACCACAGCGACGACACCCACCACCACCACCACAGCAACAACAGAAACAAAAGAAAAAAATAAATTAACTCGTGATATCGAAATGAATTCAACCAAAATGAACTCTTCCACACCGAACACCACTAACGCCACCACCACTGACGCCACCACCACCACAACTGAAACTAAAATTAACAATAACAAAAATAACGATAACAACAACAGCAACAATGAAATTAAGAAAACTACCCTGAGTTTTGCCAGAGTAGCAAAAACGTGCGAAGCGATCCAGGTAACTCAGGAAGAATTAGAAGAAGCCAAAAGAATGGCAAAGAAAGATGGGTACAAGGTCAGCCTCCCCCCCCACCTAATAAAAATGGAGCATCGTCGCCTATGCACCGTGTCTTATCGGACAATTAACATAAAATCGCGCCGAGTGGAACGGGCATCCGAGTCCCAAATCCCAAAAGCTTTGGGACATGTGTGGGCAAAGAAAAACCCACATCAGACGTGGGAAGAAATATGGAACCGTGGACGTGTTCTTTGAAACACCACAGGAGGCCAGAGAACACTCCATGGCCCCATAAGAAGTGACGACTTCACACTCGTCCCAAGCTATTGTGGCCAGAGACTTGTGAAGATCAGGGTGATCCACGTTCCACCGGCCATCGAAATTTCCTGGCTAATGGCTGCCGTCCTCGCCGGCATCGAGGCCTACACCAAGATAATCGAAATAGCGAAAGAAAAGCAGGAGAACTGGTCCGGATCTGGGATGGAGCTCCTGATCCAAGCGGACCATAAAAGCATTGAGGAGATCCCAGAGGTAATAGACCTCAGTGACGGCAGCCACCTCACCGTAATCGTCGAGGGCAGAAGGCCTAGGTGTGTCGTTTGTGGTGAAGGAACCCACCTAAGGGCTTTCTGCCCTCAGGCTAAAAGGTTGAGGCCACCTCTCCTACCCACCCAGTGACTCAACCATCAACACCACCAGCAGCAGAAATGGCAGCAACAACTGTAGCAGCAACAACAGAAGCAACTGTAACAGCAACAACCCCAGCAACAGTAGCAAAACCAACACCACCACCACCCAACGCGCCAGAACTAGCATAGCGCCTACACCATCCACCACGCCACAACCAAAACCAACGCCTGTGGAGGATTTTCCCCGGCTTATCGCAACTGGAGACAGATTGTGACGACGAGTGGGAAACGGTATCAGGAAAAAAAAAAAGAAACCAAAAAAGAAAAAATTCTCTTCCTTCCCCCTCCAAAAACAAAATACAGAGGGAAACAAATAAATTATCCAACAAAAAAGTTAGGACAGATATGCCACCATCCACACCAGCATCACCAACCCCATCACCACAAACACCAACACCATCATTAACCCCAACACCACCATCACCAACACCACAAAAGTCACCAAAAAGAGTAACAGAAACAAACCCACAACAAACGCAAACAAAACAAAACAACCAAAACGATACACACTACACAGCATTAAATTTGAACAACAACCAATTATTATACTACATTCAACACAACACCAGCATCACAGAAAAAGACTACACAACAACCCAAAAGTTCACACCACCTCCACACATACAAATCACTCGCATCACACAGAAAACGTACACGACACTAAAACAAAAATTCCCCAAAGACATCGGAGACTTCCGACAAACACTCTCCAGGAGGATTTATAAGGACATCCTTCCTGAGGAGGCAACAAGCAGTGAAAAGGATGAACAAACCATCCTTCCTCTACGAGAAGTAAAGTCTTTCCCATCTTTTCCACTCCATTTCAACATGACCACACTCAGAATAGGCAGCATAAATGCGCGTGGCTTGGGGTCGTCATGGAAGCAGGGCCACCTGCTCAACGACCTCAAGTCACTAAACATAGATGTAGTGGCCATCAGCGAGACCAGAATCTCCGAAGCACGGGCCTTCCCACCGATCTTCGGCGGCTACGATGTGTACGCATCTCCCAGCCGTCCTGGATCGGGGGGAGGAGTTGCTGTGCTTTTTCGGAGAGGTTTGGATCTCGCCATACGGGCCATCTTCCTGGACCCAGAAGGTAAGTTGGTGGTGCTAGACGTGACCAGCGGAGACGGGCAAGCTTTCACACTAGTGGCCGTCTATGCCCCGACAGGAGCAGGGCGGCCTGATTTCTTCCGGCGTCTGGAGACCTTTCTTGGAACGTCCCGCTCTTTAGTGTTAGTGGGCGACTGGAAGGGGATCTTAGATGCACGCTGGGACTGTGTGGGATTAGCGGATAGGGGAGGAGGGTGCAAGAGCCTCACGAACCTGCATTTTGAACTGTCTGACAGGTACCGATTGGATTTCCCGATGTGGACTTGGACAAATCGCATAGGGTCATCCAGATCATATCTAGATAGAGTATTTTGTAGGGAAATAGATATCTAGCATAGGCTGTCCACAATTCAAGATAGTCAGCTACACGGACCACAAATTCGTGATCTGTGTGCTTGACTTAGATAGGCCTCATAGACGAGGACCCGGCTACTGGAAGTTAAACGCGTCCTTACCAGCGCGCAAGGCCTACAGAGACCGGATTAGCGAACTAGTTAAGCGGGCGTTGACGGAGGCCATCGTCAACAAGAAGTGGTGGTTTGCTCTGAAAAGAGCAATTAGAATAGAGTCCATTAGGTTTAGTAAGACTTTAGCAATAGAGAAAAATAGAGCAGAGGGAGAATTAGTTATAAAATTAGATGAGGCGCTTAGCAAAGGCATCGCGACCGACGTACTTGCGGCGAAATTGGCCCTTGACCAATTCTTCAATGCAAAGCACGAAGGCTGCGTTGTCAGAGCTAGGGTGCGTGCTCTCTCAGACACGAGGGGACGAAAGCCGTTCAATGGGCCCGAGTGGCGGAGGCGCGTCGTGGCAACAAAGCCACGATCCGGTCTTTGGTGGACCACGACGGGCGCATGCTACTCGATCCCGGGTAAATGTGTGAAGCTTTTCAGCGACACTTCGCTCAACTGTTCGGGGGCAGTGGCGGGCCGGATCGAGGGATGGACTTTAGTGTCTACCTCGACGGACTGCCGCGGCTTTCGGCCACTGAGGCGGAGTGTTGCGAAAAGCCGATAACAACCGCTGAAGTACAGGATGCAATGACTAGTTGCACAAGGGGTAAATCGCCTGGTTTGGATGGTCTGCCCTATGAACTTTACGTACAAATGCCAAACTTGTTCGGAGGCCTCTTGGCGGACGTCTACTGCAACTGGCAACAAAACGGGAGAATTCCCAGCTCTGTGAGCCGAGGAGCGGTGGCGCTGCTGAGAAAGGATCCGAACAAGGGGGATAACATAGATAATTTTAGGCCCATAACTCTGCTAAACACAGAGTTCAAGATTTTGGCCAAGGTGCTAGCAAAGAGGTTGGCGCCTGTCGTTGGTGGTCTGGTGGGAGAGGCGCAGACATGCGCCATTCCCGACAGATCCATCCACGACAACCTCCACCTCATGCGATACATCGTAGAGAGGGTAGCTAGGGAACCTGGCACGGGTGGGTCTTTGATCAATTTAGATCAGTCGAAAGCCTTCGATAGGGTCGACCATCGTTACCTAGCGGCAGTCCTGAGGGCGGCTGGCTTTGGGCCCGTCTTCAGAGGCTGGATCGCTGCCATGCACAGCGAAATCTCCTATGTAGTGAGAGTGAACGGTCACCTTTCGGAACCGTTCAACATCATGCGCTCGGTCCGCCAAGGATGTCCCCTCTCGTCCCTATTGTACGTATTGACTCTCGAGCCATTACTGCACAAACTGGAGACGTTGAGGGGGGTCCCGCGCGAACTAGGATGCGGAAGATCCGTGTCAGCATATGCCGACGATGTCACCGTAGTGGTGTCGAACGCCAAACACATCGAGGCGATCGGCACTACACTAAGAGAATACGAAGCGGTGACAGGAGCAATGATCAACCAGGAAAAGTCAGTGGGCCTGCAGCTCTGCACCTGGAGAGGCAGGTCCATGCCGTCCAACAGCGTCGTCGGGCGCTGGACAGACGGACCGGTTAAATTGCTAGGGGTCTGGTTCGGTCCAGACCGCCAGACGGACAAAAACTGGGACGAGGGGACGAGCAGGGTGGCTTCTCTCACCCAGAAATGGGCCGAGAGGAAGCTATCCCTGAAAGGTCGAGCGGAGGTGGCGAATGCGTACATCGCATCCGTCATCTACTACCGCCTGACCGTCGTACCTTGTCCTAAGCCCCGCCTGACTGCGCTGGAGCGTTTGCTCTTTCGCTTCTTGTGGAAGGGACGCGCTCCGATGGTCAGGCGGTCCATCTGCTGTCAACACCGCTACGTGGAGGGCTGGGCATGCCGTGGCTGATGATGCGCAGACACGCGCTCAGGCTACGACATCTCCACCTCTTCCTCGACGGTGATCAGGTGTGGTCGCCGTTTGCTAGACGCGTTTTTCCCCAGCTCGTCTCCTTGACGGAGCTGCAGTCCTGGGTCAAGCGAAGACCGAGAGGGAGCGCTTGGAGACTGGAATGTCTTCAGGCGCTCACAGCCCTCGACCAATCGGGCAATGTGATCGGTGGAAACTCCACCTTGGCGTTCTATAGGGGATTAGTGGAGGGGAAGAGCGACGACGTACTTGGAGAAACTCTAGGCGTCGACGAAAATCAACTAGCCAATCTCTTCGGAAGGACTTTCGGGCCGGGGCCTATGGACAACTTCCAGAAATCCCTGGCCTAGCAGTGCTACCGAGGAGCTTTGCCAGTTCGGGATAAACTCTACAGGCATGGAGGTGCCGTCAGCCGGGCATGTCCGAGATGCGCGCAGGGCGACGAAACCGTCCTGCACGCACTCGTCCAGTGTCCGAGCATTGCTGACTTGTGGGTTTATGTCGAACACCTGCTGTCACGTGTAGGACGGATCCAGCTATCAGCTGAGTCCATCGTGAGGATTTCCCCGCCCCCTTCCTTTAGCCGGGAAGGGCAGGCAGTTTTTATCTGTCTGGTGGCCATGGCGAAAGAGATAGTATGGTGGACACGTTTGAAAGGGCTGAAGACGAGCACTTACCTCTTCGGTGATGCCCTGATCAACTTTTTCAAATTTCATTTGAAAAGGAAAATCAAGGTAGAGAGGGAAGTGCTCTCTTCCCAGCATTTTGTTGAAAGATGGGTGAGAGAAGCAAGTATGGCCCGAATGAATGGGCCTTCTCTGAGCATGTGTCTGTAAATTAAAGGTGGAAAACTGGGAGAGGGCACTTGCCCTGGTGGTCAGGGCCACTGTGGTCTTTTAATGGGCTTTCTCCACAAATGTCCCTCGGAAGTCTCCCCCCTATTGGGGAATTTTTCTTTGTTATTTTATTTCAACCTCTGTTTTTTTTTACACGCAGAAATGCCCATTTGTACCGTCCTGTATTGTCCTGTACTGTCTTTAATGTCTACTTTATGTAAACCCTTGTGGTTAATAAAGAAAACATTATTATTATTATTATTATTATTATTATTATTTGTTGTGATATTATTTCAGGGGTCTATAGCAGGAAGCTTTTGACATCAAATTTTGGAGCATAGATAGATATGTTTTATACAGCAGATAATGCGATAACTTGACACAAGTAGCATGTTGTTTGTTACGATTAGGAACTTATCAGTTATCTGTTCTCCGTGTAGAGTGAAGAGAAATGTATTAATGTTTGAAGGTGGAAGATGGAATGCAGTAAGAGGTCGTTGAACATAAATAACTTTCTTTGTTTATCTTGCTGTAATTGCTCAATTTACGAGATAAACTTCATTCTATTACTATTTTCTGTTATTCTCTTTATATAATTGTTTCTACTTTTGGCACAAGGCCAGCAATTACCAGTGCATTACTGGTACTTTATTTTATCGACCCCGTAAGGATGAAAGGCAAAGTTAACCTCGGCGGGATTTGAACTCAGATCGTAAAGGGACGCACCTCTATGCTTCAAAGCATGGTGTCCGACTCTCTACCGATACTGCAAATCCACCGCCTATTCTCTTTATATAATTGTTTCTACTTTAGGCACAAGGCCAGCAATTACCCAGTGCATTACTGGTACTTTATTTTATCGACCCCGTAAGAATGAAAGGCAAAGTCAACCTCGGCGGGATTTGAACTCAGACCGTAAAGGGACGTAACTATGCTGGAAAGCATGGCGTCCGACCCTCTACCGATAATGGCGGTCGGTGTGCTGTGGTTTGTTTTAACTATCACAACTAGAGCTACAGTAGAGCATAGCTTTCTGTTCGAACACAGGACGGAAAATTTCTTTCAGTATTTTTTTACGTGTTTAGTTAAAACATCGCCGGTGTCGACTTTTTTTTATCATTCTATGTGTTGATTATATAGAGTAGCAGTTAAAAAATAGAGTCCACCTACTGAACAATTAACTCTACTCGTTAAATTAACGTGTATGTCATTGTGTATTTCACATAAATTTCAAGCAGAATCAATGAAACACAGTATGTAAGAAGATCTTGGCGTAGTGCTTAGGGTGCTGGAGATCGATTCCCGGAACGCGCGGCATGTTGTGATTTTGAACAAAACACTTTATTTCATGTTGCTTCAGTCCACTCAGCTGGCAAAAATGAGTTGTACCAGTAATTCAAAGAGCCGGACTTTCCACACATTGCGTTTCACTGAATCTTCTTGAGAATTATGTTGTGTATGTGTGCGTGTGTGAGTTTGTATGTATGTATATGCATACACACACACACACACACACACACACACACACACACACACATAGATATATACTTGAGTGTATGTATGTGTGTGTGTGTGTGAATGTGTGTGTGTGTGTGTGTGTGTGTGTGTGTGTGTGTGTGTGTGTGTGTGTGTGTGTGTGTGTGTGTGTGTGTGTGAATGTGTATGTATATATACGCATGTAAAAGTTGAATTTCTTTAATCTTACACACATACGCTCGTGCTTACTTATCTATCGCTTGCTTCTGTCATCTTTACTCCGTCCGACTTCACACATGCGCATACAATCACCCCCTAGGTTCCTATGGCTCTGTTATGGTCAGAAACATATACTCTTACATCTCTTACAGACCAACAAAAAGACCCCCACACACACCTCTATATTTACCTTCACAGCTCTGTACACACACATTTTCTGACACCTTCTACTTACAAACACACATACACACACACACAGACACGCACACGCACATACACATACACACACACACACACACACACACACACACACACACACACACACACACACACACACACACACTCAAATGTAAACGAACGCACACACGTATAGCTCTTTTGCGTGTGATATACTTTTCAAAACAGAACATCATACACAAAACGCCAGCATCAATAGTTTGCCAATATATGGCAACATGAATGGACCTGATATTTTTCTGTAAAAAATATTTTTCCTTTTCCGCTCTGCCTGTCTACTTAATCTTTCTATTTCTTCTTTAATTTCTTACTCTATTTTCTAATGAAGGACTAGCGTCCGAAACGTTAAGACTCTTTTCCTACTATATCAAGCGTAAAACTTATTATGTATTTCTTCATTGTAGTGTGTCGTTTGCTTTGTTATTTCTATTTGCCTTTTGCACACACACACACACACACACACACACACACACACACACACACACACACACACACACACACACACACACACACACACACATATATATATATATATATACATTCATATATATATATATATACATACATATATATACCAAGTAGTAAAATCGATCCCCTGTAAAATTCGATTCTTTATTTTTGGCTCCAAATTTGGAATATTCTATGTGTCACATGTTCTAGTCATCTTAAATCATGGACAGCCGCCAGCCGCTCAACGTTTGTGAATCAATGTATTGTCCTGAACATAAATATTCCGACCAACTTTCTTTTACTACACTATTATGTTCTGATGTACGCAAATGGAAATATAAGAGCTATGCGGAATTATTTATGTTTTGAAATATAGAATTATTTATATTTTGATATGTAGAATTATTTATGTTTTGATATGTAGAATTATTTATACTTTGATATGTAGAATTATTTATACTTTGATATGTAGAATTATTTATATTTTGATATGTAGAATTATTTATGTTTTGATATGTAGAATTATTTATACTTTGATATATAGAATTATTTATGTTTTGATATGTAAAATTATTTATGTTTTGATATGTAGAATTATTTATGTTTTGATATGTAGAATTATTTATGTTTTGATATGTAGAATTATTTATGTTTTGATATATAGAATTATTTATGTTTTGATATGTAGAATTATTTATACTTTGATATATAGAATTATTTATATTTTGATATGTAGAATTATTTATACTTTGATATATAGAATTATTTATGTTTTGATATGTAGAATTATTTATGTTTTGATATGTAGAATTATTTATGTTTTGATATGTAGAATTATTTATGTTTTGATATGTAGAATTATTTATGTTTTGATATATAGAATTATTTATGTTTTGATATGTAGAATTATTTATACTTTGATATATAGAATTATTTATATTTTGATATGTAGAATTATTTATACTTTGATATATAGAATTATTTATATTTTGATATGTAGAATTATTTATACTTTGATATATAGAATTATTTATGTTTTGATATGTAGAATTATTTATACTTTGATATATAGAATTATTTATATTTTGATATGTAGAATTATTTATGTTTTGATATGTAGAATTATTTATACTTTGATATGTAGAATTATTTATACTTTGATATATAGAATTATTTATATTTTGATATGTAGAATTATTTATACTTTGATATATAGAATTATTTATATTTTGATATGTAGAATTATTTATGTTTTGATATATAGAATTATTTATATTTTGATATGTAGAATTATTTATACTTTGATATGTAGAATTATTTATGTTTTGATATGTAGAATTATTTATATTTTGATATGTAGAATTATTTATACTTTGATATGTAGAATTATTTATATTTTGATATGTAGAATTATTTATGTTTTGATATATAGAATTATTTATATTTTGATATGTAGAATTATTTATACTTTGATATGTAGAATTATTTATGTTTTGATATGTAGAATTATTTATATTTTGATATGTAGAATTATTTATACTTTGATATGTAGAATTATTTATATTTTGATATGTAGAATTATTTATGTTTTGATATATAGAATTATTTATATTTTGATATGTAGAATTATTTATACTTTGATATGTAGAATTATTTATGTTTTGATATGTAGAATTATTTATATTTTGATATGTAGAATTATTTATGTTTTGATATGTAGAATTATCAGAATAACTACTGTAATTAATTGTTTTTACTCTTATTCATTTAGAATCTATTTAGACCTCTACTTATGTATACGATATTTAGGATTGTAGTGTGAACTTCAGGACCATCGAAAGTAGTATCAATGTAATAGTCGTCTACATAAATTTTGCCTTAAAAAATAGTTTAAAAAATTCAACTTTTACATGAGTGTGTGTGTATATACATACATGTGACATAGACCGCCTTTACTTGAAACGTAAGCAGGGAGGGAGAGGCCTAACATCAGTCCAGACAACATTTGAATGTCGCATCATATCTCTCCGACAACATCTACAACCCTCGAAGCGTAGGAGCCCGTTTCTCGAGCAAGTCTATCTGCATGAAACAGATAAGATCATGAGAGTTGGGAAGGAACTCCTCGAGAGATATTCCCTGTGTGATAATCAAAAACTCACACACAGGGATGTCGCTCAGCAGTATCGCAGTGAATCCATGGATGAAAAACTACATACTTATCAGCAAAAAAATCATACATGGATATGTTGCCAGGAAGGTCCAGAGTAAGAGTAATATAGATAAGGAAAGTAGTCTATCTTGGACCAACAACCGCTATATTGGCTCCCACTTTGAAGGATACGCTTTTGCAATCCAAGAACAGGAGATTAACACGAAATACCTGATTAAAAAAAGAGATAGGGATGCAGGCAAAACACCTAGATGTGATAACAAGTGCAGACTCTGCAGAACTAACATCGAGGATATGACCCATGTCATCAGCAGCTGTCCAAAGATGTCATCGCGGCACTATCTACCTATGAGGTATGATGTAGTGTACGATGCAGTTCGTAAAAAAGATAGCCCTGATAATTAAACACATTAAAAGCTACAGCAATGTGGAAGACATCCATGTACATAATATAAAAGAGTACTGGTGGAATGTTCCAGTAAAAACCCCAATAAAATGCAGGCATAACAGACCAGGTATTATGATATGGGACAGGGGGAAGAAAACATGCACAGTAGTGGAAATTAGCTGCCCAGCAGATGCCAGTATAATATCAAAGATTAGCAAAAAGGAGAATATGTATGCAGAACTGATGAGAAATCTGCAGATACTCCACCCTGATTACACCTTCAGATTTATGCCTGTGATTATTGGGGCACTGGGGTATGTTAGTAACTGCCTCAATACAAATCTTGAGAAGCTAGGCTTCACAGGAACAGAAAGAACACAACTAGTTAGGAAATTACAAGTACAATCCATTAATGGAACAGGAAAAATATGTAAAACATTCCACAAATTTTGCATCTAATAACAGCATATACACATGTACAGATACAAAACATGTACACATGCACACATACAACTCAAACATCCAGATCCACACATACAATAACATCCATATCTACACATGCATACATACATATCTACCTAGTTGATGTTGTGTAAATTCCAATCAGAGAGTCTTGTGTCTATGTTAGAAACCGACTCTCTCTCTATTGGTAAAACTTTGTGAAATTCTAAAACCAGAAGAACATACATACTTACATACATACATACTTACATATACATACATACATGCGTACATACATAAACGCTAATGGCGACCTTATGGTCAGTCCGATGATTGAACGTATGTAATTACAGCTTATATGAAGACAACCATATATTGGAAAAGTTGAGCTACATATTGCGGTAAGATTACATACAATATTTCTACATAGTGTTTGAACTGTAAATATATTGCAACACATCTATTTATATGAACGATACATTGATTTTAACATATAAACGTTACATAGATTTTGACATATAAACTTTACATAGATTTTAACATATAAATATAGCATTGTTATATTACATTCATAAAGAAATATACTAAGTAATGTTACAAAACGCATCACCAAATAAAAAAAAGAAGAAAACGCTAAATATAAACGTTTAAAATACAGTTGTAGAATTAAAAACGAGCTGAAAGGAAATATTACTCAAGCTGTGAACAACTTTAAACTTGATTATGACAAAACTTTGTCGAAACTTTTAAAGAAGATCATCGTCTATTTTGAAAAATAAATGCTAAATATTAGTGAATAAACGAACTCATTATGGCAAAACGTGTAAGTTCCCTTCGATCAATCCGCAGCTACAACCATTGTATACAATGGAGCTATGGTCTCAACAAAGATTTATATGAAGCATACAAACAATCAGACCCCAAAAAGTTTGGTTTTATGCAGAGGCTAAACACTTGGTGGAACTCCAAACACCCAGAATTAGACTTTTCCCCAAAACATTTAAATGAACAAGAAAAAACGTATCGTTAGATGTAAATTGATACATCTAACGGAACTGAGTGACACTATTGAAGACAATCATTCCACTTCCATTGACAGACAGAGAGAATGGTCAGCTAAATCTAGCAATAAACAGTACACCAACAACGTAGCTGACATCCACCCCGCTTCCACTGATGAACAGAGAGAATGGTCAGCTGAATCTAGCAGTGCAGCACACCAACAACGTAGCTGAAATCCATAATTCTAGTGTACAAACAGAACACCAAAAATTTGTGGGCATATTACAAGTGATATGGGATGATATGTTTCTAGAGGTACGCAGCCTTAATGTGAGTAACAGACCATACAACACCAGAATCAGTAAACAACCCACTAAATTGGAATTGGAAGCAGTAAACGAAATATCTGACAATTATCTGAAGGCCACACGATCCAAAGGTGTGGAAACGACATATGAATTGCTTAATATTTTGTTATATGTTTCACCTATCACATTGCAATCCTATCATAAACAATTAAAACCGCGCAACCAAGATACAAACCAGCTGGGATGCGTAATTAAAAAAACAAAATTTTGTCCCTGAGACGAAGTATCGCACAGATCACTGTAATTATAAAATGCAACATAGAGAGCAACTTCACACGACATCAGGAGGACTTAAGAAAAAAACTAGAGAGGTGATTTGGAGATACGAAATTTAAAACTCTAAACTCCAAACTACACCAGTTAAAACAACAACTCACAGCTGCAGTAGAAAGACTAAAATATAAGTCAGCACATAAACGGCAAGTGCTAATAGTTTATTTGCCAGAGATCCTAAGCCAGTTTATCGCAGCTTCAATGGGAAAAGCTCAATCTCTGTAAATGACACCCCTACAAAATAACAGGTTGAGAGCTACTGGAGATCTGTATGGGAAACGAATGATGGATTTAGCAAACAAACTAAATGGCTAAAAGAATTGGAACAGGAATACTGCCAGCATGTCCAGACAAAACAATATGACATAGATGGGTCGATACTGGAAACAGCTCAGCAGAAAATGTCGAATAGGAAATCACCAGGCCCAGGCCTCATAACACGATACTGACTGAAGAATTTCACTTTCTATCGGCAAGATCTCATACGGCTGTTTACAGAAACCATCAAAGGCACACAAGAACTGCCCTAATGGTTATCAACTGCCACTACACTCCTCATCCCTCAAAATAACCAGACCACCCTTGCTAAAAATTACCGCCCAATAACCTGCCAGAACATCATCTATAAATTATACACTGGGTGCCTTAATCTGTTCTTACAGGATCATTGTGCCTTCAACAAAATTATAACACCTGAGCAAGCTGGTGGAAAGAAAGGGTGTGGGGCTACATAGATCACCTACTAACATGAAATGATACAGGAAAAAACAGCAAAGAATCGCAAGAACATGACTGTGGTGTGGCTTGACTATCAGATAGTGAACCTCATGGGTGGATTATTAAGGCTTTACAGTTAACCAAAGTCCCACAACCACTAGTAGCTGCTGTTGAACGTCTGACCAAGAACTGGTCCTTAGGGGTGAGAAGGAGCAAATTAAGACTGATACAATACACTACCAGAAAGGCATCTTTCAGGGTGATAGCTTATCAGTGCTGCTCTTCGTCCTCTCACTAAACCCTCTATCATACCTGCTCACAAAACAAAGTGGTCATGGAAGTGGGTCCAGAGGTATCTCCCATCTTTTCTTTGTTGATGATCTGAAGTTGTATGGGCCAAACATCAACTATATTAAAAGACAATTGAACCTCATTACACAATTTTCTGAAGATATCAGAATGAAATTTGGTGAATGCAAATGTGCATATTTGACAGTAAAACGTGGAAGGGGTGTGCCCTCCTCTGGAAATCTAGAGCTGAACGGCTTGACAATACAACCTCTACCGTCAGGTGACAAATACAGATATCTTGGACAGGATGAAAATGTCAGATATGGTGGACCCATAAAGAAGGAGAGAACCAGAACAGAATACCTCTGGAGAGTAAAGAAAATATGGTCATCAGAACTATCAGCGTACAACAAATACATTGCCCACAATACTTATGCTGTGCCAATCCTAACGCAAACATTTAGCCTGCTGAACTGGTCATTGCAAGAACTAAGTAAGATGGATATAAGAACTCGCAAGCTTTTCAGTGTTACTGGAAACTTAAACATCAATGGTGATGTGGATAAGCTACACTTCTCATACAAGGAAGGTGGCCAGTGTCTAAAATCCATATTAACATCATACGAGACCCGAATAGTAACACTGAAGCAACATCTTCAGTATAAGAAAAAGGTTAGCAACCATCTTGTCCAGGTCTCTGAACATGAAGGAAATAATATCATTACGATAGCCACTGATCTGGAGGAGAGATATGGAATAAGGCCCGATATAGATCTCTCTCCCAGGGAAATTGGAAGATCCTATTCAATGTTCGAACAGAATTTAAAAAATAGACCGATTTACAAAGACGAAAAGCACAGACCATAGAGGGGATAAATCTTCCAAAGAGTCTGGCATGGAGTTCCAACAAATTTATGACATCCCACCCTGAAGGATATCTCTATGCAATACAGGAATAAGAAATCCCTACCAAATATCTGCTACACAAAAAAGGAGAGCCATCAGTCGACAATAAATGGAGGCTTTGTAAAACAAAGATCGAAGATGTTAGCCACTTTGTTGCCAACTGCGAAAGAATGTTGTCTCGTTACTACCTCCCTATGAGACACGGTGTGGTAGCTAGAACCATCTGGAGCGCAGTTAGGAAAACAAAATTAAAAACAAATGATGAGGAATATGTTGAAATAGATGGCACTAAAGAATGGAGGAACCTGAAAATAAAAACTGCCACACATTGAAAACGTGCTCTGTTGTAGAGATCAGCTGCTCACTTGATGAAAAATACAAGCGGAGGACATCTACGGACCATTGATGAGGTGTTTGCAGATCCAGTATCCAAGATACACCTTCAGCTTCATACCCATCATTATTGGAGCTACGGGTTATATACCAACCCGCTTGGACCATGGTATAACTGAACTTGGATTTGCGGACAAAGAACGCAGCTCCCTAATTCATAGACTACAAATCGCTGCGATAGCTGGCACCTTCAAAATTTGTAAAGCATTCTTGCGATTCAAGGGATGACAATTTCTTTTCTTTTACAACCTTGCCACCAGGAAGGTGGCCGGTTAAAAATGTACTCGAAATTAAGAGAAAGAAACATACATACATACATGCACACGTGCATACATACACACATACATACATACATACATACACACATGCATACATACACACATACATACACACATGCATGCATACATACATACATACATACATACATACATACATACATACATACATACATACATACATCTCGCAAGAGAAGTGAGCATACATGCCTTGTACACCTTTACCTTTGTCTTCTTGCATATGTCTCGCCGACCCCAGAGGCGCCTTTCTAGCTTTCCGAAAGCATCACTTGCTTTCCTAATCCTGGGTGGAGTTTCATTATCAAGATTGCTGTATCGATTGACAGTGCTTCCCAGAGAGACAAACTGATCAACCACTCCAAGTCGTTTACTATACATATAGATAGTTAGTTCCCTGTACTGCTTACCAGGGGCAGGTTGGTACATGACGACGGTTTTCTTGAGACTGACAGTCAATCTTAGGGTAGTGCAAGCATCAGAAAATGCATTCAAAATGTGCTGCATATCAATCTCTGTGTGCGCTACAAGATCGTAATCATCTGCATACAAGAGGTTTCTTATGATAGAGGTAAATACTTTTGTTTTAGCAGCAAAGCGCCTGATTTTAAATGTGCTGCCAGTGGTTCGATAGTAGATGTAAACTCCATGCTTGCAATTCCTGAATGCAATATAGAAAAGATTCGCAGCGTATATGGCAAATAGGGTCTGTGTTGGAAATCCCCCCGTTTCACTCCATTTTTCACTGAGATAGGGTCCGACATGTTACCTCTGACATTAACCCAAGCTTTCATGTCATCATGGAAAGACCTAACTAAAGCAAGAAACTTATCAGGACAACCAAGTTTCTGGAGAACCTTCCACAATGCATTTCTGTTAACAGTATCGAAAGCTTTTGTCAGATCGACAAAAACCTGATACAGATCCAAACCCTGTTCCACTCACTCTCCTGAAGCTGTCTAGCTGATAATATCATAACAGTAGTGTCGCGTCCAGCACGAAAACCAGATTGACTTTAAGGAAGCTTACAATCTGCAATGTGTGTCATACATACATACATACATACATACATACATACATACATACATACATACATACATACATACATACATACATACATACATACATACATACATGCATACATACATACATATTTATGCCTGTGATTATTGGGGCACTGGGGTATGTTAGTAACTGCCTCAATACAAATCTTGAGAAGCTGGGCTTCACAGGAACAGAAAGAACACAGTTAGTTAGAAAATTACAAGTACAATCCATTAATGGAACAGTAAAAATATGTAACACATTCCAAAAATGTTGCATCTAATAACTGCATATACACATGTACAGATACTAAGCATATACACATGCACACATACAACTCAAAACATACACATCCATACATACAATAACATCCATATCTACACATGCATGCATGCATACATGCATACATATCTACCTAATTGATGTTGTGTAAATTCCAATGAGAGTCTTGTGTCTATGTTAGAAACCGACTCTCTCTATTGGCAAAAATTTGTGAAATTATAAAACCAGAAGAACATACATACATACATACATACATACATACATACATACATACATACATACATACATACATACATACATATGTGTGTATGTGTGTGTGAATGTGTTTTATATATTTTAAGAATTAAAATGCCATCTGTCTGCTAGAACAGGCTAGACTCCTGGTTTCCTCTAATCACTTTCGACAAGTGCAACAGGGTCACTAACAGATGCTAGAGGTTGAAAAATAAAACATATTTTGATAGAGGAACATGATTCTCGTTTGTTTTAATATCAGAAGCCTCCCAGTCCAAAGAGATTAAAATAATAACATCTGGTTGTTATTTCTTGTTACATTTACCAATGATATTTAGCATTTCTCGGGGAGGCGAATTGCAGAAATGCTTAGATGCTTTATAAGCAGGACCGGATTAAAACAACTAGAGAATATATTTAGGACCCCTAGAACGTGCCTGCAAGAAAGAAACAATGAAAGTTGATAATACATGAATGTAGGCCTACATATAGAACAATACTGAGATTCCGGCATCGACTCACTCTAATCTCTGAAACAGAAGTGACAACCAAAGAAAAAGAAATGTATTTAATAACAAAAAGAAATATATTAAATTTTGACATAAGAGTCGTGATTCATGGCTATATTTTTTAATACATATTTTGATAAATATCTAAAAGAGGATGGGCTTTCTGAATTATGCGGTTCTGGGTTACAGCCCACTTGGCCCATATGTAAATCCAGCAATGCTTGTGGCATTTAGCTAGGTGTTTTCGTTTTCAGTTAAAATCTCGATCGAATTGGCTTCTCCTTTATTCCTTCCGAGTATAATAATGGGAATCTTATGACTGGAATTCCTTTGATTAGGGTCGACTTGGATTTAAACAAACACCAACATTTGTGTCAGTAGTTAGGGAGGAGGTCACTCGCAATCGTAAGGTCATGAGTTTGATTCCCAGCGGCGCGTTGTGTCCTTGAGCAAAACACTTTATTTCACGTCAATCCAGTTCCCTTACTTGGCAAAAAATGAGTTGTACCTTTAATTTAAAGGACCAACCTTGTTACACTCTGTGACACGCTAAATCTCCTCGAGAAATACGTTAAGGGTACACGTGGAAAGTTCAACTAATTGCACGTTAATTTCTCGAGAACGCTGTTCTATTGATGTAACTACTGGACGCCTCGTCTTCGAAACTAACGGAGGTCCAACAAGGAAGGAAATCATTATTTATATATATTGTGTGTGTAGAGGGAATATCAGATAATAGAAGAGCGGATTAAATAGCTAATGCTGTTTTTTATACCCTCCTGTCACTGAGTTAATGGGCTTAATAGATGGTAACTGGCCGAAACGGTATCATGTCATGCAATATTTATTTTTGTTTCTAAACCCAGCAAAGTCGATATTGCAATCCATTTTTCTGGGGTTGATACAATAAAGTAAAGTCGATGACTGGTCAATCTTATTTGAATATACCTTAACGCGAAAACTTAAGGACTTTGTTCTGCTTTTATTAAAAATCAAAAGTATGCAATAAGCTCTCTTCTCTGTTAGCATTTTTCCCTATAAATAGTTTTCCGGTTGCAGTTAGATTTTTGTTAAATCTATAAATATAGAACAATGTCTGTCCTGTCCGTCCTGTAGGTTTCCTCAAACATTTTAAATCGTGACACACTTTTTTAAAAAGGAAATTTGTCATGACCTGATGCCCCTCACGGTTTGGTAAAAGAAATTAGTTGTGTCATTATTTTAATATGACGGAATTTCTTAATTTTATTTATGACTCAACTGAATTTTTAAACGAATTCCACTTTGGGAAAGCCTGCTATGAAGTGTAAATATCGGTAAATTAAATCGAATATATAAACCGAAAATCAAATATGTCGTTATCATTTATACGTGAAAAAATGCAAGTTTTCTCTTTTCTTACATTTGTATACAACATAGACTAGCAGAAGCACCACCCAGACGGTGGTGTTTCTGATAATCAAAAAAAGTGCCTGGCCGGTCTCTGGGAGATACAAGGGTCGTAGGGGCCGATGGTAACTTCTTTTTCCGTCATTAATAGTCTTTATATTAAAACTAGCAGAATGGTCCGGCGTTGCTCGGGATTCTAAACATAAATTGGCATGTTTATCCCTCCTTCCTGAAACAGTACAGAGAAGTATGGAATACCTCGGCCTTGCGACCGTCGAATAGCAGATTCCACTGACGATTCGTTTGCCCGCTTTGTTCTTTTTCTTGCCGCTTTCGCAGTATTTCGGCCAATGGAGTATCTCTTCCTTCGAGGCATGACCTAAAAGCAGGACCAAGTACACTAAGACTAATTGGTAGAGTAAGGAGTAAACTCGTCAGTGATGCATGTGATTTCCGAACCGTTGACTATGTAATTGCTAAGCCATGAGTGCCGTCTTAACCAGGGCGCGACGTTATAGCTATGTATCTATCTACATTACGACACTATGAAAACATTGACTTCGATATCTGGGTGTGTGTGTGTATATATGTATATATATAGTGTGTGTATATATATATATATATATATATATATATATATATATATATATATATATATATATATATATATATAGTGTGTATATATATATATATATATATATATATATATATATATATATATATATATATATATAAGATTTACATATACATAAAGTCACAGATATATATGTGGCAACCGGTCACGTTGTGGCTCAATGAAGAATTAATAAATTAAATAATCAGAGCAATATATCATAAATCATGTCCTTAGAATTATTAGATAAAATTGTGACCGGTTGCCACATATATATCTGTGACTTTATGTATATGTAAATCTTTATATTTAATAATCTCCCGTTGGGTTGAGATGCAATTGGGCGATATTGGGCTGCGCTTTCTAGCAACCAGCCTACTCGCCGTAAGGAACTAATCACATTCTTTCTAACTTGACCACTGCCACGTCTCGATTCTTAGCCATTTTAAAATCTATTTTTGGCGCAATCGCTTTGGAAAATTAACTGTCCGACTGAGTTTGTCTCCTGATGAGTCTGTTACTCTAGATTCATCCTTAATAGTAGGATATCTAAAAATGCGGACGAAACCATGGTAGAGATGTAATTACGGTATATACACGTTTCTTCTAAGTTTAAATTTACACCTAATTGTGTATGGTTGACGGTATATTTAGTCAGTTTCTATATGCTGTTGAAATGTTGGGTAAATACTCTATTGGGGTCACCGCGAAGAGGCCGCTTTCGGTTATTTATCAAATATTTCTTCATAGGAGCCTTTATTCTTATAGCCTGGTCTAATTGATTTTTTATATGGTTAAATATGGTAATTGGGAGAGGAAATGGTATATTTTATCTAATAATTCTAAGGACATGATTTATGATATATATATATATATATATATATATATATATAGTGTTAGTCGAACCAAAGAGGGCTCGATAAGGATAAATATATATCAAATATATAAGAACCCTAGAGCAAATATTGTTCTCATTGCTGACGTTTTATCTTTGCTTTTTTCCGTTCATTGCCAGGGAACGTCTTCACGAACCAAAGTATCGTCTTCCTGTTTTCCTTCGGTTGCAGCGTTTTTCGAAATATTTACTTCTGCGTTTTATGTTTTTATAATGTCGTAATGCAGACAGCCAGACATACAGACAGGTATTATAAGGGCGCGACGTTATAGCTATGTATCTATCTAAAAAGACAGACTAAGAAAGAGAGAGAGATCGCTAACCGGCGCCTAATGTGGTCCCTAGGGCATTGAACATTTGAAATATCTTTTGCTCAAACACTCACGACCATAAGTATTACATGTGTAAAGTTTGAAAACAAATCGGTTGGGTGGTTCTCGAGTTTTAGGGAGACAGGCAGACACACAGACATACATTCTCTGTTTTAGATATATAGATGAAACAGTTTTCTTTTGCTTTTGTTTTACAAGAGTATAATATTTTTCAGATTCATACAAGGACAAGACCAACAGAATATTGACACTTTTAATTCAAGAAACCATTTCAAGTCATTTCACGTGGAGGCGAATTAGCAAAGATGTTAGAACGTTTAATTAAATGCCTCAGTATTTTCCAGGCTCACTGCGCTCTGAAATTCAAATCCTGCCTCGGGTAACTCTGACTGTCATCCTTTTGAAGGCCGATAAATAATGTAGTTGTTATATAGCGGGATGTGTGTGTGTGTGTGGGGGGGGGGACATTGGATTGGAATAATTGTTAAAGAGGCGGACGAAATGCTTTGCTGTATCTTATCCGGTTTGTGCATTTTGAATTGAAATCCTGATTTCCTTTTACCAGGACAGATAGTATCAGCAATGGAAAGAAAGACTAATAAAAACATAATTTCCCCTTTTTTTTTCATGTGTATTAGAAAAGGTTAAGAAAGCTTCTTAAATTGGTCCCATTGTATTGAGATTTACTGCCTCCATTATTGTGCCTGCTATACGGGCATTGGGATTAATCTACGCAAATTAAATCTAACATGAAAACATTTCTCATTGAAAGGCATTTTAATCAAACATATTTTTATAACGTTGGTCAATCGGGAAAGGGTTATTAATTGGGCTTAAGAAAAATCTAACTCCATCAGATTTAATGTTTAATGAGAAAAAGAGGTAAAACCAAAGGATTTTAGATATCTTCCTCTGTTACTTGCTGGTAGAAGGTTAAGAATGTAATGGAATTTCTCTTTGTTTGCTTTCTGCTCTCTACCTGCTACCTACCTTCCTACCTATCTACTTATTTACGAGGATGGGCTGAAAAGTTCTAAAGCTGACTATGAAGGAGTAATGCTAGAGCTGTGAAATCTCACATGTATTAATTCTAACTATTCTTATTAATAGCTGCATTGTTTCTTGTCAAGTAAACTGACACCTGACTGTTCAAACAAATCTTCAGAAGTAACTATTAGCAAAAGTGGGCTGCTGAATTTAGGAGAGGAAGGGCGAGTCATGAAGATGATCCAAGGCCTGGGTGTCCTGCGACTGCCATCGCCGAGGAAAATATTGATCATGTTTACCTTATGGTGATAGATGACAAACGATTGACTAAAAATCAAATAATCAATGCTATTAGCATATCCCATGAGAAAGTCGAAAATATTCTGCACAATGAACTTGGTATGCCGAAGGTTTCTGCTCGTCTTTTGACACCTGATCAAAAGCATACCAGGCTGATCACGTCACGGGAAAATCTGACATTCTTTGAGGCAGATCCAGCTAGTTTCTTTAAATGTTTCCTAATCGAAGATTAGTGTTGGGTTCAGCTCTTAGAGCCAGAGACAAAAAGACAACCTATACAGTGGAAAAAAAAAACCTCTTCATCTGCTCCAAAGAAGCTCAACGTCATTTCATCTGCAGGGTAAGTAATGGCTTTTATTTTGGGGATGTAAAAGGCATTGTGTTTATTATTCAAAAGGGCCACACCATCAATGGCGACTACTGTGCCAACTTGCTGGGGCAGTTACGAAAGACTACCAAAAGCAAGCGTCCAGATAAACGGACAATGTTCCAGTACACATGCCCTTGGTTTCATTAGCTGCTGTGCGTGTCTGGTTTTGAACTGATGATGACAATGATGATAATAACGACGACGACAATGATGCTGACTATTATGATGATGATGATGATGGCGATGGTGATAATTTCTGTTAAAACCAAATGCTATATACATTAATGTTATTATTTCCACCTCAAAGTTTTACCCATTGGTTTCTAGTTATTTCTCTTATTTCAATCACAGATAAACAACTGAAGCTGTTTTAATTTTAGCACCATTTATCACTTATCTTTTTCTCACCTCTCCTTCTTTCTCCCCCTCTCTCTTTCTCCCCCGCTCTCTTTCTCCCCCGCTCTCTTTCTCTCTTTCTCTCCCCCACTTCACTCTCTCTTATCAACTTGTCATTTGATACGCTAGCATTTAATAATATTACATTACCGGCTTACTTCAATATACTTTATTCCATTTGTTGGTGGTGAGGTTCATGATTGGCGCAGTGCTAGCTATTAGTTAAGGTTGTTGTTCTTGCATTTGGTGTTTTGTTTTATATCTTATAGTTTTTTTTTCTTTTCTTGTTGTTGTTTTCTCATATATATTTTTATTGTATTTATTTTTTATTGATGCATTTCTGATAAATAATGGTTTCTGATTTCGGCACAAGGCCAACAATTTTGGGGGAAAGGAAAGTCGATTAAATCGTTCTCAGTGCATTACTGGTATTCTATTTTATCGACCCCGTAAGGATGAGAGGCAAAGCTAACCTCCAATACCAACAGATAAAAACAGATTGCTTAAATTATTCAGTATCACCTTGCAATTACTTTTGACTAATATGGTGATAAATCAGACAGTGCCCCTAGCAATAGAGACTTCTGGTGTCCTTGGCCCTAGGACTACCTCCCTACTTACCAGATGGAATGGCTCTTCCAGCGCATCTCCCCTTACAATCCTCCGAGGAAACGTCTTCTCCATTCTGTCCGCCGGGGCCGTGGGGTGGCCAGCACGTGGGACCCCATTTGCTGATAATACAGAGAGATGGGGAGGGCGAGAGAAATGGAGGTGATGACAGTGGGAGTTCGGCTCTTCCATTTTCGGACTTGGTGTGAAGCGTCAGTTGTCCGTGGGGAGGTAGTGGTTTGTATTTAGCGAAGGTTTTAGAACCTTGTGTTTTCGATTCCTGTATGTATTATTAAGAAGTATGAACTAATTATAAAATGATGAAGCCAGAAAAACATACATACATGTATACTGAATTAGATAGGTGTATATTTTTTAATGTTTAGTCAAGGCGGAAGTGCAGTGCCCATGACTCTTTTCATGACTTGGCGAGGGAGAGAAAGGAATCATCAAATTAGAAACCTAAAGGCATCTAAGACACTACATATACTCCCATAAATGTTTCTACTTTTGGCACAAGGCCAGCGATTACCCAGTACATTACTGGTACTTTATTTTATCGACCCCGTAAGGATGAAAGGCAAAGTTAACCTCGGCGGGATTTGAACTCAGACCGTAAAGGGACGTAACTATGCTGGAAAGCATGGCGTCCGACCCTCTACCGATACTGCCAATCCACCGCCCATAATATCAGTGTTTATGTTTTTTTTTTTTTAAGTGTTCAGAAATTAACATAAAGCATTAATATATGTTGCATTAGTAGCAGCACCCAGTGATGTCCGGGTATTTCATGACGAATAAAATAGAATCTCCCTGCATTTTTCTCTTTAAATTGGATGCACTTTGAGTTACTAGAGAAATTTGTTGAAGACAAGTTTTGCAATGAATTGGTTTTGTAAATAAATGTATCAGTAGATGCATGTTAAATAATAGAATAACACGTCTAGTTCAAACTTGAAATATACTGCTTCTTCCTCCCCACCTTCTCTCTCTCTCTATTTCACACTATCCCACTTTCTCGGAGTTTTTCTCTCTCGTGGTTTATTACACATTGTCTGTCTCTATTCTTTCTCTCTCACACACCCCTCTCTCTATTTTCAGCCTTTTCTCTCTCTATCACTATCACCTCTCCCATCTGTCTCCTCTCTTTCTACTACCTTCTTTATTTTCTCATTCTTTCTCTCGATTCAGTAAATAGAGATCGATAGAGCAAGTAATAGATTGAAATGATTGTCCCCAGTATAACAGCAGATTATTCGAATGACTTAAACAAGCAAACGATCTGATTAATTGTTATTGTTCTAAAACTAAATTCGGCAACTGAAAGCGGCTTTTAAATAAATATGTATATGTATATGTATCTATAAGTGTGTTCATATATATGTATATGTATATGTATATGTATCTATAAGTGTGTTCATATATATGTATATGTATATGTATATGTATATGTATCTATAAGTGTGTTCATATATATGTATATGTATATGTATATGTATATGTATATGTATCTATAAGTGTGTTCATATATATGTATATGTATATGTATATGTATCTATAAGTGTGTTCATATATATGTATATGTATATGTATCTATAAGTGTGCGTTCATATATATGTAAATCGGTGATGGCAAAATCGTTCATATATAGTAAATCGGTGATGGCAAATTGGTGGGGGAAGGGGTAGCTAAACCTGCCGGTAGGAGAAAAAGGGAGAGGGGGTGGAGTAGACCCATTCATGCGTTAGTAGTGCCGGCTACAGCTGGGCGTGAGGTCAAATGGATACTGGGGAGGGGGAGAGGGAGGAATTCGAAACGTCTATTTAAATACCAGAATAAATTTTCATTCAGTCCAGAATTAGCCGTCGAAATGGCTTGAGCTCAGCCGTCGGGGTCTTACTTGTTCCTATTACCCACTCCACTACCCTAAGTATTGAGTACTTTGGTGCGTTATGGTCCACCTGGTTCCTTACCACATTTCCTTCGTTATATATATATATATATATATATATATATATATATATATATATGTATATATGTGTGTGTGTTCATATATTTGTATATGTATAAATATATATATATCTGTGTATATATATATATGTGTGTGTGTGCATGTATATTTTTAATTAAAACAACACCAGGCCCTACTGGATTTGTATATATATATCACTCGTTTCTATTGAGCGCTTGCCACACATTTCGGAAGTTGTTTTTCGCTAATTTCCAATAGCCGAAATGCGATTCGCGCTAATTTATATTTGTATATATATATATATATATATATATATATATATATATATATATATATTAATAATGGAAACTATATTTATAAAACCATATTTATTTTATTATACATATTTCAAGGGCAACCAAGGCAAATTATGGTGCGCTTTCATCAGATAAAATACAGATTTGTTTTATAAATAAATATTGACATACCCGGAAAAAAGACAACCTTAACGGTTGGAGCTTCCTGGATATATATATATATATATATATATATATATATATATATATATATATATATATATATATAAAACTGTGGTTGTCTGTCTGTCTATCGATTTTTGGCACACATCTCCTCTTAGAATCTCTGACGGAATTGCACCGAAATTGCTATACTTGTACACTGAGCCCTAGCGAAGACATCGGAAAAAAATATTTCAAATTGACCCACCCTATGTGACGAAATCGAATATAATGTATCGATTTTTGAGCGTAAGTTATCAGTTATTTCCCTTTGTTCTGTTTACATTGAGCGTCTTACGTAAAAAATTACGCTGGCTTTCTCAGCGTTTAAAATGACATTAACACAATACACGAACAGTTGTCGAGCCAGCAAAATATTGACCTGCAAAATTCATCAGTTCGAACACTAAGCTTCCGTTTTGCTTCATGTCCATTTAAAAGCATTTTAAAACAATATTTTTACTTGAAAACAAGTCTATTTAAAGACTACGTAAAACAAGGAAATATTTCGTCGTTAGGCGTGCAGACAGACAGTCGTGCAGAGAGGTGATATACGCGTGCAGACAGACAGTCGTGCAGAGAGGTGATATAGGCGTGCAGACAGACATAACTGATAATTTGGTTACGCTAATGTTTTTCTCTGCGTTGCAGTGTTTACATTTTCGATCTTTGTTAATAAATAACCAGTGCAGTTTCTATCCCCAGCATCCTCTTTTGTTATAACATTCGGGTTATCGTTATGTTTTCTTAACTTCATAAGGCATATTGTTGGTTGAGGGAATATTAATCAAAAACACCACATGCAAGTCTGCACAGTAGACACTACAGTTTTTAAGCCAAGAAAGAAACTTAACATTGTAACTTTAACACAGCTACTGAGCGACCCCGAGCAACGCCGGGCTTTACTGCTAGTATATATATATATATGTAAATATTTATAAGTCGTTTGGAAACCTCGACAATGCAAATGGGTAAAACTCCGGGTAACAAGGTCCGGTGGTGGAGAGAGAGATATGTAAGTGGGTGTACGTTGAGATGCGTGGTGTGTATAAGACACACTTACATATCTCTCTCTCCACCACCGGACCTTGTTACCCGGAGCTTTGCCCATTTGCATTGTCGAGGCTTCCAAACGACTTATAAATATTTACTTATTGTTCCACAATGCTTCAAGCAAACTTCAATACTCTCTTATATATATGTATATATATATATATATATATATATATATATATATATATATATATATATATATGTATATATATATATATATATATATATATATATATATATATATATATATATATATATAGGAACCAGTAAGACCCCGACAGCTGAGCTCAAGCCGTTTCGACGGCTAATTCTGGTTCCTATTACCCACTCTACTACCTCAAGTATTGAGTACTTTGGTGCGTTATGGTCCACCTGGTTCCTTACCACATTTCCTTCGTTATATATATATATATATATATATATATATATACATACATATATATATTGTTGACCACCCCTCCTCTTCGACACCCTGCACCTACCATGCCCAGCCTGAAATCCTTTCCCCCCTCCCACCCCAAACACTTCCTCACCCTCCTCCTCCCACCCTGCTATCTCCAATCGGCCCCTCAACTCTCCTATTTCCTCTTCACTAAGACCCGGCATTCCAGCCACATCCAATTTCTTCAGTCGCTGCCGCCACCTCCACAGCTTCCGACTCCACTTCCAAACCTCCCTCCTCCCTTCACCCTCCACCCAACGCATTCTCACCCGCTCCTCGCGTCTCCTCATGCGAGCTTCCCTCTTCTCCTCCCTCTCCACGTGTCACCCCTCCTCGCCCACTTCATCATCATCTTCATCCATAACCTCAACCACGACCTCTTCTCCTTCCTCACCTCCACCAAAGCCCACAAGCTCACACTCATATCCACGCATACACACACCCACACGTACACCTACACACACACACCCAACCTTCCGCCCTCCCAACAAGGACCCCCAATTTCCTTCTCCCCCTCCCTCACCCTCTATCCACCCACCATCAACTCTACACGCCTCACCCTTTGACCACTTGTTTTCAACCTATTGTCCCACTCATGTGTTACTTTTATTTTTATTTTTTTACCTTCATTTTAATATTTTTCCACCACTCCCCCCCTCACACCCCTTCGGAATTCCTCTCCTTCCCACCTTTCTCTTGATGAAGGGTTTATGCCCGAAACGTCATCCCCCACCCCCACTCTCAAGCGTGAACCTAATACCTAACACCTTTCGTAACCTAATACCTAACACCTTTCGTAACTCCTTGTTGTTGTTCTTTACTTTTCCAGAGCGTGAAATTAATAAACATTCGTTGTACTGCCTCTCTGTTTTGTCCCTGTTCAAATTTTTCCATTATATATATATATATATATAGGAAAAAGTATGACCCCGACGGCAGAGCGCAAGCCGTTTCGATGGCTATTTCTGGACTAAATTAGAATTTTTAGCCTGGTCTCTCTCTCTATCTATGACCAGGCTAAAAATTCTAATTTAGTCCAGAAATAGCCGTCGAAACGGCTTGAGCTCTGCCGTCGGGGTCATACTTTGTCCTATTTCCCACTCTACTACCCTAAGTATTGAGTACTCTGGTGCGTTATGGTCCATCTGGTTCCTTACTACAATTCCTTTGTTATATATATATATATATATAGGAAAAGTAAAGAACAACGAATTAACTAAATAAATAATCAATTAAACGGGGCTAAGTTTAAAATGTAAGTTTGGTGATAATTGTTTCTACTTTTGGCACAAGGCCAGCAAATACCCAATGTATTACTGGTACTTTATTTTATCGACCCCGTAAGGATGAAAGGCAAAGTTAACCTCGGCGGGATTTGAACTCAGAATGGCAAGGACCGTAACTCTATGCGTCAAAGCATGGCGTCCGACCCTCTACCGATACTGCCATTTAAAAGATAGACATCAGTACACATATATATATATATGTAAAATTATAAGTTTGAAGAACAGACAGATAAACTTTACCTAATTTTTCTTCTTAGTCCGGAGAAATTAACTAAATAAATAATCAATTATAAATAATCATTTTAAACTTAGCCCCGTTTAATTGATTATTTATTAGGTTAATTTCTCAGGACTAAGAAGAAAAATTAGGTATAGTTTATCTGTCTGTTCTTCAAACTTATAATTTTACATATATATATATATGTATATATATATATATATATATATATATATATATATATATATATATATATATATATATATATATATATATATATAGTCTTCCTCCGGTTGCAACGCTTTTTGAAATATCCACGTCTGCGTTTACAGATTGACTTTGTTAGTTTCAGAAGATCCCGTTAAGGGTGAAAGCAGCGATTCTTTGCTTAAATTTTAATCTGTTATTTTAATAAATATATATATATATATATATATATATGTGTGTGTGTGTGTGTGTGTGTGTGTGTGTGTGTGTGTGTACTGATGTCTATCTTTTCCGAAGGAACATTAGATAATGTTTCTTTAAATCGTTTCACTCTACTTTCAAGTAAACATGGGAAACAACACATCCTGTTTTGAAATAATTCTTTGATAACGGCTCGTTGTTTATTGAAATAACGTTCCCCCCTCTCTATCTCTCTCTCTCTATCTCTCTCTCTCTATCTATCTATCTCTCGCTCTCGCCCTCTCTCGTTATATATATATATATCATCATCATCATCATCATCATCATCATCATCATTTTACGTTCGTTTTCCCTGCTTGCATTTATTATAAGTTGGCTCAACTTATAATAAAAATCCTATTTCTTTTTTATTATAAGTTGAGCCAAATTATGCAGTTACATATGCAAATGAGATTAATCACCTCATTTACACAGAAGAGAAAAGTATATATTCTCAGCTGTCTTCTAGTCCAGCAGTCGCAAGCGGTGGGAGGGACCGGCCTGACGAAGGCCAGTTAAGCCTGAAATGCATAGACGGTTGTCCCCCTTGCTTCTGCTGGACATCACCAGAGGGCGTTAGCCCCCGGTGTTTACATAGCTACGGCTTCCTAAAACTGTTTTTCTTTGGAGATACAAAATATTTATACATATATATGTGTAGTTTCCTC
>OZ024741.1:391281736-391289236 GCA_964016885.1 Eledone cirrhosa
AAGTCGGTGTCGGTCAAGTATTTTGCTGGGTAGCGTGAGCTTCTCCTAGGCTGTAGTTGGTATCCCCTATCCTGAATCCTATCCACAGACATGCGCAAAAGATAATCCACAACAATGATAAATAGATACGGAGCAAGGGTATCGCCCTGTAAAATTCCAGCGAGGATTGAGAAAGGTGGTGTTTCCCCATCTGGGGTCAGGACAGTTGATTTGGTATCTGTATACATTGCACGTATGGCCGCGATGATTTTATCAGGAATCCCATAAAGTTGTAGAATTTCAAACATCCCCCACCTGTCAACTGAGTCGAAGGCTTTTGAAAAATCAACAAAGATGAGTGCAAGGTCTAGATTGCGGTTTTGGGACTCCTCTATAAGACGGCGAAGGCAGAGAATCTGGCTAAGTGTTGATCTACCTCTCCTAAATCCATATATATATATGTGTATGTATGCATGTGTGCATATATATATGTGTGCATGTATGTATATATACATACTACTGTACGCCTGTATACATATGTGTATGTACGTATACATACATACGTACTTACATTTAAGTAAGTGCCGTACTAAGAGTGAGAAATGAAATTTCGTTTCATTCTATTCCATTTATATATATATATATATATATATATATATATATATATATATATATATATATATAATATAAGATCAAAAGATGGTTAAAGGAGTTCCATGTATTTTATTATGCGCATTTCAAAAACAAACATCATCATGCAATAATATTTGTGTTTTCATCAGATAAAACAGGAGAACATGATATGAAGGCTAAAAAACACTTGTGGATAGTGCAGTTTTAAATCAACATATATATATATATATATATATATATATATATATATATATATATGAAAATAGGGAGAAAAAGACGATTATTAGGAAGAAAAATATATTTCTTTCCTTTAATTTTTTTCTCTTTTTTCTGGGTTAGAAAATGTTTAAAACAAAATATTTTACTTTGTGTGAAGTGTTAAGTTATTAGTTAATTTATTTATTAATTAACAATGGCATTTATTTATTTATTTATATATTTAATAATTGTCTATTGCCGCTTTCAGCATTTTATGCATTATGAAAGGGGGGAATTTGTATTGGTGTAAAATGTTGGTGATGTTGAACATGTTAAGGAAATGGGGAAGAAAGAATAATATTATTTACAAACAAGGTTTTTGAAGTGAAAAGAAAAAAAGAAAAAAAAGGGGGTGATGTGGAACATGATAAGTTAATGGGAAAGAAAAAAGAATATTATTTACAGGCATAGTTCTTGAGGATAAGCAGTTCAAAATATGTTATTATGGCAAGAGCGCTTAGTTGATCCATGATGGAGGCAAATGGTAGTCTGGAGTTTGATATGATTTCCCTTTTTAGAGAGTTAATATGCAGGGGGAGGTAATTCAGGGTGGTCAGGTAGGGGAGAGAGAAATGAGAGGGGGTTATTCATTTATATACGAAAAAGGATTAGGTAGGGTGTAAGGGAGGTAACTCTTTAGAGAACATAGGAATTTGGTTTTGGTTCATTGTTCATTCCAGTTTTAGTTTAGTCCGAAGTTTAGTCCATTAAGTAGAGGTTGGAATTTGTTAATGAAGTACGTTTCCTTATTGGTACGTTGGATGAAAGAAGCGTTGTCTATGAATTTGTAAATGGGAAAAATTTTAAAGTTTGGATGTTGGTTAGGTGTACAATTGCACTAAAAGCAATCTTTCTGTATTTCTGTATTTTGATTTGTGATATATGGACGGTCATACGTTGTCGGAAGTTGTTTTTTGTCTGTCCTATGTCTTGACAACCTGAGCAGGTCAAAACATAAATTAGGTTTTCAGATGCACATGTAAAGTTGTGTTTAACTGTGAAATATTGTCCTTGTTGTATACACACACACACACACACACACACACACACACACACACACATATATATATATATATATATATATTTCGTTTCTGAATTTGTTTAGCAAGATTCTTTATCTGAAATCGTGTGTTGAAACCGATATTGTTATACTTTGGGAGGGTCATGTTGCCAATAAGAAACGTACGCACCAGTTGCTTTCACTTCAATTTATTATAATAAATTTATAAATTTATAAATTTATAAATTTCTGGTTGGTTGGTTGGTTCCACAACCAGATAGTTGTTTATATATTGTCATAGTTCTTTCGTCACACACTCTGTGACCTCTTCAGTGACTGGGGATTCCTTTCTTTGTTTCTGTGCCTCTCCTTTGTTCTGTCCTACGCCATTTTGTTTCTGTGTGTGTGTTGTGTGCTCAGTCTGCGCATGCGCCACATCCGGGTGTCTGTGTGTGTTTATGTTCATTTATTTATTTGTTTATTTACATGTTACTGGTTGGTTGTTTGTTCTATGTGTGTGTGTGTTTTCATTTTGTCCTTAATTGTAAGTTGTGATGTTACTGTTCCACTCATATTTTCTATTTAATTTTGGTTGTAATTCTTTTATGTTTATTGCCTCTGTAATTTGTCTAAACATTGCGTCTTTTCTGTGTGTAGATTCTATTTTTATTTCTGTGTTCTCTAATTTACCCTTGTGTTCTATTTTAGCATGTTGGTAGAGTACAGATGATTCTTTACTATCTTGAAGGTCTCGCCAGTGTTCATTTATCCGTTCCCCTACACTACGAGCTGTCTCACCTATGTACACTATATTTTTGTCTCTATATTGTCCTTCAGTACATCTTATGCTATACACTACATTTCTAGTTTTACAGTTAATATGGGGGCTTATTTTACAGGTTATACATTTCTTATCTATACATGAGGGTCTTTGAAAAGGGTATGTCTTGCTAATAAGTGTTTTTACGGAGGTACCTGGTCTTTCTACTATCTTAATATTGAGTTTATGTTTATTTAGGGCCCTTCTAAATTTGTAAGCTAATTCACCTCTAGGGGTTGTATCGATGAACATTACACTCTGGTATTTATTGCTATCATACCATGAGTTTATTCTATTAGCCTTGTTCCTAGTTCTTTCTATTCTATTCCAAAATTTGCTCCTATACAAGGGGCAGGTCCCATTTATATCATTATTTACCATTTTCCCCCATTTGGTTCTGGCTCCTCTATACACTCTGATTTTTTCTCTCTGATTGTAGCCAGAGAACTGCATACGGTGGATGAAGTGTTGTATGTGTCTCTCTAGTTCTTCGGGGTTGCACATGCGGGACACGTTTCTCATCACCCGTACCAAATCCGCAATCAGTATGTTGATTTTGGTATGGTCCGAAACGGCTGAGTTTCGGTGGATCAGATGTTTGGAAGTCATGGTTTTGGCATAATGGGAATGGAGGATTTCTTTTTTGTTATTAATGGTATCTAACCAGAGCTCTGTGTCTAGTACAGGTAATCGATGGTTGGGGTGTTTACTTGGGTAGTCTATAGTAACTCTAATGCTCTGGTGGATGGAGTTAGCTATTTGCTGGATGCTTTCCATTGTATTTTTCTCTAGTCCCTGACTGTTCTCTAGTGGGGGTGTCTTAACTACGATGTTTATATCATCAACGTAGCGGGAGTACATTATCAGGGTTAAGGGGTCTTCTAATTGTTCTTTAAGTTTAAGTTTAAGTCTACTGTCCCACCATACCATGAACAAGTTAGCTATGTCGCCTGCAATGCTAACACCAATGGCTGCTCCTTCCTGTTGGGCATATTTTTTTTCCATTAAATTTGAACATATGTTCCTTAAGGGTTAGTTTTATGCTGGCCCCTACCGCATGTGCAATCATTTTCTTCAATTCATCGTGGTTTTCGGGTGTCCGTATGGCTCTGGTCCACCCGTTCCATCTATCTGTGTGGGTTTTCTTGGCCATTGAGGTAATGGTAGGTGGTCTGCCTCTTGCTGGTCTTGTAGGGCACAGGTTGCTAAGGTCATATGTGTCTAGGTAATTATTACTATAGGTAAGTTTAAGTAGGAGTCCCAGCTCACTGGTATCAATCCCACGGAACTCAACATTGCTCTCACTGATCATTTCTACGCATTTCTCCACAGCAAAATCCACGTCAATAGATGGATACAGGGACACAACATCCATACTACCTATTATGCAGTTTGTTAGGTACCTAGATCGGTTACTCACGCCGATTCTGCTGAGGAGGTCCTCCGTGCTGTCACATACATCTGGGGACATTTCAATGATGGGGCGTATGATCAGGGAGAGGAAGTAGGACAGTCTGTAGTTACTAGCAATGTTAGCTCCACAGACTGGCCGTGTTGGTGGTCCTGCGACAGGGTCACTGCCCGTTTTATGGTCTTTTCGAAGCCCATACAACGCCGGCACGTCATTGTTCCAGGCCTGGAAGTTGTTGGCAGTCCTTTTGTTGGGCTGCATTATATTCGTCCACATCACCATATGGGCATTGAGGGCTTTTTCTCTATCCTCATGCTCCTGTGGTGTTACCTCTCTTGTGTTAGTGATGTGGGGTTGCATTGCCTGGATGTAGTTTGGCAGGCTGTCAACCGACATTCTGCCAGACTTGTCTGTTGGAAAGCATGCTATCTCTCCATTACGTGAGCGCTGCGTGAGCTTACGCAAGCCATTTGCAGATTCTTCTCCCAGTTGCTGGGCCTCCATTCTATTATGCTTCTTGCTATACTGTTCTATAATATTTCTAAGTTTGGATCTAGCTATACTAAATTGTGCTTCTGTTTGTTCATCGACCTGCGACGGCAATTGCGTGCGTTTGTTAAATGGTAAAGTCGTGGCGTGGACTCGTCGCAGGTCGAACGATTTATCGGAGGGATTATAAAAAGTAGAGTTCCAGGCTGCTGCTTTATGTGTACTAGTGCTATTGTTATTGTTAGTTGTGTTGTTTCTATTTCTATTTCCACCAACAGCCTCATGGTTGTTTCTATGTCTCTTATAATTACTCCTGTCTCTTTCCACTGGCTCATTGTTGTTATATACCCTATTTTGTGTGTCTGTGTGTTCGTCTTGGTTATTTTCTTTGTCCTTAGTCTCCCTTCTCCTTTTAATCCTATTACTTTCCCTTATTTCTGTGATTTCTGTGCTACTGTCATTACTTGTTTTCTGTGTCTGTGTGTTTGTTAAGATTGTGGTGGTGGTGAGAGGCATTGAATGTGTGTGTGCTGTTGTTGTTGATGTGTGCTGTTGTTGATGTGTGTTGTTGTTGTCTCCGTGTGTGTTATTATTGTTGTGTGTGTTGTTATTGGTAATATATATATTGGTAAACGGAAAAGAAAATGCTGACAAATTGTTCACAGTGAAAAATAGTTTAATTAGGAATAAGTGAGAATTAGTAATAGTATTGGTTAGTATTCAGTTTTGGTTTTAAGTTTTACCGGTTGCGCATTTCTAATGCTTTTCAAAAATAATTTTGAGATAGAGCGTCCGTGATGTTTGCTCTAATCTGATTAGTTTTGGAAATTCTACCTGTTTTTATGTGAAAAAAGTGGCTCCAGAGGTATTAAAATAAGTTTCGCGCCAATTCGTGTTGCAAAAATTCTTGTGGTCAAAACAATTTTGATTGATCGGTAGAGGTCATGTGAATGTTAAAAATTGATTTTGCGCCAAATGTAGGTTTGTGTCGGCTGATTGAGAAGTCATTGAAAAATAAGTCTTTCAAGACAAATATGTGTGTGTGTGTGTGTGGCAGAGTAATTCGTGGTAGAGGGATGGTCAGTAGGAATATGTCTGTAAGTGTGTGGGGGATATTTTAACATGTTAGATATTTTTCAGCACTTGTCTTATACGGAGAAGTGTGTGTGTGTGTGTGTGTGTGTGTATGTCTCTTTGTATGTTAATGTACGCGTGTGTATGTGTGTGTGTAAATATATATGTGTGTGTGTGTATATATGTGTGTGTGTGTGTGTGTGTGTGAGAATGTGTGTGTGTGTGTGTGTATGGGTGGACCAGTATTTTTGTGATACTGGTAAAATGGTGTATATTATTCGATATTTTCAGTAAAAACGATTCTCTCAATTGAACATAAAAAACCTTAATAATAAAAGGTGTGAAATGATATATAGTATTGGCATAATACCAAGGTGTGTGTGAGTGTCCAGATTGTACGTACTGCAAGGGGAATCCATTAGGCCTTGCCGTATTGGAATACTTGAGTACAAATATGTATGTGCCCATCAGTGTGCAACGCATGTATGCGTTTATGTATGTGTGTGTGTCGGCACGTTTATATCTATAGACATCAAAAGGTATGCAAATTTGTGTATATTTGTGTTGCACCATAGAACATGTGTGCTTACGTATGTCATTGTGTTTATATGTGGATAGAGATGTATGCTGATGTAGGTATGTATGTTGACGTGTGTATGTTGTGTGTTCGTCTTAGGGAGAAGTGTTTAGACGGGGTCCGTATTTGTTAATAAAGTAAGATTCCTTGCTGATGCGCTGGGTGTGGGTGGCATTATCTTTAAATTTGTATATATATATATATATATAAATACATATTGTTTCAGAAGATCCCGTCAAGGGTGAAAGCAGCGATTCTTTGCTTAAACTTTAATCTCTTATTTTAATAAATGTATATATAAACATATATATATATATATATATATATATATATATATATATATATATATGAGATTCTACAGGACTAGAACTCTTTCATTCTTTAGAAATCATCAGGAATCTGTCCTGTAGAATCTCATCTATATTAAAACTTTTATACTCTGCTATGTATTGAGTACCTTACTTACTGTGGTTACCTCCGATTCAACCCGGAATAACTTATCTATATAATATATATATATATAATTGGAAATAATCTAATCTATGGCGGTTTGCAAGCAAATTCGGCCTACTTATATGAAATGATGAGTTAGCAAAGCACTCGATAAGTTATGTCCTTAGAGTAATAACATACGTTTAAATAGCTTGACAAATCGAACATTGTGGTAGGCAAAATCTAACACACAATAATATACCAAAGTAACGATAGAACTAACAGGTTGAGAAAAATACACCTGTATATATATATATATATATATATATATATATATATATATATATATATATATATGAGTGTGTGTGTGTGTACATATACACACACTTACACACACACATATATATATCTATGTATATATATATATATATATATATATATATATATATAAGGATTGGTGCTCTGAAATAGCGATGTATACATGAATGTATGTATAGTATATTTGGCAATATACCGTATGTTTAATTAAAAACATTTAGAAGACCATATGATATTGGTTTGAAAGTAGTGACTATGTCACTTCTTTTCGGCGAAAGAAGGGAGAGGAGCTAACAGTCTGTTTCACGCTGTTTGGTGATCATTAGAGCCACGCACCCTCTGCTTCCGCCGAAAATTATAGAACCTGGATTCTTATAGAATTCCAATAATAATCAGGAGCTGATTATACAGAGCGATTGCCGATCCATATATATATATATATATCTTGATTTTATATGTTCTGGCTTGTTAATTTATTAACCCGTCATAGAACCACATTGGCATACGGT
>OZ024741.1:391294236-391301736 GCA_964016885.1 Eledone cirrhosa
GCAATTGGAAAGACCAATGGAAACATTGTTTCCTCGGTCTAATTTGACGAGCTCTATCACACTCTTGAAGCAAATGAGGTCTGGGGATCTTGGCGATCGACTATCGATATATGAGTATAAAGAAAGTGCTCAAGCGCGAAAATGCTCTAAACGTATCTTATAAAATGACCCTTAAAAGACGGAAAAAGAAGTTGCCATCAGCCGCTGTGAGGAATTGAATTCCATATATTCCAGATATTGGCTAAACCTTTAAGCTGACAAATTTCTTCCCGTCATTTTAACTAGATAATGGTATAAGGAACATATGGGGTTCAATTTTTCATAGATGCCGATGGCAACTTCTTTTCCCGTCTTTTAAGGGTCTTCACACTATTCTATAAGCTATTTTTATAGCATTTTCGGGCTTGAGCACTTTTTCTACATTCCCAAACACTCTTTATTTGTACCCACACAGCATCTTGTCCCTTTTAATTCTTATTAATTTTTTGCCTTGATCTCGTTCTATTCCCTCTATCGCGTTTCTTGGTGTTATTACCTCTTTCCCTTCCTCCTTTCCCCCTTTTTCTTTCGCTCCCTTTCTCTCTCTCTCTCTCTCTCTCTCCCACTCACTTATCTTCTTTCTCTCCCACCATCTATCCCCTTTTGCCCCCCTCTCTCTCTGCTCCCTTACTACTTCCGTTTTCCTTCGTCTGTCCCTCTTTACCAAGATCAGCCGTGTTTCTCTTCGCTCTCTCTCTTGCTGTTAATAAGGTCTCAGGGTTTACGCCCAGCCACCGTTTCTTAACTTTTTCACCCCTTGGTTACTGCTGCATACATGTGCTACTGTCTTATGTTTTCCCCAATCTATCGGTATGTTTCTGTTTTTTTTTCTTTTGTTTATCTTCTTTCTCTTCGCTATCGTCTCTCTTTGTTTGACTTTTCCTTCCCTAATAACTTCCTGAAGTTATTGACGCATTGTGGATAGATGTATTGTCTTTGATGCGTCGAAGCACCCGAGTCCCACAGCAGACAACTGAAGAGAGGAATTGTCTTTTGTTTGTTTTCCTTACACTTCCACACAGCACCTTGTCCTTTTTAATTCTCATATATATATATATATATATATATAACGAAGGAAATGTGGTAAGGAACCAGGTGGACCATAACGCACCAAAGTACTCAATACTTAGGGTAGTAGAGTGGGTAATAGGAACAAATAAGACCCCGACGGCTGAGCTCAAGCCGTTTCGACGGCTAATTCTGTACTGAATTAGCCGTCGAAATGGCTTGAGCTCAGCCGTCGGGGTCTTATTTGTTCCTATATATATATATATATATATATTAAAATAACAGATTAAAGTTTAAGCAAAGAATCGCTGCTTTCACCCTTAACGAGATCTTCTGAAAGATCCCGTTAAGTGTGAAAGCAGCGATTCTTTGCTTAAACTTTAATCTGTTATTTTAATAAATATTTGCTCTAGGGTTCTTATATATTTGATATATATTTATCCTTATAGAGCCCTCTTTGGATTTTAGTCTTCACATTTATTATTATTACTATACCAGTAATGCAGTGGGTAATTGCTGGCCTTGTGCCTAAAGTAGAAACAATTATTAATATATATATATAAAATACATATATATATAGAGAGGGGGTGGGGGTGACCAGAGATTGCGGGTGTGTAAGTAAATGAGTAAGTGTTCATTTTGATGATGATGATGATATAATGGTTCCTTGGGTAAGTGATTTACCTTAATCACACACGAAATGAAATATATAAACCACAATAACACAAAGCCGCTATGTTACTAATTTATTAAATATAACTTTCGTTGAAGACAAACGACAATACACGAAGAACAAATAACCACAGATAAGTTGTGTGATGTTATGTATCAGGATGATGTGTGTGTGTGTTAGCTTGTAAGGGTTTTATTAAAAATGTATTTACCAAACTTCTGTTGATGGGATGAATTTAGCTGGCTTGGTCGAGAGACAGAGGGGAGTGGAGAGAGAGAGAAATTTTCTGGCACTTTAGAACTTACCGAACATCGTATTTATATAGATGCTACACAATTATTATAATATAGATTAGATAAAGTTAATTTTTCATATTTGATTTTCTAATGAAACTAATTAAAAAGATATACTTACGTAATTGTCCTGTTGAGCAGATTTTTTTTATTGGTGTTTAATATTTAGAATTATGGTCCTTGCTTAGAGTGGTAGGTAATCCTTATTCTCGCTTAACAATTGAAAATGGTCCAAATTTAAGAAGTTCAAATATTCAATGTTTTTCAATGATTATCTGAAACAAAACAAAACAAATAATTGTGAACATTACGCCATTAAAATGATCGTTTTTTTTCTATTCTGAAAGAAGGGTTGTGGAAGTCTCTAAACGTCTCTATACATGTATTTAGGAATGATATTTTTAAAAAATCAAGCATCAAGAAATAATGAGGAACTCTGAAAAAAATCTTTAATAAAAAGGATCGAACTGCATCACAGTTACACAGTTACAATACACAGAAACACAGAAACACACACACACCGAGTTATATATATCTGTATATATATATATATATATATATATATATATATATATATATATATATATATATATATATATATATATATATATATATATATATATATATATATATATATATATATATATATATATATATAATTGAAAAAGTGGAGAATAACATAGTCAACAGTACAAAAAAGATTTATTTACAGTCTAACAATTGTTTCACTGATAGAGTTGTCTAAAAATTGCTAAACACTAAAAGTAGTGCCACTCAATTTAAAATACATGTTATCTCCATCATATCCTCAGAGACTGAGAGAAAATATAAATATATGCGTAACCGGCAAATTTACAAATTCAAATTACCACATCAATAATAATTGTTTCTACTTTTTGGCACAAGGCCAGCAATTACCCAGCGCATTACTGGTACTTTATTTTATCGACCCCGTAAGGATGAAAGGCAAAGGTAACCTCGGCGGGATTTGAACTCAGAATGGCAAGGGCCGTAACTCTATGCGTCAAAGCATGGCGTCCGACCCTCTACCGATACTGCCAATCCACAATAATATTAATAATAAAGATATAGAGAGAAAAAAGGAAGGGGGATAGATGTAGTAAAGATAGAAAGGAAGGGAAGAAGAAAGACGAAGAAGGAAAAAGAAAAAGAGATAGAAAAGGAGCAAGAAGAGGAGAAAATTATTACAGCTAAAAAAACACAATCTTGAATCTCTCAAATCTCTTGAATCTCTCGACTACAACAACTCTCGCCAATAAAATCTGGCAACTCAAGAATGCAAACATAGAATATGAGATCAGCTGGTCAAAACTGTCAAAAGCAAGGGCCTATCAAATTGGTATGTCCCACTGCAGTCTCTGTAATATGAAACTTTTCCAGATTCTAAATTTCAGCAAAATTTTTCTTAACAGTAGAATTGAACGAATTATTTTTTCTCAGCATAAATCAGCAACGAAATTCAAGAACTTTAGACCAACTTAATTCCATCTTATCTTTTCCATAACCCTGATTGTACCATTTGGATCTACTACGATATCACATTATCAGCAGCATCTTCACCATTATAATTACCAATGAACAGCATCAAAACCTCTTTATTTACATTCTTATTTTTTATATATCTCTATCTTTCACTTTTTATCTTTGCATTTCTCTACCTAAACTTATTTCATCTCGGTCATTTTATCTTATCATATAATATCTCTTGAACTAGTTAATTTACTTATTAAAATAACCAATACACACATAAATATATTCAACATTATCACATTTTCAACTTAATATCTATCCATATATTTAACAACTATCAAAATCTATTGTCAATAATCTTAATATTTTTAAATATTCTCCGTAAATAAATGGGTAAAAATTACCCATTTATTTATTTATTTTCATCTACACTTTTCACATATTATACCATTTTTTATATTACATTAGATGCAATTTATTTATATATTTATTTATCTATTTATTTATTTATTTATTTATTCATTTATTTATTTATTTATTTAGTTATTTATTTATCTATCAATTTTTTATATATATTTTTTATATATTTTTTATATATATTTTTTATATATTTTTCATTCATTTCCCCATATATTTCTATGCATCTATCTTTATTTTACTTACTGGATCTATTGCAGGGCATCCCTCTGGAACCGGGACTGCGGAAAGCGGCGTCGGCCTACGCCGACGACGTGACAGTAATGGTGTCGAGCGCCTCGCAAATCGAGGAAGTCGGCACCTTACTGAAGGAATACGAAAGTCTCACAGGAGCGAAGCTGAACCGGGACAAGTCCATCGGTTTGCAACTCGGATCGTGGAGAGGCAGACCGATGCCTTCCGATGGCGTCGTCGGACGCTGGACGGAAGGACCGGTAAAGCTGCTCGGGGTCTGGTTTGGTCCGGACCTCCAGGTGGAGAAGAACTGGAACGAAGTGACGGCCAAGGTGTTTGCACTCACCCAGAAGTGGGCCGAGTGCAAACTATCCTTGAAAGGTCGAGCGGAGGTGGCGAACACTTTTATAGCGTCCGCCATCTACTACCGCTTGACCGTCGTGCCTTGTCCAGCCAAAACGCTCGCCAAAATGGAGCGCGTGCTCTTCCGATTCCTTTGGAAGAGGCGGGCTCCTTTGGTGAGAAGATCCATCTGCTGCCAACACCCTTCTAACGGAGGGCTGGGGATGCCGTGGTTGACGATGCGCAAACACGCGCTCAGGCTGCGGCATCTCTACGTATTCCTCACCGGACAACCGGTGTGGGCCCCGTTCGTGAGGCGAGCCTTCCCACGACTCGTCTCGCTGACCGAGCTGCAGTCCTGGGTCAAGCAGAGACCGAGGAAAATGGGCGACTGGCACATCGAATGTGCTCAGGCGCTCACAGCCCTCTGGCAGGCGGACCCGGCGATCAGTGGAGACTCCACTTCGTCATTCTATAGAGGGTTGGTCCGCAGCAAGTGCGATGACGCGCTCGGTGAAACTCTAGGCGTAGAGGAAGATGAACTGGCCAGTCTGTTCGGTAGGACCTTCCGCCCGGGACCGATGGACAACTTCCAAAAGTCCCTGGCCTGGCAGTGCTACCGAGGAGCTCTACCAGTTCGAGACAAGCTCTACAGACATGGGCGCCCGGGCAGGGACCCTGCAAAAAGGCTCTGTCCGAGGTGCGTGCGAGACGAAGAAACCGTCGCGCACGCATTCATACACTGCTCGGGCGTCACTGACCTGTGGGGCTATGTAGAACGACTATTGTCGCGGGTGGGACCAATCCAGTTGACCACCGAGTCCATTGTCATGATCAAACCGCCACCCTCCTTCAAAAACGAAGGAGAGGCGGTTTTCCTTTGTGTGATAGCTATGGCGAAAGAGGTTGTATGGTGGACAAGGTTGAAAGGGTTGAGGTCAGACACCTTTCTCTCCGGCCAACAACTGATTCTTTTTTTCAAATACCACTTTGGAAGAAGAATCAGGATGGAGAGAGAGGTGCTGTACCCCAGCAAGTTTTATGAAAGGTGGGTGAAGGTGGCGAGAATGGCCCGAGTGAATGGGCCTTCTCTCTATGTCAGCCTGTAGGTTGAGGAAAAGGAGGAGGAGAGGAAAGGAGTACAAGCTCTTCGTACTCCTGGAGATGAGGGTTGCACATTTTTTTTCGGGGGTATGTGTTACCCATATAAACTGTCTCCCTCTATTGGGGAAAATCGACTAACTTTTAAATTCCATCTGTGATAACATTTTACACGTTTTTATTGTATGTAAACTTCCCCCTTTGTATTTGTCCCCTTCTTTTGTGCCCCTGTGGCTAATAAAGAAATATATCTTTATTTTACTTACATTTATTCTTGTATTAAAGTTTATTCATCTATTTGCCCTTCTACCTTCTTCTCTCCATCTTATTTCTACTTGTGTTTATCTATCACACTCGTCTGTTGGTACGTCTTCATTTTTCTCTCTATCCTACGCTATCTCTACTTGTGTTTTTTTTAGCTGTAATAATGTTCTCCTCTTCTTCCTTCTCTATCTCTCTTTCTCTTTTTCCTTCTTCGTCTTTCTCTATCTCTTTTTCTTTTTCCTTCTTCGTCTTTCTTCTTCCCTTCCTTTCTATCTTTACTACATCTATCCCCCTTCCTTTTTCTCTCTCTATATCTTTATTATTAGTATTATTATTGATATGTTAATTTGAATCTGTAAATTTGCCTGTTACGCATATATTTATATTTTCTCTTTCGTTTTTCTTGTTCCCTTCCTTTCTATCTTTACTTTATCTATCCTCCTTCCTTTTTTCTCTCTATATCTTTATTATTAATATTATTATTGATGTGGTAATTTGAATTTGTAAATTTGCCGGTTTCGCATATATTTATATTTTCTCTCAGTCTCTGAGGATATGATAGAGATAACATGTATTTTATATTGAATGGCACTACTTTCAGTGTTTCGCAATGTTTAGACAACTCTATCAGCGAAACAATTGTTAGACTGTAAATAAATCTCCTTTTTTGTACTGTTGACCATGTTATTCTCCACTTTTTCAATTTTATTACTCCAAGATAAACTTACATAGGAATACAAGTGAAATCATAAACTTGCCATCCACGTAAACCTCTTGTTGAGTCATACAACGCCGTACGCTAAAACTATCTATGATAAGTATTCACAACCTCTAATCGGATTACCTAGGACGATATCTTAATATCCTATATATATATATATATATATATATATATATATATATATATATATATATATATATATATATATATTCGTCACATACTTTGTATGTAACACTCAGTTACCTTGTTCCAAAAGTTAATGTTGCTTCAAATTAATATATTTCCTCGCCGGAGAGTTAATCCACACATCGTAAGATTTTAATTTTAAATATAGTCATTATATGCACTGATCCACGTAGAATCTGAAGAACTGAGACTTACGTCCACGTCAGACCTCTTCACCTTCACTGCTTAGAAAATTATTGCTGAGAGATATTATACTTGTTTTATAAATAGATTGTTCTACTGTATCAACGCTATCGCCATTATTCGAATTTTGTATTCATATCAATTGGCTATTAGTTGCTATTACTACGATGTAACAAAAGATCCAGACAATATCCAGCCGTTTCAGATAATGACTATCTTCCGACAGATTTATTTAGTCTTTGGTTGTAATATAACTCTTTTTATACTCTTTCACTGGTTTCAGTCATTTGCTTGCAGTCAAGCTAGGATACAATTTTAAAGTCGTTTCAGTCGGCCATATTGACCCTAATACATTGTTTCGAGTCTAGTATTTATTTTATCGGTCCCCTTTTGTCGAATCGCTAATTTACGTTGCATAGACACAGACATAGATAAAAGTGCAACATACACACACACACATGTATATACATATTGAAATGAGTTGCTGCTCGACGACTGAGTTCTCGCCATTTTGATAGTCGGACAGTAACTCATTAGAATACCTACAC
>OZ024741.1:391314236-391315509 GCA_964016885.1 Eledone cirrhosa
CACCGCCCTGTAGGCGAAATAATGCAATGGTTTAATAGGGAAGATATAACTTACGAATTATGTCTCTAACCGTGTAACGCTTTTTAAGTAGATAACTACAATTGAAAATACTAAAGAAATGGAACCAACAATTCAATTTGAAAGTCGTCTAGTGACAGTGTATTACTGGTACTTTATTTTATCGACCCCGTAACGATGAAAGGCAAAAATGCAAATGCTTAAAATTTAAATTGCCTTAATTCTATCGTCTGCTGTTTCATTAAAGGGAGATTATCGTCTGTATTTAATTCTATCGTCTACTGTTCCACTAAACAGATATACCTCCACTATCGTCTCTATTTATACATTTTAACTTATAACTTATACACATTTGATTTGAAATATTTTATCTAGTCCCCCCTCTCAATATTATGATGATTTCTTTCGAATGAAACAGTTCTAGTCCTGTAGAAGCCATTTATATATATAATTGAACTGAGTTAAAAATTCACAATATTTATAATTAAATAAGCTCATATATATATGTGTGTATTTATCTGTTTATTGTATTATATATAATGTGTGTATATACAGGATGTCCCCCAAAAATATATACACACTTCAACAGCATTCTAATAACTATTGCCTGTACAGGTAATCAAAGTGTCAATCGAATGTTAGTTTCGTGTTTTAACAGTACAAATTTACAATACACACATAAAACCAGTGTATATACATACATGAGTGTGTATACACATACATGAATGTGTATATACAATATATATGTATATATATATATAGACACATGTATTCACGGTGCAACGGTACATTAAAATATAGATGCGGGAGAGGGGGTGTATATATAGGGGCGCTGGGGATAAAGGAGTGTAAAGCGTGTGTAATTGATATATTGAAGGAGAGGAGCGTGCAGCGATAGAGTAACAAATATATAGAGAGGGGGAGAGATGGTATTGAAGGGGAGGAGTGCAAAGCGAAAGAGTAAGAGATATAAATAGAGACGGAACAGATAGAGAGAAACAGGCGTAAGTAACAGTGGAAGAGATATAGAGAGAGGTACTCTGATTGGTTGAAAATTAGCCAATCACATACGATCACCACCACGGCTATCCCCGAAAAATTTTTAAAGAAGCTAGGCATATATGTTAGAACACGAAAAGTGAACATTCTGTGTTTCACACTTTTCGTGTTCTAACAGATATAGAATAAAATACTTTTATATAATATATAATATAGAATAAAATACTTTTATATAATATATAATATATAATATAGA
>OZ024741.1:391325709-391348209 GCA_964016885.1 Eledone cirrhosa
GATAGAATATGACAGATGTAAAATAATTTACTGCTAAACAAGTGTATAATGGGTTTTTAATGAGAATACCATGAGTAAATCTAAATAAGAATTTTGGGGTGCCGATTTTAATCTCTACTTGACCAACTGGACAGTGGACAGGGCTGGTCATTTGGTGCAGTAGTATTAATCATAAAGTGTCAATTGGGAAGGGGGAGATTTCGATTGCTACTAAATAACATCAATGCTAGTAGTCAGCTGGTATTTGCACTAGGGAATTGAATCAAAAAATCAGAAATCTCATTTTATCTATAGCAGTTTGTATTAAAAGGTAAATAATAGAAGAGTTGATAGAATTAAGACTAATAAAGAATGTTCATATCTATTTTGACAATCAAACGGGGATAGAGACAGGCGTTCAATCCTGGTAGTATTTATAATATGAAAATGTAGATTTTAAGCGATGGTTACAGTATAACGATCGCTCTATTCTGTTATTTAATAAAATGTTTTGGGATTTCATAATACAAAATAATTCTACATTACATAATCTACAAAATTCCTGTCCATTGGAATATGGGGGGGGCAGTCGCTATTATATCCCATTTTAGGTGAAATTGTTGGTTATTTTCACGCAGCTGCCAAGCCTTGTCTGCGAGTGTTGTTACATAACGCTGGTTTTCATGTTTTATCGAATAACGATGTCTATAAAGGCGTGATTTAAAGGAGGTGGCTGTAGATCCCACATAGTACCACTTCTGTCTATCCGATTCGATAGTACATTTGTATACGATGTTGCGTTCAAGACACTGATTGTTCAACGGACACATTCCTGGTTGGACACAGTTGCAATTACAATTTTGCGTTGTTGTATTGCTATGGATGGGTTGATGAGGTTGCTTATGTAGGACAGGATGTTGTTTGTTGTTTTGTGATGTTATAGCTAATGTTTTACGTGTATTGTTATGTGTTGGAAGGCGTTTATACAACCGTTTTGCGTTAAGCATTTTTATATGTTGTTCAATATTAGGGGCGGTTGAATATGAAAGTCGGATGGTGTTAGGGTTTAAGATTTTATTATATTTATGTGATGTTGGAAAGTGTTTTTCTAACTAATCGAAAGAATTTTGAGGGTAGATTGGTTTTAATAGATTTGTTATAGACCATCCATAGCAATACAACAACGCAAAATTGTAATTGCAACTGTGTCCAACCAGGAATGTGTCCGTTGAACAATCAGTGTCTTGAACGCAACATCGTATACAAATGTACTATCGATCGGATAGACAGAAGTGGTACTATGTGGGATCTACAGCCACCTCCTTTAAATCACGCCTTTATAGACATCGTTATTCGATAAAACATGAAAACCAGCGTTATGTAACAACACTCGCAGACAAGGCTTGGCAGCTGCGTGAAAATAACCAACAATTTCACCTAAAATGGGATATAATAGCGACTGCCCCCCCCATATTCCAATGGACAGGAATTTTGTAGATTATGTAATGTAGAATTATTTTGTATTATGAAATCCCAAAACATTTTATTAAATAACAGAATAGAGCGATCGTTATACTGTAACCATCGCTTAAAATCTACATTTTCATATTATAAATACTACCAGGATTGAACGCCTGTCTCTATCCCCGTTTGATTGTCAAAATAGATATGAACATTCTTTATTAGTCTTAATTCTATCAACTCTTCTATTATTTACCTTTTAATACAAACTGCTATAGATAAAATGAGATTTCTGATTTTTTGATTCAATTCCCTAGTGCAAATACCAGCTGACTACTAGCATTGATGTTATTTAGTAGCAATCGAAATCTCCCCCTTCCCAATTGACACTTTATGATTAATACTACTGCACCAAATGACCAGCCTGTCCACTGTCCAGTTGGTCAAGTAGAGATTAAAATCGGCACCCCCCAAAATTCTTATTTAGATTTACTCATGGTATTCTCATTAAAAACCCATTATATACTTGTTTAGCAGTAAATTATTTTACCATCTGTCATATTCTATCCCCTCTGTTCCTTCCTCTTTTACTAATATAAATACTTCAATTTTTCTGATTTTATCCAGTTATCCAAAATCTCTGAAGAAGTGACAACTGATTATACATTTGCTATCGAATACTTGCTAACATTATATGATTACGCAAGCAGCGATACATAGTATTCGGTCTGTTACAGAAACATATGTCAATACCTAATAAATTCCTTTTTAACAAAAGCACTTTCATTTTATATTCATCCTTTCTACATTTCTCCGGAATATAATTTATACTCGTTGAGCAAACCTGCACGTACGCTGTTCATCTCTAACGTAACGATATATTATCACTACATTATTGATAACCTGAAATTTTATATATATATATATATATATATATATATATATATATGTATATATATATATATATATATATATATATATATATATATATATATATATATATATATGTATATATATATATATATATGTATATATATATATATATATATATGTATGTATATATATATATATATATGTATATATATATATATATATGTATATATATATATATATTATAATATATATATATATATATATATATATATATATATATATATATGTATATATATATATATATATGTATATATATATGTATATATGTATATATATATATATATATATATATATATATATATATATATATGTATATATATATATATATATATATATATGTATATGTATATATATATATATATATATATATATATATATATATATATATGTATATATATATATATATATATATATATATGTATATATATATATATATATATATATATATATATATATATATATATATATGTATTTTTTCTCGCGAGTCAGTTCTTTCGTAGCTACGGACCCCGCGGCTGAATTACCGGTCACTATCTTCAATTTGCAAAGCCCTTTAAACTGTATGTTATTGCTCTGAGGTTTTATACTCGTCGAGTGCTTGGCTGCACTTCTGAATGCATTCGTCGGCTTAGCTGCGGCTCGCGCTTCGAATATGCTGTACTTCCATTTATATATATATATGTACCGAAGTACTTCCACAACAGTTAGTTCACCATACCGAGAACACACACACACACACACACACATATACATATATATATATATATATATATATATATAAAACAAAGAGGGTGTGGTAAGATACCAGGTGGACCATAACGCACCAGAGTACTCAATACTTAGGGTAGTAGAGTGGGTAATAGGAAAATATTGAGGCCGGCTGAGCTCCGGCCGTTTCGACAGCTAGATTTCGGATATATATATATATATATATATATATATATATATATATATATATATATATATATATATTTCGTTTCTGAATTTGTTTAGCAAGATTCTTTATCTGAAAACATGTGTTGAAACCGATATTGTTATACTTTGTGAGGCTCATGTTTCCAATAAGGAACACACGAGTTTAATTATTTTATATATTTTATATATATATATATATACTTGCACTGTAATTACTCCCGATTAAACCCGGGACTAACTTGCACACACGTACACACACACACACACACACACACACACATGTATATATATATATATATATATATATATATAAATATATATATATATATATATATATATACATGGGATAACAAGTTATCGTTATAGGTGATCCACTTAGAGGTAGTCCGGCTAGAGTACTCCGTGTTGTGAATGGTTTTAACGTGCGGCTTAGTTTGACTCAACAAGATGCTTCCATAGCGAGTTCGCGGTAGTCTCTATGCAGGTTATACTTGGAGTAACATGGTTGGCTGTACAATAACGGCTTTATTCAAATTTGTGACAATTGTTTCGTTGATCTGTTGCATCTAGAGTTCGCTAATCGCTTGATGCTGCGCCAATTGATCTCCGATACGTTGTTTACAACCAGTCAACACATCAGAGCAAGTGGATATCCACTTGCTCTGATGTGTTGATTGTCACCAATTTGAATAAAGCCCTTATTGTACAGCCAACCATGTTACTCTTCTTTCTTTAAATATATATATAATATTAAAGATACTATTTATAGCTATGTATATTTTAAACTATAAACAACTATAAACAGGGAAGGTCAGTAATTTATTACTACCTTATTACCAGTAAGATAAATAGCTCAATGTAAGAACATCTGTTGCTTTACATAGCAGTTATATTAAATTCACAAATCAAAGCTATGTTCAAAACATTTATCCGCTGACAATTGTTTCTTCCAAGCCTAGGCTTGGAGTCTTCGGAGCATTTTTAATGTTTGTACATATATAATTTACGTCCTACTCAACGTAAGAGACTTACAGATACATATATATATATATATATTGATGTACAGTGTGGAGTTGATGCGACACATATTATATTATACTATATTTGTACAGTAATTCAAATTAAGATTAAAATTCAAAAACAAGATTAAAAGCATAGGTTGGAATACATGCGACATATAACACAGATAATACAGGAGAATATTATGGTGGTTGCAGTGTGAGGATATTTTCTGTATAGTTTAAATTTGTATGTGTGCATATATATATATATATATATATATATATATATATATATATAGAGAGAGAGAGAGAGAGAGAGAGAGAGAGAGAGAGAGAGAGAGATAGAGAGAGAGAGAGAGAGAGAGAGAGAGAGAGAGAGAGAGAGAGAGAGAGGAGAGAGAGAGAGATCCGATGATACCTTTGGAGATACTTGCTTTAAAGTCTCAATTCCAAGAATAGCTTGAAGATTTGTATTTCAGATTGGTGAGCGGGCTCCACATATCTCGTTGAACCATTGAGTTGCCACTGGAAATATCTTCTCAAAGTTGCATGATTGGACAAGTTTATTTTTATGTGGGGGAAAGATCAGCTGTTGCTAAAGCATGCACATTTTCCCCCTTCAAATCATCAATGTTGTCCAAGGTAACGGTTAGAGTCGATACAGCTGGCACCAGTGCAGTAACAGGCGAAATCAGAAAGAAATGGTCTAAAATGAAAGACACATCGCTAGATATCACGTCCAACGCTGTAACATTTCCGCTAACCCACCACCATGGACTTTTGCTATATTTATCCACTCCTAAAAGGATGAAAAGTAAAGATGGCATCGTCGGATTCGAACTCAGATCGCAGAGAACCGAAATAGATTATACTAGGCGTTTAACCCACTTTTTGTTTTCAGAATAATCGTTAGAAATGAGTTGGAAGATGTTTTACAAAGTCCTTTAAAATATCCGTTTAGTGTCTCGAGTTTTCTTTTTATCTCCATATGTTAGCATATTTTCAAAGGGTTTATAGGCTTGCTCTTTCCTTCTTCCGTTATTTTCTGCTGAATATTGAACATAATGAAATAAGCATTCGTACATCTTAAAACCACAATAATAACGACGATGACAACAAAACACAAACAATCGGCAAATAAAATAACAGGCCGATATAAAAAAAACATTCTGAAGGTGGTTGAATGTTTCACAAGTTCTTGTGTAAATTATATATATAACCCCCCGGTGTTTGCATAGCTACGGCTTCCTAAAATCGTATTTCCTTGGAGATACGAAATACGTTTACATATATATATATACATATATATATACATATATATACACAAAGTAAAACATTTCGTTTGAATTACTTTCTAACCCAGAAAAAGAGAGAAACAAAAAAGGAAAAAAAAAAATATTTTTCTTCCTAATAATCGTCTCTTTCTCCCTGTTTTCATATATATATATATATAGAGAGAGAGAGAGAGAGAGAGAGAGAGAGAGAGAGAGAGAGAGAGAGAGAGAGAGAGAGAGAGAGAGAGAGAGAGAGAGAGAGAGAGAGAGAGAGAGAGAGAGAGAATAGAGTGATTCATCTTAAAACGTATATCCAAACAGTGATCACCCCACCCCCACCACCACTAAAAAAAAAAAAGAAAACCTAAATACTAAATGTATATATCAAATAGAATATTTTAGCATGAAACGAGATGATAAAATGAGTAGAAAAATACTAATGATATTTTTTAACAATCATTTGAACAAAATAAAAACAACAAAATACCTGTTTTATGTAATTCATATAATGATTAATCTGTAGTTAAGATGAAAATTGTTTATCGTGAGACAGAAAACTTATTCAAGATATTTCACAAACATTTTTATTCGCTAAGGCAAACTCGATTATACCAGAAAATACTACCCATTCAGATAATATACATAATAATAATAGTATTATTTAATTCTTTGCTATTCTGACAGATAGATAACATAATAATAATATTCTGTTATTCTTTGGTATTCGGACAGATAAAGAGAATATATATTTTCTAAATTAATCAACCATCTTTTCTGATATGTTTTAAACCACAATCAGTATTCAGGTCGATATATTTACGAGGCTGTTTGGTTATTGTGGCACAGTCAGTAACTGGAGTATGGCAAATAAGTAGCGAAAAAGAAAAGCTTGGGCTATTCAACTGAAATTCAATTAATTATCTCCAGCAAGAGTTTTATCTCCTAGAAAATATTTGTATATATATATATATATATATATATATGACACCCTTAATTTAATCTTGGATATATATATATATATATATATATATATGTGTGTGTGTGTGTGTGTGTGTGGGTGTGTGTGTGTGTGTGCGTGTGTGTGGTTAAGAGAGCATGATGTGGGTTCGTGTGAAATGTCTAGTTGCGTGTGTGCGAAAGTGGTGCAAGTGTCTGTGTGTGGATGGTAAAGTTCCGGAGGTGAAATCGTGTCGATATCCAAGTAAGATTCCTGGTGGTAGGGTCGTAACAATGGCGAGAAGGAAGTTAGGAGCGCGCACAACAGGAAGTGGTCAAGATGGTCAAGTCAAAGGAGTGGGTGGAGAGGGTGGCGAGGGTGTAGATGGCAGGGCGATGTGAGTGGGAGGGAATGGGTGGAGCCGGCAGAACAGACTGGTGAGTGAGTAGTAGTAGTATTGCTGTCTGTATATATACATATATGTATATATATGTATATATATATATATATATATAGTTAAAAGAATAGAGGTGTAACACACAAGTTATTATATATTGGTAAACGGAATAGAAAATGCTGACAAATTGTTCACAGTTGAAAAATGGTTTAACTAGGAATAAAAGAGTATTAGTAATTGTATGGGTTAGTATTCAGTTGTGGTTTTAAGTTTTTAAGTTTTTACCGGTTGCGCATTTCTAAATGCCTTTCAAAAATAATTTTGAGATAGAGTGTCCGTGTTGTTTGCTCTGATCTGATTAGTTTTGGGAATTCTACCTGTTTTTATGTTAAAAAAGTGGCTCCAGCGCTACTTTGGTGTTGCAAAAATTCTTGTGGTCAAAATAATTTTGATTGGTCGGTAGAGGTCATGTGAATAAAAAATTGATTTTGCGCCAAGACTGAGAAATGACTCTTTCACAACAAATATGTGTGTGTGTGTGTGTGTGTGTGTGTGTGTGTGTGTGTGTGTGTGTGTGTGTGTGTGTAGTAGTAGTAAAGTGTTCGATGTTGTGATAATGGTTAGCAGGGATGTGTGTCAAATGGCTATTAAGATAAGTGTGTGTGTGTGTGTGTGTGTGTGTGTGTGTGTGTGTGTATAGCAGAGTAATTCATGGTAGCGGGATGGTCAGTAGGAATGTGTCTGTAAGCAGTTGGGGGTATTTTAGCATGTCAAAAGATATTTTTCAGCTTTTGTCTTATACGGAGAAGTGTGTGTGTGTGTGTGTGTGTGTGTGTGTATAAGTCTCTTTGTATGTTAATGTACGCGCGTGTGTGTGTGTGTGTGTGTGTGTGTGTGTGTGTGTGTGTGTGTGTGTGTGTAGCAGAGTAATTCATGGTAGCGGGATGGTCAGTAGGAATGTGTCTGTAAGCAGTTGGGGGTATTTTAGCATGTCAAAAGATATTTTTCAGCTTTTGTCTTATACGGAGAAGTGTGTGTGTGTGTGTGTGTGTGTGTGTGTGTGTGTGTCTGTGTGTGTGTCTGTGTGTGTGTGTAAGTCTCTTTGTATGTTAATGTACGCGTGTGTGGGGGGGGGGGGGGGTGGACCAGTATTTTTTTCCTCTGGTAAAATGGTGGACATTATTCGATATTTTCAGTAAAATCGGTTCTCTTAATAGAACATCAAAAATCTTAACAATAAAGGTGTGAAATGATATTCACTATATATATATATATATATATATATATATATATATATATATATATATATATATATAAATATATATATATATATATATATATATAAATATATATATATATATATATATATATATATATATATATATATAAATATATATATACATATATTCACTATATATATATATATATATATACACATATATTTTTTTGTGTTGCACCATAGAGCATGTGTGTTTACGTATGTCATTGTGTTTATATGAGGGTAGAGATGTGTGCTGATGCGCTGGGTGTGGGTGGCATTATCTTTAAATTTGTAGAGGGGAAAGATTCTGAAGTTGGGATGACTTTGGGCGGCACAGGTATCAATGTGTTCACTCAGTGGTATTTTCCTGTATTCCCGTATTTTAATTTGGGATCTATGGACAGTCATGCGTTGGCGGAGGCTGTTTTTGGTCTGGCCTATATATTGTTCTCGACAACCTGAGCAAGTTAATACATATATTAGATTTTCCGATGCACATGTGAAATTGTGTTTTATTATAAAACGTTGTCCTTCTTTGAAATAGAATTCCAAACCCTCTATTAGGTTGATGCAAATGCCACAGTTGGGTCTATCGCATTTTTTTACTGTGGGTTTCGTTGTTGTGGTTGGCAGTACTTTGGCATGTGTTAGGATGTTTTTCATTGACTTGGATTGTCTTTTGCTCTTTATGATATCGTGTGTTCGTAGGATTTGGTTCATTCTATGAACTCCCACAACACATCAAAAAAGAATTCGTGATAGAGGGACTCAAATTTATCTTGGAGAACAATTACTTCGTTTTCAATAACAAACCTTACAGGCAGAAATCTGGGACCGCTATGGGAACGAAAACAGCCCCACTTATGCCAACCTAGTCATGGGATACCTGGAAATCACCCTCTACACTAAAGTCCTAAACAAATTTGGAAACACCCTCCACTTACACGTTGAAAGGAACTGGAAGCGATATCTAGATGACTGCTTCATCCTTTGGCACGAAAACATCGAAAAACTTAAAGAATTTCACACTCTTATAAATGGGCTCAACACAAATATTAACTTCACGATGGAATACAGCCATCAACAACTCCCCTTCCTCAACATCCTCATTAAGATCCATAACAAAAAAATAGAAACAGACATATACTACAAGCCCACAGACTCCAAGCAATATCTTCCTTTCAACTCTTGCCACCCTAGACACGTTAAAATTAATATTCCCTACAACTTAGCCAAGAGAATCTGTACTATAGTCTCCAATAAAAACACCTGCTACTTACGGCTACAAGAACTAAAAGACACACTCATAGGCAGGGACTACCCTGCATCACTAATTGACAATGGAATCCAACGTGCCCTAAAACTCAGTACCCAGGACCTTAGACACCCTAAAGTGAATCAGCCAAAACTAAAAGCTCTTCCATACATCTCCACACACAACCCCCTCAACAATGAAGCCTTTGACACCATCCTCCAGAACATCCCTGTGTTGAAAAAGGACCATAGAATGAACCAAATCCTACGAACACACGATATCATAAAGAGCAAAAGACAATCCAAGTCAATGAAAAACATCCTAACACATGCCAAAGTACTGCCAACCACAACAACGAAACCCACAGTAAAAAAATGCGATAGACCCAACTGTGGCATTTGCATCAACCTAATAGAGGGTTTGGAATTCTATTTCAAAGAAGGACAACGTTTTATAATAAAACACAATTTCACATGTGCATCGGAAAATCTAATATATGTATTAACTTGCTCAGGTTGTCGAGAACAATACATAGGCCAGACCAAAAACAGCCTCCGCCAACGCATGACTGTCCATAGATCCCAAATTAAAATACGGGAATACAGGAAAATACCACTGAGTGAACACATTGATACCTGTGCCGCCCAAAGTCATCCCAACTTCAGAATCTTTCCCCTCTACAAATTTAAAGATAATGCCACCCACACCCAGCGCATCAGCAAGGAATCTTACTTTATTAACAAATACGGACCCCGTCTAAAGACTTCTCCCTAAGACGAACCCACAACATACACACGTCAACATACATACCTACATCAGCACACATCTCTACCCACATATAAACACAATGTCATACGTAAACACACATGCTCTATGGTGCAACACAAAAAAATATATGTGTATATATATATATATATATATATAGTGAATATCATTTCACACCTTTTATTGTTAAGATTTTTGATGTTCTATTAAGAGAACCGATTTTACTGAAAATATCGAATAATGTACACCATTTTACCAGGGGGAAAAAATACTGGTCCACCCACACACACACACACACACATTCTCACACATACACACACATACATATATATATACACACACACACACACACACACATACACACGCGTACATTAACATACAAAGAGACTTATACACACACACACACACTTATCTTAATAGCCATTTGACACACATCCCTGCTAACCATTATCACAACATCGAACACTTTACTATTACTACACACACACACACACAGATATTTGTTGTGAAAGAGTCATTTCTCAGTCTTGGCGCAAAATCAATTTTTTATTCACATGACCTCTACCGACCAATCAAAATTGTTTTGACCACAAGAATTTTTGCAACACCAAAGTAGCGCTGGAGCCACTTTTTTAACATAAAAACAGGTAGAATTCCCAAAACTAATCAGATCAGAGCAAACAACACGGACACTCTATCTCAAAATTATTTTTGAAAAGCATTTAGAAATGCGCAACCGGTAAAAACTTAAAAACTTAAAACCACAACTGAATACTAACCCATACAATTACTAATACTCTTTTATTCCTAATTAAACCATTTTTCAACTGTGAACAATTTGTCAGCATTTTCTATTCCGTTTACCAATATATATATATATATATAGTGGTGGAACACTGGAAGGTAATATCCGTAGTGGTAGAGCACTCAGTCCAAGGTAGAAGTGGTTACACAACAGTTAGTTGCCCATTCCGAGCTGAAGATCCGCTAAGGTGAAACAATTGTTCTCGGTATGTTGAACTAACTGTTGTGTAACCACTTCTATATATATATATATATATATATATATATATATATATATAAATTATCGAGAATCGCATTTCGGCCCACGAAATAACGAAAAACAACCTCCGAGATGTGTGGCAAGTGCTCAATGATTCAAATGAACCAGAGCTATAACAAACGTTAAAGGCCAATCACACTGAGACGATGGTTAAACAATCATTCGCATAGCCAAAAAAACGATCAAGTAATTCGGGTCAAACAAATAAAAAATATCTGTGATTGAAAATTTACCCGGACCCCTGGAAGGTTAGTAAAATCCAGCATTTGGGTTTCTGCGGCTCCTAAATCAAATACTGTCCGCTTACATAAATAATGTTAGGCTTCTGGTAAGATGATTCAACAAAGAAGCCACTTTCTCAACAGATTAGGTTCAATGTTAATACAAGGACAGACTATTACTGACCCCACGTGGGGATCGGCAAGGGAGGCAACCCCTATATCAAGCGAATGAATTCAGTTGTGTATGTTATTGCAAGAATGCAAAAACATCACAAATCGAATAGAGTTCTCAACAGAAGGGTTCAAATTAACATAAGTTATACATCAGTCAATAAAATCAACTAAAAAATCAAGAAAATTAACTGGTCAATAGCTAGAGTCTGAAGATTAATATAAATATAAATTATCGAGAATCGCATTTCGGCCCACGAAATAACGAAAAACAACCTCCGAGATGTGTGGCAAGTGCTCAATGATTCAGATGAACCAGAGCTATAACAAACGTTAAAGGCCAATCACACTGAGACGATGGTTAAACAATCATTCGCATAGCCAAAAAAACGATGAAGTAATTCGGGTCAAACAAATAAATAGAGAGAGAGAGAGAGAGAGAGAGAGAGAGAGAGAGAGAGAGAGAGAGAGAGAGAGAGAGAGAGAGAGAGAGAGAGAGAGAGAGAGAGAGCAATACTACTACTACTCACTCACCAGTCTGTTCTGCCGGCTCCACCCCTTCCCTCCCTCTCACATCGCCCTGCCATCTACACCCTCGCCACCCTCTCCACCCACTCCTTTGACTTGACCATCTTGACCACTTCCTGTTGTGCGCGCTCCTAACTTCCTTCTCGCCATTTTTACGACCCTACCACCAGGAATCTTACTTGGATATCGACACGATTTCACCTCCGGAACTTTACCATCCACACACAGACACTTGCACCACTTTCGCACACACGCAACTAGACATTTCACACGAACCCACATCATCCTCTCTTAACCACACACACACACACGTGCACATCTTCACATACACCCACGCCCCATCCCACACCGCCTCCGGATCCCACACGATCTCTCCTCACCCCATCCGAGCCTTTCCATTCATACACACACACACCTACACCCATACAGGGACTATACACACACACACACACACACACTTCATATTCCGCCATCTCCCCTCGGACTCCATTACCATCTCCCCCTTCGAATTATGTATATATTATTATACTTTGGGAGGGTCATGCCAATAAAAACACACGCAATTTATTATGTTTTTGGTTGGTTGGTTGGTTGGTTGGATAACCGGAAGGTTGTTTATATACTGTCAAATTTCTTTCCTCACACATTCTGTGACCTCCTCAGTGACTAGGCTTTTATTTTGTGTCCCTCCTTTGTTCTGTCCTACACCATCTTGCTTTTGTGTGTTGTGTGCTTAGTTTGCGCATGCTTTACATCCGGGTGTGTACTTGTGTTTTTATTGGCAGCATGGCCCTCATAAAGTATAACAATATCTGTTTCAACACACGTTTTCAGATAAATGTGTGTACATATATATCTCAAATAAGGCTCAGAATTGACCCAAAGGAAGATCGCAGTAAAGTATTTTAAAATAAAGAAACCTAAGCGTCTCACCCAGAGGTAAACTTCTTGTCCAGCAGCCTAAATCCGTTGGGCTTAACAAAGCTAAAGCAACAGAATTTGCTATCTCAATTAATTAAGAAAGTTAATTTCCACCAGAACTTGCTTGATAATCAAAGAGGGTTTCTGTTCCATAGTAAGAGAAATCAGATATATTTACCTGTTGCCAGACCCCTTGTATGCTCGAAATAATACCAACATAGTACATAATAATACACGCATGCGCAGAATTAACAAGATAAAAATGTGTACAATACAGACTAGGTGACGAGAATAAACTTTTTCTAGAAATAGAAGTCAATTTAAAACGTCTATCAACTCGATAATTAAGGAGCAGCAATTAATAATATATATTTAAAAATTAGTCCGTAACATACTTTACATCGCAATGTATAATATCGCTTAGATGGGGTGAGACGCTTATAAGGTTTCTTTATTTTAAATTACTTTACTACGATCTTCCCTTTAGTCAATTCTCAGCCTTATTTGCTATAGTTCTATATTTGTATTTATAATATTTGTATTTATAAGCTTCTCTGAATAATGTTCTAAGAGATATTATTCATTGAGAAGTAATATATATATTACGGACTAATATATATATATATATATATATATATATATATATATATATATATATATTTATACATATTGTATAAAGCTATGCTTGAAGCGAAATCCTATTTCTGTTATATATATATATATATATATTATATATATTGGTAAACGGAATAGAAAATGCTGACAAATTGTTCACAGTGAAAAATAGTTTAATTAGGAATAAGTGATAATTAGTAATAGTATTGGTTAGTGTACAATCTGGACACACTCCAGATACATATTTGTGCACAGGTATACAATTTCTGGACACACTCCAGATACATGTGTACAGTTTGTGCACAGGTATACAATTTCTGGACACACTCCCGATACATATTTGTGCACAGGTATTCCAATACGGCAAGGCCTAATGGATCCCTCTTGCAGTACGTACAATCTGGACACACTCACACACACCTTGGTATTATGCCAATACTATATATCATTTCACACCTTTTATTATTAAGGATTTTGATGTTCTATTGAGAGAATCGATTTTACTGAAAATATCGAATATTGTACGCCATTTTAACAGAAATAAATACTGATCCCCCCCCCCCCCCCCCACACACACACACACATTCTCTCTCTCTCTCACACACATGCACACGCGTACATTAACATACAAAGAGACATACACACACACACACACACTTCTCCGTATAAGACAAGAGCTGAAAAAATATCTTTTAACATGTTAAAATATCCCCCACACACTTACAGACACATTCCTACTGACCATCCCTCTACCACGAATTACTCTGCTACACACACACACACACACACACACACACACACACTACACAGACACACTTGTCTTAATAGGCATTTGAACTGTCAACAGGCTGCGGTCGCACACACATCCCTGCCGACCATTATCACAACAACGAACCTCTTTACTACTACTACACACACACACACATATTTTTGTTGTGAAAGACTTATCTCTCAGTCAGCCGATACAAACCTACATTTGGCGCAAAATCAATTTTTTACATTCACATGACCTCTACCGACCAATTAAAATTGTTTTGACCACAAGAATTTTTGCAACACGAATTGGCGCAAAACTTATTTTAATACCGCTGGAGCCACTTTTTTAACATAAAAACAGGTAGAATACCCAAAACTAATCAGATCAGAGCAAACATCACGGACGCTCTATCTCAAAATTATTTTTGAAAAGCATTAGAAATGCGCAACCGGTAAAACTTAAAACCAAAACTTAATACTAACCAATACTATTATTAATTCTCACTTATTCCTAATTAAATTATTTTTCACTGTGAACAATTTGTCAGCATTTTCTATTCCGTTTACCAATATGTCATAACTTGTGTGTTACACCTCTATTCTTTTAAATATATATATATATATATATATATATATATATAAAAGAAATAGAATTTCGCTTCAAGCATAGCTTTATACAATATGTATAAATATTTCGTATCTCCAAAGAAATACAGTCTTAGGAAGGCGTAGCTATGCAAACACCGGGGGGGGGGCGAACGCCCTCTGGTGATGTCCAGCAGAAGTAAGGAGGACAACCGTCTATGCATTTCAGGCTTAACTGGCCTTCGTCAGGCCGGTCCCTCCCACCGCTTGCGACTGCTGGACTAGAAGACAGCTGTACTTAACAAAAACAACCACAACAGATTGTCTTGCCCCAGAAAAATTTTTTATAGACTTTTGACTGAGGAATGTTCTCACAACTAACCAATGGGAGGAGAGAGTGTCCTATGATGCCGAAATTCGTTTGTTCGAATTCATATGATTCCAGTTCCTCAGAGAAATAACAACCCAACCAGGAGCTGGACATATCGGAGTATTGACGGAGTAAAACACTTTAACAACATGTGTACCTGCCTCTACCACACCAATTCGGACTGCCTGAAGAGGTCACAGCCAATGATGGTTGTCACCGAAATATATATAGCAGTACATCTTTAATAAACGAAGCCAAATTTTAAATATTTGACTTAATTACTTTATTCCGGGGTAACCAAACCAACCTGCGTACTTCGTCGAGTGCTCCATCTGCATACTGAGGTGTCGGTAAACAACCAACATATACTCAGAATATATATATATATATATATATATATATATATATATATATATATATATATATATATATATATATATATATGTATACACAGAGGTGTCCACTGTAAGTTGTGGGGTCTATTCTGCATGAAGAACTCGATGTAATCCATATGTTGAAAATGTTGTAGGTTAAGATAAATCTCAGAAAACAATAAAACATTAAATGGAAAACAGAGTCATGATATAAGTTAAAACATATATATATATAAAATACACAATTATCAAAGGTATGTGCAAGTCATTTAAATGCTGACAATCGTTTCTTCCAAACTTATGTTTGGAGTCATCGGAGCATTATCAATGTTTGTGCTTTTAATTTTAATTTTAATTATTGTACAATTCTCGTATAATATATGTCGCATCCATTACACCCTGTAAATACGAAACTGTTGTTCACACCATCAATATATATGTATCTATATGATTGTTCAGTTGAATAGGAGGTTAATTTATATGTACAAACATTGATAATGCTCCGATGACTTCAAACGAAAGTTTGGAAGAAACGATTGTCAGCAATTAAATGATTTGAACATAACTTTGATAATTGTGTATTTTATATTCCTGCTCTCTAAAACACCTGATGTTCTTACATTGAGCTATTTCTCTTACTGGTAATAAAGTAGTAATAAATTACTGACCTTTCCTGTTTATATTTGTTTATAATATATACATAACTATTAATAGTATCATTATTATAATAATAATAGTACCAGTAATAAAATAAAGTAACAGTAATACACTGGGTAATTGCTGGCCTTGTGCCTAACGTAGAAACAATTATAATAATAATAATAATAATAATAATAATTGTTTCTACTTTGGGCACAAGGCCAGCAATTACCCAGTACCAGTAATGCACTGGGTAATTGCTGGCCATGTGCCTAAAGTAGAAACAATTATTATAATATATATATATATATATATATATATATATATATATATATATATATATATATATCCCCTCCCGCCCCCACTCTCCACCTTTATTATTTGGACCAATCACAAGGCAACGGCCTATGCTATCACTTCTGGCTGCTTTTCGATATGATGGATGGACTAAGGAACTTCTGGAGAGTCTGAAGAATCTGGACACTCGATGACAATGCCAAAATAACGACAAATTCACCTCATGCTGCCGGACGAAAGGGCAAGGCCCCCTCCTATTTGTTTCGGCCGCGGATGGCCAACATAACCCCAACCCCCTCACCCTCACCCCTCCCTGCGCCCCATCCTCCAAGCACAATCCAAAACTTCAGAGTTGGTACCATGAATGTAGGCACCTTAAAAGGCCGCTCTAACGAGGTTGTAGAAATGCTTGAACGTAAGGAGGTTGATGTTTGCTGTATCCAAGAGACCAGGTGGAGGGGCGGGTCTGCTAGATTCATTGTGGGTAAAAAACGTTGCTATAAGCTTTTCTGGGTGGGAAATGACAATGGGATAGGTGGGGTAGGAATCATGTTAGCAGAAAAATGGGTGGATAAGATAATAGATGTAAATAGAGTGAATGACAGAATAATTAAAATAAGACTTGTTCTAAATAGAACTACTGTGACAGTAATATCTGCATACGCGCCCCAATCCGGACTGCCTGGCACTATAAAAGACAGATTCTATGAGACACTGATGCTCACTACCTCCCAAATAACCGACAGTGACTATATAATTATTGCTGGCGACCTAAATGGCCACGTTGGACAACATTGTGACGGCTATGACGGAATCCATGGAGGCTATGGGTTTGGTACTAGAAACGAGGAAGGCTCCAGAATCCTGGAATTCTGTGATGCAAATAACCTAACTATCTGTAACACTAACTTCAAAAAACGAGACAATCACTTGATCACCTACAGATCAGGGGAACATACCAGCCAGGTAGATTATATCCTTACCAGAAGACGTGACAGAGTGTTTGTTGTAAACACTAAATCCCTCCCTCATGAAGAATGCACCTCCCAACATAGACTGATAATTAGCGACCTCATAGTCAGGACGAGACGTACTAGACAGCAGAAGAGGACTATCCTCAGGAGAAAAATATGGAAGCTAAAGGACCCCACAGCCAGAAATAAATTTCAAAGCATATTACTTGATGCTTTCGACAGTAAGGAAGAGCAACTAGAGTCGTACAATATAGAGGAACAGTGGGAATTCCTGAAAGCAAACCTGCTGATGGCGGCAGACGAAGTCTGTGGCTGGAGCAGGCCTGTAGGCAGGAGGAGAGTAACATGGTGGTGGAACAGTAAGGTGGAGGAGTCAATTAAGGCCAAAAAGCAGGCTTGGAAAGTATGGCGGGATGGAGGAAGTAGAGAAGACTATCAAGTGGCCAGGAGGGAAGCTAGGAGACAAGTGTACTTCGCAAGAAGGGAAGCAGAGGAAAGAAAGTTCAAGCATGTTCTACAACGCGAGGACCAACAACGTGAGGTGTTCAGGATTGCTAGGCAATGTGTCAAGGAAAACCGTGATATTGTCGGGGAGAAGTGTGTACTTAATGATGATGGCGTACTTGCCATCACTGACGCTGATAAGAAGGTAGCTTGGAAGTGTCACTACGAAAGGCTACTAAATGAGGAGAATAAATGGGAGAAAGACAGTCTCCCCCACATCGACCCAATAGAGGGACCAGCAGTGTTAGTCGAAGGTAGTATAATAAGTAAGGCAATCAAAGATATGAAGACGGGTAAGGCGGCTGGGCCTTCGGAAATAGTTGCTGAGATGCTGAAAGCCTCTGGAACGGTGGGACACACCATGGTCACCCGGATAGTAAACCAAGTCATACAGAATGGGGTTGTTCCGAAGGACTGGCGTAGCAACATCATCATTAACTGTTACAAGGGTAAAGGAGATGCCCTAGATAAGAGTAACTATAGAGGCATTAAATTAATCGACCAGGTCATGAAGGTCACGGAAAAAGTAATAGCGCAACTAATCAGAGAGAGAATTGATCTAGATGAAATGCAGTTCGGGTTTGTGTCAGGCAAAAGTACCACAGACGCTCTTTTCATTGTACGACAACTACAGGAGAAGTACCTAGCTAAAAGTAAACCCCTATACTTAGCTTTTGTCGACTTGGAGAAAGCCTTCGACAGAGTCCCCCGTTCCATTATCTGGTGGGCTCTTAGAAAACTAGGTGTTGATGAATGGCTTGTGAGAGCTATACAAGCCATGTATAAAGAAACAGTCAGCAAGGTTAGAATTAACAACGAATATAGTGAAGAGTTTAGCGTAAAAGTTGGTGTTCATCAGGGCTCTGTTCTTAGCCCCCTACTATTTATTATTGCCCTTCAGGCTATAACAGTGGAGTTCAAGACCGGCTGCCCATGGGAACTCCTATACGCAGATGATCTAACGCTCATAGCTGAATCAATGGCCGAGCTAGAGAAGAAATTCCAAACATGGAAGCACGGCCTAGAATCAAAAGGCCTTAAAATTAACCTGGCTAAGACTAAAGTTCTAGTTTGTAGGAAAGAAAATAAGGCGCCGGTCCCTTCCGGGAAATGGCCATGCTCAGTGTGTAGGAAAGGCGTAGGTAGAAACTCCATTTTATGTCCCAAATGCAAAGTATGGGTGCATAAAAGATGTAGTGGGATCACAGGTAAGCTAACTAAGAACATAGATTTTACATGTGGCCGGTGCTCTGGTGCAATAAGTAGCAGCAAGTGCCCACAAAATACTAGCTCTTTCAATTGCGCAGAGGGTTCTATAGAAATAGTGGACAGCTTCCGTTACCTGGGTGACAAAATCAGCAGTGTGGGAGGGTGCTCTGAAAGTACAGTAGCTAGAGTCAGAACTGGATGGAAAAAGTTCAGAGAGCTTATACCACTATTAGCCGCTAAAGGGTTCTCCCTAAAAATGAAAGGCAGGCTGTATGATGCCTGCATACGAACAGCAATGTTGCATGGCAGTGAGACCTGGGCATTGTGTGCTGAGGATATACGCAGACTAGAGAGGAACGAAGCTTGCATGCTCCGCTGGATGTGTAATAGTAATATACGTGAACGGCAAAGCATAAACGAACTAAGGGAAAAATTAGAAATAAGAGGGATCAGATGTTGTTTACTCGAGAGAAGGCTACGTTGGTATGGTCACGTGATGTGCATGAAAGACTACAGCTGTATAATAAAGTGCAGGGCTATAAAGATAGACGGTAGCCACGGAGTAGGCAGACCCCAAAAAACCTGGGACGACATGATAAATTCCGACCTCACACACTTACACCTCTCCAAGACAATGTCACTGGACCGAGATCTTTGGCGGTACTCAGTAATACAGAAGACCCGCCTTACCTAAATACAAAGTAAAATCTACTACAGTCAGTAGGCATCTCTAACAAAATACACCCCGTCCCACCACCCCCACCCCATCCACACCGCCCCTTTCAATGTAAAGTTATGTTGGTGCCACAACATCCAGGCCGAAACAAATGAGATCGTGTAGGTGTCGCGACAAAAAAACCCACACAGTCCACACTGTAATGTGGCCGTGTAGGCAACACAGTAAAAACCTCCCAGTCACACACTATAAATGTGGTTGGTGTTAGGAAGGGCATCCAGCTGTAGAAAACCCGCCAGACAGTCCTATGCGAGCAAGACAACCACTCTTGCCTCAAGTGGGAAAACTCCCGTCCAAACCCATGCAAGCGTGGAACATGGACGTTAAACGATGATGATGATGATGATGATATATATATATATATATATTTATATATAATATACATATATATATTCCAAAAACACATTGAAAAATCCAGAAACACCAACAAAAATATGACAGTCAATATTGAAGCCAGAGAGAGAAATATGGGTAATTTAAGAATAAAGGAAGCCTTGCTTATATGTAGACTCAACCCACAAATCAATAACAGAATGGAATTCAGCACACCATACTTTACATAAAAGGACACACACACACACGCAACCTAAACACAACTTACACAAGAAATTTGATTCCACGATATATTACATACAGCAATTGACGTCATCCTTTTGATTCTCGTGAATAATACAGCAAACGTCAAACAACGCTTGAAAGTTGTTTATAACTTTTAAATTTAAATCTAATTTCAAAGCGAATAGCCCGAAACTGTTTTTCTCTGAGAGTTCCTTACACTTTAACGAAGGGAATTTTAAGTCCCGAAATATTAGGATGAAAGAAACAAAAACAAACAAAAAAAACAATACCATGTAACTAACTTTTTCATTGCTTTCATCTTAATGACCATTTCGTATTGTTTAGCCTTCTTACATAATCACTTTCCACATTATATATATATAAAATATATTAACAGAGAAAGCTATTAGCGATACTCTGACCAATTCCAACTCACTCAACAAACATTAGGAAATACCTAAGTATATTCCTAATTATACGTTTGTGGTGCTAACTATATTGTATTGTGTGGATAAACGGCTGTATTATTTCATATGAAACATAAAATAAATCTCATTCCCCACACGATCGTTTCATTATAAGATTTCTACAAAGTGGGAGAAAAGTGTCCAAGTTATGTAGAAGCTTGCATAAGATCAATGGATTCCCATGCAAGTGGGCTCTTATAACTCTTCAGTGGGAAGCCCAAGTAATATCAATATTAATAACTAAATCAATATTAATATTTAGCGATAATCACCGTCAGTGCTAGATAGGACCGCTTAGTTTGAAAATCTAGCAGTTCTACAAAAAAAATCTCACACTGTCCCCAAATGGGAAGGGGAGGTCATCGTAAAAAATAAAGATAAAATAATATACACGCAGGTCATTGAACCCTAGGAATCCAAACCTCGTGTTAAGAACTCAACTGGATATGAAAAGGTAAATACATGTGCGTACTGTTTAAGTATACATAGAGATATTTTCTCAGGCAAAATAACAAATATGGGATACAGGAACAATCAATCAATATTCATATAAATATATATAAAAGAGTTTAGATCGATATACGACGATTTCGATCTTGTTGCTGACAACTTTATCAACAAAGCATATACGTATGCAAACATTTACGTACATATATATGTATATAAATGTATGCATAAGTATAAATATATATATATTTCTCTCTCTCTCTCTCTCCCTCTCTTTCTATCTCTCTCTCTGTATATAATATATATATATACACATACATACATATATACATATATATACACACACACATATATATATACATGCACACACACACACACACACATATATATATATATATATATATATATATATTATTTCAAATAATTTATTGCTAGCATTGTTAATATTGTTGTTATTGTTCTGATTGAATGCCATTACTACTATATATAGGAGCCATGCCTGTATATTCTTTTCATTCTCACAAGCTCCGATGAATTGACTGCTTATAACTTTGTATTGGTGATCGAATAACGTGAAAACAAGCGGGTAGCGATCTCTAGACCTACCAGTTCAGAGAAACAATTGTCAGCAATGAGATTAAAAACCTTTTTTGTATAGCAAACCGTGTCACTCTTCTTTCCTGATTTATATATATATATATATATATATATATATATATATATATATATATGTGTGTGTATATATGTATATATATGTGTGTGTGTGTGTGTGTGTGTGTGTGTGTGTGTGTGTGTGTGTGTGTGTGTGTGTGTGTGTGTGTGTGTGTGTGTCTTCGTTTTGTGTTTTCACGTTGCTAAACATTAAATAAACATACGCTTATCGAGAA
>OZ024741.1:391353209-391508209 GCA_964016885.1 Eledone cirrhosa
CGCCGCGACAACAATCACACCAGTCTGGGAAGCCCTGTAAAGTTCATGGCCGCTGTTTTATCTCCCTTCAATATATCATGATAGGCAAAAAAAGAACGAAAATGGTTGATAAAGATTCTTTGTATAATTTTGATGGCTTTGAAATGTCAGTTGCGAACACACACACACACACACACACACACACACACACACACACACACACACACACACATACATACACCATTGTGGGTGTTGGCTAAATACTTGATAGTTCTTAAACAGGATCAACTTGATGATGTCAGCTGATATATGAAATATATATATATCTACCAAAATGTCACTGTAGCAGAACCAGCATCTTCGGATTGGTAAAGAAAACAAGTGATTCATTCTCAATAAAGACATTTTCTAGATTCTGTATATTCCAGTGATGTCACGTTACTATTTCTTGAGGAAATATCTATTTTATGATGAATGCATCGTTATGGAAAATAATTGTTTCTACTTTAGGCACAAGGCCAGCAATTAACCAGTGCATTACTGGTACTTTATTTTATCGACCCCGTAAGGATGAAAGGCAAAGTAAACCTCGGCGGGATTTGAACTCAGACCGTAAAGGGACGTAACTATGCTGGAAAGCATGGCGTCCGACTCTCTACTGATACTGCCAATTCACCGGAAAATAATGATTATGTATGGTTATATTCATGTATGTAAGTTCCATAGCCATTATTTCACTCTTACTATATTCACCACTCTCACAGGCCCCAACGGTTCATTCTGTATCCGCCACTTCTTCAGCTTCACCGCCACCCGCGTTGTCCATGTCCTCCGGTGTTCCCTTTACGGGTCCTTATACATCCGACAAACGGGATGTCGTATGGCGGACCGTTTTGCTGAATGTTTGAAGGACACACGACTCAGTATGGATACCCCCATCGCCCGTCATTTCCGTTCCCCAGATCACTCTTCCCTACATGCCTCAGTCCTTTTACATCATGAATCACAGGCCTCGCGCACGAGGACTAAACAGAGTCTGATTTTCCGCCTTGGGTCCTGTTTCCCCAATGGACTCTACTCCCCTCCCCAATTTCTTTAATATTACACACATACGTTCCTGCTTACTTCTCTACACTTTGCCCGTCACGTTTATCCCGCTCGTTATCACACACGCGCTTGTACATTCACCCCGAGATTCCTATAACTCTCTTATGGTCAGAAACATATACTCTTACAGCTGATACAGACCAACAAAAGACACGCATACTCTCCTTTTCCCTTCACAGCTCTGTATACACACGCACACACACTCCATTATATTAACTTGCTTTTGGGGCGGTGGATTGGCAGTATCGGTAGAGAGTCGGACACCATACTTTGAAGCATAGAGTTACGTCCATTTATGATCTGAGTTCAAATCCCGCCGAGGTCAACTTTGCCTTTCATCCTTACGGGGTCGATAAAATAAAGTACCAGTAATGTACTGGGTTATTGCTGGCGTTGTGCCTAAAATAGAAACAATTATATTAACTTGCTTTTGTTCACAGCTTCGTACTTACAAGCACACAAACGCACACTTTTACTTACATATACACACACATATCCTCTTAGCTTCGTGCAGCCGTATAATAGCACACACACACACACACACACACAACTTGAAAACTCTGGTACAAACACTTCACTTGTGACAATTATTGACACATAGTGCTGGGCCCATGGTTCCATGTGAGGACAAATGCAGAGAGATCTCCAGATATAAAGCAATGCCTGTGCCGTGAAGCTTTTATAGTGAGCAAAGGCACTGCACAAAGCCAGTCCCACTCTCTTAACCAAGATGATATTTACCAAAAAGAAGAACAAGTCAACATCATTGGATACCATCAGAGTTGCAGGTGTTATATCAGAGTTTTCCTTCTCCTAGAATTCTGCCTTGACAAAGGCTAAGGGGTCATCTCGCCTGGTGATTTTGGATGGCCATTGACTCTTAAGAGCTCCTTTGCCCTTTGACAGGTTTTGTTTTTAGTCCTGCAGGATGTCCAAAGTCACCCTCCTCACCAAGAAACCTTGGTGGGGTTGCCAGTTTAGTCGCCAACGACCCGACCATGTGTCAGGTTACATACATACATACATACATATATACATATATACATACATACATAACATAACATAATTTACATACATACACACATACATACATGAGATATTCACATACATGATGGCTGCCCCTCGTCATCGAGTATGGCCATTGCACGATATACCATTATTAATATTGGATTGGCAGTATCGGTAGAGGGTCGGACGCCATGCTTTGCAGCAAAGAGTTACGTCCCTTTATGGTCTCAGTTCAAATCCCGCCGAGGTTAACTTTGCCTTTCATCCTTACGGGGTCGATAAAACAAAGTACCAGTGACGCACTGGGGTCGATTTAATCGACTTTCCCCTCCCCCAAAATTGCTGGCCTTGTGTCTCCATAAGAAACCATTATTAATATTGTTTCTACTTTAGGCACAAGGCCAGAAATTAACGCAGTACATTACTGGTACTTTATTTTATCGACCCCGAAAGGATGAAAGGCAAAGTTAACCACTGCGGGATTTGAACTCAGACCGTAAAGGGACGTAACTATGCTGAAAAGCATGGTGTCCGACCCTCTACCGATACTGCCAATCGTGCAATGCCTGTGTGCGAAGAATTTTTCTAAAGTAAGGAAAGACTGTGCACTGAGCCAATCCGACTGTCTGAGCGACAGTAGCTATAACACAAATAGAAGAAAAGATCAACATCATCGGTAACTACTGAGCTGCAGGCTTTATGTCAGAGTTATCCCAGTTTCCTGAGTTGACTCCTACCAGAAGAATGCCCTGACAAAGGTTAGGGGTCCTTCACTCCCAGTGGTTTAACCACGCGATCGGGTGTCCAGCCCGAATATTTCTATGTCCCCGCGCATATACATACATACATATGCACATATACATACATACATATGCGCATATAGATACATACATATGCGCATATACATACATACATACATACATACATACATACATACATACATACATACATACATACATACATACATACATACATACATACATACATACAAAGGCGACCGTTGTGGTCAGTGTCCGATAATCGGACATGTGTAATTACGGCTTACATGAAGGCAACATACCATATATTGGAAAAAGTTGAGCTACATTACGCGGTAAGATTACATACAATAATTCTACATAAGTGTTTAAACTTTAAGTGTGTTGTAAAACACCTATTTATATGAACGATACATACACTTATGTTATATGAACGATACATACACTTATGTTATATGAACGATACATACACTTTAACATATAAATGCAACGTTGTTATATTATATTTATAAAGAAATATGCAAGTAACGTTTTCGATTTGAACTGTGAATATTTTGTGAATAAGTTGTAGAACACCTATTTATATTAATGATACATAAACTTTAACATATAAATACAGCGTTGTTATATTATATTACATTCATAAAGAAATATACTAAGTAACAGTTTTTTTTTGTTCTCGATTCAAACGATTCAAGAACAACGTTTAAAACACAGTTGTAGAATTAAAAACTAACTGAAAAGAAATATTACCCAAGCTGTGAATAACTTTAAATATGATTCTGACAGAACTTTGTCGAAACTTTTAAAGAAGATCATCGACTATTTTGAAAAATAAATACAAAATATTAGTGAATAGACGAACTCATCATGGCAAAACGTACAAGTCTCCTTCGACCAAATCGCAACTACAACCGTTGTATACAGTGGAGCTACGAGCTTAACAAAGAATTATATGAAGCATACAAACAATCTGAACCCCAAAAGTTCGGTTTTATGCAAAGGCTAAAAACTTTATGGACCTCCAAACACCCAGAATTAGACTTTTCTCCAAAGCATTTAAATGAACAGGCAAAACGTCTCATTAGATGTAAATTGATACATCTAACGGAATTGAGTGATACTACAAATACAGCCCTTGTAGACAACCACCCCACTTCCACTGACAGACAAAGAGAATGGCCAGCTAAATCTAACAGTGAACAGCTCACCAACAATTTTGCTGAAATCCATCCCACTTCCACTGAAGAACAGCGAGAATGGTCAGCTAACTCTAGTAGTAATTGTCACCACATCAACAACGAGGCTGAAATTCATGACTCTACTGTACAAACAGAACACCAAAAACTTGTGGACACCTTACATGTGATATGGGACCGTATGTTTCAAGAGATACACAGCCTTAATGTGAGTGACAGACCATACAACACCAGAATCAGTAAAGAACCCACTAAATTGGAATTGGAAGCGGTGAACGAAATAGCTGACAATTATCTGAAGGTTATACGATCTAAAGGTGTAGAAACGACATTTGAAACGCTTAATATTTTGTTATATGTTTCAGCTGTCACATTGCTATCATATAACAAATATCTAAAACCACGCAATCAAGATACAAACAAAAAGCCTGAACCAGCGTGGATGCGAAATTTAAAAAGCAAAACTTTGTCCCTGAGACGAAGTATCTCACACATCGCAGTCGTTATGAAATGCAACATAGAGATCAACTTCACACGACACCAGGAAGACGTAAAAAAAAAGTTAGAGATACGATTTGGAGATACAAAATTTAAAACTTTGAACTCCAAATTACACCAGTTGAAACAGCAACTCACAGTTAGAAAGACTAAAATATAAGTCAACAGCACATAAACGACAAGTGCTAAATAGATTGTTTGCCAGAGATCCTAAATCAGTTTATCGCAGCTTTGGTGGCAAAAGCTCAATCTCTGTAAATGACACCCCTTCAAAAGAATAAGTTGAGAGCTACTGGAGATCTGTAAGGGAAACGGATGACGGATTCAACAGACAAATTAATTGGCTAAAAGAACTGGAACAGGACTACTGCCAACATGTCCAGACAAAACAATATGACATAGATGGGTCAATACTGGAAACAGCTCTACAGAAAATGTCGAATAGGAAATCACCAGGCCCAGACCTCATAACAGGATACTGGTTGAAAAATTTCACTTTCTATCGGCAAGATCTCATACGGCTGTTTACAGAAACCATTAAAGGCACACAAGAACTGCCCAAATGGTTATCAACTGCCACTACTCTCCTCATTCCCCAAAATAGCTAAACTACCCTTGCTAAAATTTACCGCCCAATAGCCTGCCAAAACATCATGTATAAATTATATACTGGGTGCCTTACCCTGTTCTTACAGGATCATTGTGCTACCAACAACATTATAACACCTGAGCAAGCTGGTGGAAAGAGGGAGGTGTGGGGTTGCATAGATCACCTACTAACTAATAAAATGATTCAAGAAAAAACAACAAAGAATCGCAGAAACATGACTGGTGTGGTTGGACTATCAAAAAGCATGTGATAGTGTACCTCATGGGTGGATTGTTAATGCTTTACAGTTAGCCAAAGTCCCACAACCACAGGTAGCTGCTGTTGAACGTCTGACCAAGAACTGGTACACCAATTTGATCCTCAGAGGTGAGAAGGAGCAGGTTAAGACTGATAAGATACATTACCAGAAGGGCATCTTTCAGGGTGATAGCTTGTCAGTGCTACTCTTCGTTCTCTCACTAAATCCACTATCTTACCTACTCAGGAAACAAGGTGGACAAAGAAGTGGGTCCAGAAGTATCTCCCATCTTTTCTTTGTTGATGACCTGAAGTTGTATGGGCCAAATATCAATGACATCAAGAAACAATTGGACCTCATTACACAATTTTCAACAGACATCAAAATGAAATTTGGTGAGTCCAAGTGTGTATATTTGGCAGTAAAACGTGGAAGAGCTGTGTCCTCCTCTAGAAATCTAGAGATGAACGGCCTGACAATACAACCTCTACAGTCAGGTGAAAACTACAGGTATCTTGGACAGGATGAGAATGTCAGATATGATGGACCCATAAATAAGGAGAGAACCAGAACTGAATACCTCAGAAGAGTAAAGAAAATATGATCATCAGAACTGTCAGCGTACAACAAATAGATTGCCCACAATACTTATGTGTGCCAGTTCTAACGCCAACATTTGGCCTGCTGAACTGGTCATTGCAAGAACTAAGTGAGATGGATGTTAGAACTCGCAAACCCCTCATTGTTACTGGGAACTTTAACATCAATGGTGATGTGGATAGGCTATAATTCTCATGCAAGGAAGGTGGCCGGGGGTCTAAAATCCATATTAACATCATATGAGACCCGCATAGTAACACTGAAGCAACATCTTCAACAGAGGAAAAAGGTTGGCAACCATCTTGCCCAGGTTTATGAGCATGAAAAAAAATATATCATTAGAATAGCCACTAATCTGGAGGAGAGATATGGAATAAAGCCTGATATAAATTTCTTACCCAGATAAATCGGAAGATCCTATTCAATGTTCAAACAAGATGAAAAAATTGACCAATTTACAGAAAAAGTTGTGCATAGATACTTGAGGCGTAAAACACAGACCATAGAGGGGATAAACCATTCAAAAAGCCTGGCAGGGAGTTCCGACAAGTTTATGACATCACACCTTGAGGGATATCTCTATGCAATAGAGGAACAAGAACTCCATACCAAATATCTGCTGCACAAAAGGGGAGGGCCATCAGCTGACAATAAATGTAGGCTATGTAAAACAAAGATCGAGGACGTAAGCCACATTGTTGCCGTCTGCGAAAGAATGTCATCTTGCTACTACCTCCCATGAGACACGATGGGATAGCTAGAACCATCTGGAACGCACTTCGGAAAACAAAATTAACAACAAACGAGGAAGAATATATTGAGACAGATGGCACTAAGGAATACTGGTGGAACCTGAAAATAAAAACAGCTACCAAATTAAAGCACAACCGGCCTGATATTGTTGTTTGGGACCACACATTGAAAACGTGTTCTGTTGTGGAGATCAGCTGCCCACTTGAAGTAAACGTTGTCAGAAAAATACAGGAGAAGGAGGACATCTACGGACCATTGATGAGGAGTTTACAAATCCAGTATCCAAGATACACCTTTAGCGTCATACCCATCATTATTGGTGCTACGGGTTATATACCAACCCGCTTGGATCAAAGTATGACTGAACTTGGATTTGCGGACAAAGAGCGCAGCACCCTAATTCATAGTCTACAAATGGCTGCGATAGCTGGCACCTTCCAAATTTGCAAAATATTCTTGCGATTCAAAGGATAACAATTTCTTTTCTTTTACACCCTTGCCACCAGGAAGGTGGCCGGTCAAAAAAATATACTCGAAATTAAGAGAAAGAGATAACATACATGCATACATACATACATACATACATACATACATACATACATACATACATACATACATACATACATCTCCCTAATTCATAATCAACAAATGGCTGCGATAGCTGTAGCTGGCACCGTCGACATTTGCAAAACGTACTTGCGATTCAAGGGATGACAATTTCTTTTGTTTTACAACCTTGCCACTAGGGAGGTGGCCGGTCAAAAAATATACTCGAAATTAAGAGAAAGAGAGAACATATACATATATACATACATACATATATATATATATACATACATACAATGGCGACCGCTGTGAGCAGTGTGGGATAATCGGACGTGTGTAATTACGGCTTACATGAAGGCAACATACCATATATTGGAAAAAGTTGAGCTACATTACGCGGTAAGATTAGATACAATAATTCTACATAAGTGTTTGAACTGTAAGTGTATTGTAAAACACCTATTTATATGAACGATACATACACATATGTTATATGAACGATACATACACTTATGTTATATGAACGATACATACACTTTAACATATAAATGCAACGTTGTTATATTATATTTATAAAGAAATATGCAAGTAACGTTTTCGATTCAGAAACAAAAACATAAGTGTTTGAACTGTGAATATGTTGTGAATAAGTTGTAGAACACCTATTTATATTAATGATACATAAACTTTAACATATAAATACAGCGTTGTTATATTATATGACATTCATAAAGAAATATACTAAGTAACGGGGTTTTTTTTGTTCTCGATTCAAACCATTCAAAAACAACGTTTAAAACATAGTTGTAGAATTAATAACTAACTGAAAAGAAATATTACCCAAGCTGTGAATAACTTTAAATATGATTCTGACAGAACTTTGTCGAAACTTTTAAAGAAGATCATCGACTATTTTGAAAAATAAATACAAAATATTAGTGAATAGACGAACTCATCATGGCAAAAAGTACAAGTCTCCTTCGACCAAATCGCAACTACATCCGTTGTATACAGTGGAGCTACGAGCTTAACAAAGAATTATATGAAGCATACAAATAATCTGAACCCCAAAAGTTCGGTTTTATGCAAAGGCTAAAAACTTTATGGACCTCCAAACACCCAGAATTAGACTTTTCTCCAAAGCATTTAAATGAACAGACAAAACGTATCATTAGATGTAAATTGATACATCTAACGGAATTGAGTGATACTACAAATACAGCCCTTGTAGACAACCACCCCACCTCCACTGACAGACAAAGAGAATGGCCAGCTAAATCTAACAGTTCAACAACTTTGCTGAAATCCATCCCACTTCCACTGAAGAACAGCGAGAATGGTCAGCTAACTCTAGTAGTAATTGTCACCACATCAACGACGAGGCTGATATTCATGACTCTACTGTACAAACAGAACACCAAAAATTGTGGACTCCTTACATGTGATATGGGACCGTATGTTTCAAGAGATACACAGCCTTAATGTGAGTGACAGACCATACAACACCAGAATCAGTAAAGAACCCACTAAATTGGAATTGGAAGCGGTGAACGAAATAGCTGACAATTATCTGAAGGCTATACGATCTAAAGGTGTAGAAACGACATTTGAAATGCTTAACATTTTGTTATATGTTTCAGCTGTGGCATTGCTTTCATATAAAACACATCTCAAACCACGCAATCAAAATACAAACAAAAAACCTGAACCAGCGTGGATGCGAAATTTAAAAAGCAAAATTTTGTCACTGAGACGAAGTATCTCACACATCGCAGTCATTATGAAATGCAACATAGAGAGCAGCTTCACACGACACCAGGAAGACGTAAAAAAAAATTAGAGAGACGATTTGGAAATACAAAATTTAAAACTTTAAACTCCAAATTGCACCAGTTTAAACAACAACTCACAGCTACAACGGAAAGACTAAAATATAAGTCAACAGCACATAAACGACAAGTGCTAAATAGATTGTTTGTCAGAGATCTTAAATCAGTTTATCGCAGCTTTGGTGGCAAAAGCTCCAATCTCTGTAAATGACTCCCCTTCAAAAGAACAGGTTGAGAGCTACTGGAGATCTGTATAGGAAACGAATGACGGATTCAACAGACAAACTAAATGGGTAAAAGAACTGGAACAGGACTACTGCCAACACCTCCAGACAAAACAATATGACATAGATGGGTCAATACTGGAAACAGCTCTACAGAAAATGTCGAATGGGAAATCACCAGGCCCAGACCTCATAACAGGATACTGGTTGAAAAATTTCACTTTCTATCGGCAAGATCTCATACGGCTGTTTACAGAAACCATTAAAGGCACACAAGAACTGCCCAAATGGTTATCAACTGCCACTACTCTCCTCATTCCAAAAAATAGCCAAACCACCCTTGCTAAAAATTACCGCCCAATAGCCTGCCAAAACATCATGTATAAATTATATACTGGGTGCCTTACCCTGTTCTTACAGGATCATTGTGCTACCAACAACATTATAACACCTGAGCAAGCTGGTGGAAAGAGGGAGGTGTGGGGTTGCATAGATCACCTACTAACATCAATGGTGATGTGGATAGGCTATAATTCTCATGCAAGGAAGGTGGCCGGGGGTCTAAAATCCATATTAACATCATATGAGACCCGGATAGTAACACTGAAGCAACACCTTCAACAGAGGAAAAAGGTTAGCAACCATCTTGCCCAGGTTTATGAGCATGAAGAAAAAAATATCATTAGAATAGCCACTAATCTGGACGAGAGATATGGAATAAAGCCTGATATAAATCTCTCACCCAGAGAAATCGGAGGATCCTATTCAATGTTCAAACAAGATGAAAAAATTGACCAATTTACATTAAAAAAGTGGTGCATGGATACTTGAGGCGTAAAACACAGACCATAGAGGGGATAAACCACTCAAAAAGCCTGGCAGGGAGTTCCGACAAGTTTATGACATCACACCTTGAGGGATATCTCTATGCAATACAGGAACAAGAACTCCCTACCAAATATCTGCTGCACAAAAGAGGAGGGCCATCAGCTGTCAATAAATGTAGGCTATGTAAAACAAAGATCGAGGATGTAAGCCACATTGTTGCCAGCTGCGAAAGAATGTCATATCGCTACTACCTCCCCATGAGACACGATGGGATAGCTAGAACCATCTGGAACGCACTTTGGAAAACAAAATTAACAACAAACGAGGAAGAATATATTGAGACAGATGGCACTAAGGAATACTGGTGGAACCTGAAAATAAAAACTGCCACCAAATTAAAGCACAACCGGCCTGATATTGTTGTTTGGGACCACACATTGAACACGTGTTCTGTTGTGGAGATCAGCTGCCCACTTGATGTAAACGTTGTCAGTAAAATACAGGAGAAGGAGGACATCTACGGACCATTGATGAGGAGTTTACAAATCCAGTATCCAAGATACACCTTTAGCTTCATACCCATCATTATTGGAGCTACGGGTTATATACCAACCCGCTTGGACCAATGTATAACTGAACTTGGATTTGCGGACAAAGAGCGCAGCTCCCTAATTCATAGTCTACAAATGGCTGCGATAGCTGGCACCTTCAAAATTTGCAAAGCATTCTTGCGATTCAAGGGATGACAATTTCTTTTCTTTTACAACCTTGCCACCAGGAAGGTGGCCGGTCAAAGATATACTCGAAATTAAGAGAAAGAGATAAACATACATACATATATACATACATACATAATATACATACATACATACATACATACATACATACATACATACATACATACATACATACATACATACATACATACATACGTACATACATACATATATACATATATACATACAGAAAAAGTTGTGCATGGATACTTGAGACGTAAAACACAGACCATAGAGGGGATAAACCACTCAAAAAGCCTGGCAGGGAGTTCCGACATGTTTATGACATCACACCTTGAGGGATATCTCTATGCAATACAGGAACAAGAACTCCCTACCAAATATCTGCTGCACAAAAGGGGAGGACCATCAGCTGACAATAAATGTAGGCTATGTAAAACAAAGATCGAGGACGTAAGCCACATTGTTGCCGGCTGCGAAAGAATGTCATCTCGCTACTACCTCCCCATGAGACACGATGGGATAGCTAGAACCATCTGGAACGCACTTCGGAAAACAAAATTAAAAACAAACGAGGAAGAATATATTGAGACAGATGGCACTAAGGAATACTGGTGGAACCTGAAAATAAAAACAGCCACCAAATTAAAGCACAACCGGCCTGATATTGAAAACGTGTTCTGTTGCGGAGATCAGCTGCCCACTTGATGTAAACGTTGTCAGAAAAATACAGGAGAAGGGGGACATCTACGGACCATTGATGAGGAGTTTACAGATCCAGTATCCAAGATACACCTTTAGCTTCATACCTATCATTATTGGAGCTACGGGTTATATACCAACCCGCTTGAACCATGGTATGACTGAACTTGGATTTGCGGACAAAAAGCGCAGCTCCCTAATTCATAGTCTACAAATGGCTGCGATAGCTGGCACCTTCAAAATTTGCAAAACATTCTTGCGATTCAAGGGATGACAATTTCTTTTCTTTTACACCCTTGCCACCAGAAAGGTGGCCGGTCAAAAAAATATACTCGAAATTAAGAGAAAGAGATAACATACATACATAATATACATACATACGCACATACATACATATATAGCATACATACATACATACATACATACATACATACATACATACATACATACATACATACATAACATAACATACATACACACATACATACATAACATAACATACATACATAACATGACATACATACATACATACATACATACATACATACATACATACATACATACATAGAGAATGAGAGAGAAAATAGGGAGAGTGTGTGAGCGAGCTAAATGAAGGTAAAACAGTAGCCATTCATTTTATCCCAGCCATACCCCTACTCTATTTCGGGTGCTTTTACAAACAGCAAGCGGAGATCGTTTGTCGACTGATTGCCGCCAAATTTGAAGAGTTAGAACGATTGTGTGTCTGTATGTATGTATGTATGTATGTATGTATGTATGTATGTATGTATGTATGTATGTATGTATGTATGTATGTATGTATGTATGTATGTGTATGTATATATGGAAAGAGAATGAAAGGAGGTATTTTAGAATGTTAAGGCGCCTTGTCTACAAACCTATCAACATTTTATTGGCTGTTAATAGTAAAGCAAAACTTAAGTTAGGATTTCACAGTACCAGATTTAATCATTTTATGAAACATGGTGGTAATCTAAATATGCCACAGTTTTCTACATCCATACCCCTAACCTAATATAATCTATTAATTGTGTCGTTGTGCTATCAGAGGGCAAGACAAATGAACGATGTGTGTCACGTTACAGCATCTTCCATTTAGGTTTTTCATGTTGTTGTGGTTGTTTACTTCAAATCGGTCTTGATCGGACAGACCTATGATCGGACAGCCCTACGATCGGACAGACCTATGATAGGACTGACCTACGATCGGACAGACCTACGATCGGACAGACCTATGATAGGACAGACCTACGATCGGACAGACCTACGATCGGACAGACCTATGATCGGACAGACCTATGATCGGACAGACCTACGATCGGACAGACCTATGATAGGACAGACCTACGATCGGAAAGACCTATGATAGAACAGACCTACGATCGGAAAGACTTATGATCGGACAGACCTACGATCGAACAGACCTATGATAGGACTGACCTATGATCGGACAGACCTACGATCGGACAGACCTACGATCGGAAAGACCTATGATAGGACAGACCTACGATCGGAAAGACTTATGATCGGACAGACCTACGATCGGACAGACCTATGATAGGACAGACCTATGATCGGACAGACCTACGATCGGACAGACCTATGATAGGACAGACCTACGATCGGACAGACCTACGATTGGACAGACCTATGATCGGACAGACCTACGATCGGACAGACCTACGATCGGACAGACCTATGATAGGACAGACCTATGATCGGACAGACCTACGATCGGACAGACCTATGATAGGACAGACCTACGATCGGACAGACCTATGATAGGACAGACCTATGATCGGACAGACCTACGATCGGACAGACCTACGATCGGACAGACCTATGATCGGACAGACTTATGATCGGACAGACCTATGATATGACAGACCTACGATCGGAAAGACCTATGATCGGACAGACCTATGATCGGACAGACCTATGATAGGACAGACCTACGATCGGAAAGACCTATGATAGGACAGACCTACGATCGGACAGACCTATGATAGGACAGACCTACGATCGGAAAGACCTATGATAGGACAGACCTACGATCGGACAGACCTATGATAGGACAGACCTACGATCGGACAGACCTATGATAGGACAGACCTACGATCGGAAAGACCTATGATAGGACATACCAATGATAGGACAGACCTATGATCGGACAGACCTACGATCGGACAGACTTATGATCGGACAGACCTACGATCGGAAAGACCTATGATCGGACAGACCTATGATAGGACCGACCTACGATCGGAAAGACCTATGATCGGACAGACCTATGATAGGACAGACCTACGATCGGAAAGACCTATGATCGGACAGACCTATGATAGGACAGACCTACGATCGGACAGACCAATGATCGGACAGAACTACGATCGGACAGACCTATGATAGGACAGACCTATGATCGGACAGACCTATGATGGGACAGACCTATGATAGGACAGACCTACGATCGGACAGACCTATGATAGGACAGACCTACGATCGGAAAGACCTATGATAGGACAGACCTATGATCGGACAGACCTATGATAGGACAGACCTACGATCGAAAAGACCTATGATAGGACAGACCTATGATAGGACAGACCTATGATCGGACAGAACTATGATCGGACAGACCTACGATCGGACAGACCTAGGATCGGAAAGACCTATGATCGGACAGACCTATGATCGGACAGACCTACGATCGGACAGACCTATGATCGGACAGACCTATGATGGGACAGACCTACTATCGGAAAGACCTACGATCGGACAGAACTATGATCAGACAGAACTACGATCGGACAGAACTATGATCGGACAGACCTATGATAGGACAGACCTATGATCAGACAGACCTATGATAGGACAGACCTATGATCGGACAGACCTATGATCGGAGAGACCTATGATGGGACAGAACTACGATCGGACAAACCTATGATCGGAAAGACCTACGATCTGACGGACCTATGATCGGATACACCTATGATAAGACAGACCTATGATCGGACAGACCTATGATCTGACAGACCTATGATCGTACAGATCTATGATAGGACAGACCTATGATCGGACAGACCTACGATCGAAAAGACCTATGATGGGACAGACCTATGATCGGACAGACCTATGAAAGCACAGAACTATGATCGGACAGATCTATGATAGGACAACCTATGATAGGACAGACCTATGATCGGACAGACCTATGATCGGACAGAACTAGGATCGGACAGACCTATGATGGGACAGACCTATGATCGGACAGACCTATGATAGGACAGACCTATGATCGTACAGAACTATGATCGGACTGACCTGTGATTGGACAGACCTATGATCGGACAGACCTACGATCGGACAGACCTATGATCGGAAAGACCTACGATCTGACAGACCTATGATCGGACAGAGCTACGATCGGACAGACCTATGATCGGATAGACCTATGATAAGACAGACCTATGATCAGACAAACCTATGATCGGACAGACCTATGATCGTTCAGACCTATGATAGGACAGACCTATGATTGAACAGACCTACGATCGCACAGACCTATGATGGGACAGACCTATGATACGACAGAAATATGATCGGACAGACCTATGATAGGACAGACCTATGATAGGACAAACCTATGATAGGACAGACCTATGATCGGATAGACCTATGATCGGACAGACCGATGATCGGACAGACCTCTGATCGGTGAGACCTACGATCGGACTGACCTCTGTACGGACAGACCTATGATAGCACAGAACTATGATAGGACAGACCTATGATAGGACAAACCTATGATACGACAGACCTATGATAGGACAGACCTACGATCGGACAGACCTATGATCGGACAGACCTATGATCGGACAGAACTACGATCGGACAGATCTATGATCGGACAGACCTATGATAGGACAGACCTACGATCGGACAGACCTATGATCGGACAGAACTACGATCGGACAGACCTATGATAGGACAGACCTATGATCGGATAGACCTACGATCGGACTGACCTATGTACGGACAGACCTATGATTGGACAGAACTATGATAGGAGAGACATATGATCCGACAGACCTATGATCCGACAGACTTATGATCGGACAGACTTATGATCGGACAGACCTATGATCGGACAGAACTACGATCGGACAGAACTACGATCGGACAGACCTATGATCGGACAGACCTACGATCGGACTGACCTATGATAGGACAGACCTACGATCCGAAAGACCTATGATAGGACAGACCTACGATCGGACAGACCTAGGATCGGACAGACCTATGATAGGACAGACCTACGATCGGAAAGACCTATGATAGGACATACCAATGATAGGACAGACCAATGATCGGACAGACCTACGATCGGACAGACCTACAATCGGAAAGACCTATGATCGGACAGACCTATGATAGGACAGACCTATGATAGGACAGACCTACGATCGGAAAGACCTATGATCGGACAGACCTATGATAGGACAGACCTACGATCGGACAGACCAATGGTCGGACAGTACTACGATCGGACAGACCTATGATAGGACAGACCTATGATCGGACAGACCTATGATAGGACAGACCTATGATCGTACAGACCTATGATCGGACAGAACTATGATGGGACAGATCTATGATGGGACAGACATATGATCGGACAGACCTATGACCGGACAGACCTACGATCGGACAGACCTATGATACGACAGACCTATGATAGGACAGACCTATGATCGGACTGAACTATGATCGGACAGACCTACGATCGGACCAACCTAGGATCGGAAAGACCTATGATCGGACAGACCTATGATCGGACAGACCTACGATCGGACAGACCTATGATCGGACAGACCTATGATCGGACAGATCTATGATGGGACAGACCTACTATCGGACAGACCTATGATCGGACAGACCTATGATCGGCCAGAACTACGATCGGACAGACCTATGATGGGACAGACCTATGATAGTACAGACCTATTATCGGACAGAACCATGATCGGACTGACCTGTGTTTGGACAGACCTATGATCGGACAGACCTACGATCGGACAGACCTATGATCGGAAAGACCTACGATCTGACAGACCTATCATCGGACAGAGCTACGATCGGACAGACCTATGATCGGATAGACCTACGATCGGACAGACCTATGATCGTACAGACCTATGATAGGACAGACCTATGATTGGACAGACCTACGATCGCACAGACCTATGATGGGACAGACCTATGATACGACAGAACTATGATCGGACAGACCTATGATAGGACAGACCTATAATAGGACAAACCTATGATAGGACAGACCTATGATCGGACAGACCTATGATCGGACAGACCTATGATCGGTGAGACCTACGATCGGACTGACCTATGTACGGACAGACCTATGATAGGACAGAACTATGATAGGACAGAGCTATGATAGGACAGACCTATGATCGGACAGAACTATGATCGGACAGACCTATGATCGGACAGAACTACGATCGGACCGACCTATGATCGGACAGAACTATGATCGGACAGACCTATGATCGGACAGACCTATGATCGGACAGACCTATGATCAGACAGAACTACGATCGGACAGATCTATGATGGGACAGACCTATGATCGGACAGACCTATGATAGGACAGACCTATGATCGGACAGAACTATGATCGGACTGACCTGTGATTGGACAGAACTATGATCGGACAGACCTACGATCGGACAGACCTATGATCGGATAGACCTATGATAAGACAGACCTATGATCAGACAAACCTATGATCGGACAGACCTATGATCGTACAGACCTATGATAGGACAGACCTATGATCGGACAGACCTACGATCGCACAGACCTATGATGGGACAGACCTACGATCGCACAGACCTATGATACGACAGAACTATGATCGGACAGACCTATGATAGGACAGACCTATGATAGGACAAACCTATGATAGGACAGACCTATGATCGGATAGACCTATGATCGGACAGACCTATGATAGGACAGAACTATGATCAGACAAACCTATGATCGGACAGACCTATGATCGGACAGACCTATAATCGGACAGACCTATGATCGGTGAGACCTACGATCGGACTGACCTATGATCGGACAGACCTATGATAGGACAGACCTATGATAGGACAAACCTATGATAGGACATACCTATGATCGGATAGACCTATGATCGGACAGACCTATGATAGGACAGAACTATGATCAGACAAACCTATGATCGGACAGACCTATGATCGGACAGACCTATAATCGGACAGACCTATGATCGGTGAGACCTACGATCGGACTGACCTATGATCGGACAGACCTATGATAGGACAGGCCTATGATAGGACAAAACTATGATAGGACAGACCTATGATCGGATAGACCTATGATCAGACAAACCTATGATCGGACAGACCTATGATCGGAGAGACCTATAATCGGACAGACCTATGATCGGTGAGACCTACGATCGGACTGACCTATGTACGGACAGACCTATGATAGCACAGAACTATGATCGGACAGACCTACGATCGGACAGACCTATGATCGGACAGACCTACGATCGGACAGACCTACTATCGGACAGACCTATGATAGGACAGACCTATGATCGGATAGACCTATTATTGGACAGAACTATGATCCGACAGACCTATGATCCGACAGACATGATCGGACAGACCTACGATCGGACAGACCTATGATCGGACAGAACTACGATCGGACAGACCTATGATCGGACAGACCTACGATCGGACAGACCTATGATAGGACAGACATACGATCGGAAAGAACTATGATAGCACAGACCTACGATCGGACAGACCTATGATAGGACAGACCTACGATCGGACAGACCTACGATAGGACAGACCTATGATCAGACAGACCTATGATTGGACAGACCTATGATCGGAGAGACCTATGATCGGACAGACCTATGATGGGACAGAACTACGATCGGACAAACCTATGATCGGAAAGACCTATGATCGGACAGACCTATGATCGGAAAGACCTACGATCTGAGGGACCTATGATCGGACAGAGCTACGATCGGACAGACCTATGATCGGATACAACTATGATAAGACAGACCTATGATCGGACAGAACTACGATCGGACAGACCTATGATGGGACAGACCTATGATCGGACAGACCTATGATAGGACAGACCTATTATCGGACAGAACTATGATCGGACTGACCTGTGATTGGACAGACCTATGATCGGAAAGACCTACGATCTGACAGACCTATGATCGGACAGAGCTACGATTGGACAGACCTATGATCGGACAGAACTACGATCGGACAGACCTATGATCGGACAGACCTACGATCGGACAGACCTACGATCGGACAGACCTATGATAGGACAGACCTATGATCGGATAGAACTACGATCGGACTGACCTATGTACGGACAGACCTATGATAGGACAGAACAATGATAGGACAGAGCTATGATCCGACAGACCTATGATCGGACAGAACTACGATCGGACCGAACTATGATCGGACAGAGCTATGATCGGACAGACCTATGATCGGACAGAACTACGATCGGACAGACCTATGATCGGACAGACCTATGATAGGACAGACCTATGATAGGACAGAACTATGATCGGACTGACCTGTGATTGGACAGAACTATGATCGGACAGACCTACGATCGGACAGACCTATGATCGGAAAGACCTACGATCTGACAGACCTATGATCGGATAGACCTATGATAAGACAGACCTATGATCAGACAAACCTATGATCGGACAGACCTATGATCGTACAGACCTATGATAGGACAGACCTATGATCGGACAGACCTACGATCGCACAGACCTATGATGGGACAGACCTATGATACGACAGAACTATGATCGGACAGACCTATGATAGGACAGACCTATGATAGGACAAACCTATGATAGGACAGACCTATGATAGGACAGACCTATGATAGGACAGACCTATGATCGGACAGAACTATGATCGGATAGACCTATGATCGGACAGACCTATAATCGGACAGACCTATAATCGGACAGACCTACGATCGGACTGACCTATGATCGGACAGACCTATGATTGGACAGACCTATGATCGGATAGACCTACGATCGGACAGACCGATTATTGGACAGAACTATGATTGGACAGACATATGATCCGACAGACCTATGATCCGACAGACATGATCGGACAGACCTACGATCGGACAGACCTATGATCGGACAGAACTACGATCGGACAGACCTATGATCGGACAGACCTACGATCGGACAGACCTATGATAGAACAGACATACGATTGGAAAGACCTATGATAGGACAGACCTACGATCGGACAGACCTATGATAGGACAGACCTACGATCGGACAGACCTATGATAGGACAGCCCTACGATCGGAAAGACCTATGATAGGACATACCAATGATAGGACAGACCAATCATCGGACAGACCAACGATCGGACAGACTTATGATCGGACAGACCTACGATCGGAAAGACCTATGATCGGACAGACCTATGATAGGACAGACCTACGATCGGAAAGACCTATGATCGGACAGACCTGATAGGACAGACCTACGAACGGAAAGACCTATGAGCGGACAGACCTACGATAGGACAGACCTGCGATCGGACAGACCAATGGTCGAACAGAACTACGATCGGACAGACCTATGATAGGACAGACCTATGATCGGACAGACCTATGATGGGACAGACCTATGATCGTACAGACCTATGATCGGACAGAACTATGATGGGACAGATCTATGATGGGACAGACATATGATCGGACAGACCTATGATCGGACAGACCTACGATCGGACAGACCTACGATCGGACAGAGCTATGATAGGACAGACCTATGATAGGACAGACCTATGATCGGACAGAACTATGATCGGACAGACCTACGATCGGACAGACCTAGGATCGGAAAGACCTATGATCGGACAGACCTATGATCGGACAGACCTACGATCGGACAGAACTATGATCGGACAGACCTATGATCGGACAGACCTACTATCGGAAAGACCTACGATCGGACAGAACTATGATCAGACAGAACTACGATCGGACAGAACTATGATCGGACAGACCTATGATCGGACAGAACTATGATCGGACAGACCTATGATAGGGCAGAACTATGATCGGACAGATCTATGATAGGACAGACCTATCATAGGACAGACCTATGATAGGACAGACCTATGATAGGACAGACCTATGATAGGACAGACCTATGATCCGACAGACCTATGATCGGACAGACCTATGATCGGACAGACCTATGATAGGACAGACCTATGAAAGGACAGAACTATGATCGGACAGATCTATGATAGGACAGACCTATGATAGGACAGACCTATGATAGGACAGACCTATGATCGGACAGATCTATGATCGGACAGAACTAGGATCGGACAGACCTATGATGGGACAGACCTATGATCGGACAGACCTATGATAGGACAGACCTATTATCGGACAGAACTATGATCGGACTGACCTGTGATTGGACAGACCTATGATCCGACAGACCTACGATCGGACAGACCTATGATCGGAAAGACCTACGATCTGACAGACCTATGATCGGACAGAGCTTCGATCGGACAGACCTATGATCGGATAGACCTATGGTAAAACAGACCTATGATCAGACAAACCTATGATCGGACAGACCTATGATCGTACAGACCTACGATAAGACAGACCTATGATACGACAGAATTATGATCGGACAGACCTATGATAGGACAGAACTATGAAAGGACAAACCTATGATAGGACAGACCTATAATCGGACAGACCTATGATCGGACAGACCTATGATCGGTGAGACCTACGATCGGACTGACCTATGTACGGACAGACCTATGATAGGACAGAACTATGATCGCACAGACCTACGATCGGACAGACCTACGATCGGACAGACCTATGATCGGACAGAACTACGATCGGACAGACCTATGATCGGACAGACCTACGATCGGACAGACCTACGATCGGACAGACCTATGATAGGACAGACCTATGATCGGATAGACCTACGATCGGACTGACCTAGGTACGGACAGACCTATGATAGGACAGAACTATGATAGGACAGACCTATGATCCGACAGACCTATGATCCGACAGACCTATGATCGGACAGACCTATGATCGGACAGAACTAGGATCGGACCGAACTATGATCGGACAGAGCTATGATCGGACAGACCTATGATCGGACAGAACTACGATCGGACAGACCTATGATCGGACAGAACTATGATCGGACAGACCTATGATCGGACAGACCTATGATCCAACAGACCTATGATCGGACAGAACTACAATCGGACAGACCTATGATAGGACAGACCTATGATCGGACAGACCTATGATGGGATAGACCTATGATCGTACAGAACTATGGTCGGACAGACCTATGATGGGACAGACCTATGATGGGACAGACATATGATCGGACAGCCTATGATCGGACAGTCGTACGATCTGACAGACCTATGATCGGACAGAGCTACGATCGGACAGACCTATGATCGGATAGACCTATGATAAGACAGACCTATGATCAGACAAACCTATGATCGGACAGACCTATTATCGTACAGACCTATGATAGGACAGACCTATGATCGGACAGAACTACGATCGGACAGACCTATGATACGACAGAATTATGATCGGACAGACATATGATAGGACAGACCTATGATAGGACAAACCTATGATAGGACAGAACTATGATCGGACAGACCTACGATCGGACAGACCTATGATCGGACAGAACTACGATCGGACAGACCTATGATCGGACAGACCTACGATCGGACAGACCTCCGATCGGACAGACCTATGTACGGACAGACCTATGATAGGACAGAACTATGATAGGACAGACCTATGATCCGACAGACCTATGATCCGACAGACCTATGATCGGACAGACCTATAATAGGACAGACCTATGTTAGGACAAATCTATGATAGGACAGACCTATGATCGGATAAACCTATGATCGGACAGACCTATGATCGGACAGACCTATGATCGGTGAGACCTACGATCGGACTGACCTATGTACGGACAGGCCTATGATAGCACAGAACTATGATCGGACAGACCTACGATCGGACAGAACTACGACAGGCCAGACCTACGATCGGACAGACCTATGATAGGACAGACATATGATCGGACAGACCTACGATCGGACAGCCCTACGATCGGACAGACCTATGATAGGACAGACCTATGATCGGATAAACCTACGATCGGACTGACCTATGTACGGACAGACCTATGATTGGACAGAACTATGATAGGACAGACATATGATCCGACAGACCTATGATCCGACAGACATGATCGGACAGACCTACGATCGGACAGACCTATGATCGGACAGAACTACGATCGGACAGACCTATGATCGGACAGACCTACGATCGGACAGACCTATGATAGAACAGACATACGATTGGAAAGACCTATGATAGGACAGACCTACGATCGGACAGACCTATGATAGGACAGACCTACGATCGGACAGACCTATGATAGGACAGACCTACGATCGGAAAGACCTATGATAGGACATACCAATGATAGGACAGACCAATCATCGGACAGACCAACGATCGGACAGACTTATGATCGGACAGACCTACGATCGGAAAGACCTATGATCGGACAGACCTATGATAGGACAGACCTACGATCGGAAAGACCTATGATCGGACAGACCTGATAGGACAGACCTACGATCGGAAAGACCTATGAGCGGACAGACCTACGATAGGACAGACCTACGATCGGACAGACCAATGGTCGGACAGAACTACGATCGGACAGACCTATGATAGGACAGACCTATGATCGGACAGACCTATGATGGGACAGACCTATGATCGTACAGACCTATGATCGGACAGAACTATGATGGGACAGATCTATGATGGGACAGACATATGATCGGACAGACCTATGATCGGACAGACCTACGATCGGACAGACCTACGATCGGACAGAGCTATGATAGGACAGACCTATGATAGGACAGACCTATGATCGGACAGAACTATGATCGGACAGACCTACGATCGGACAGACCTAGGATCGGAAAGACCTATGATCGGACAGACCTATGATCGGCCAGACCTACGATCGGACAGACCTATGATCGGACAGACCTATGATCGGACAGATCTATGATGGGACAGACCTACTATCGGAAAGACCTACGATCGGACAGAACTATGATCAGACAGAACTACGATCGGACAGAACTATGATCGGACAGACCTATGATCGGACAGAACTATGATCGGACAGACCTATGATAGGGCAGAACTATGATCGGACAGATCTATGATAGGACAGACCTATGATAGGACAGACCTATGATAGGACAGACCTATGATAGGACAGACCTATGATAGGACAGACCTATGATCCGACAGACCTATGATCGGACAGACCTATGATCGGACAGACCTATGATAGGACAGACCTATGAAAGGACAGAACTATGATCGGACAGATCTATGATAGGACAGACCTATGATAGGACAGACCTATGATCGGACAGATCTATGATCGGACAGAACTAGGATCGGACAGACCTATGATGGGACAGACCTGTGATCGGACAGACCTATGATAGGACAGACCTATTATCGGACAGAACTATGATCGGACTGACCTGTGATTGGACAGACCTATGATCCGACAGACCTACGATCGGACAGACCTATGATCGGAAAGACCTACGATCTGACAGACCTATGATCGGACAGAGCTTCGATCGGACAGATCTATGATCGGATAGACCTATGGTAAAACAGACCTATGATCAGACAAACCTATGATCGGACAGACCTATCATCGTACAGACCTACGATAGGACAGACCTATGATACGACAGAATTATGATCGGACAGACCTATGATAGGACAGAACTATGATAGGACAAACCTATGATAGGACAGACCTATAATCGGACAGACCTATGATCGGACAGACCTATGATCGGTGAGACCTACGATCGGACTGACCTATGTACGGACAGACCTATGATAGGACAGAACTATGATCAGACAGACGTACGATCGGACAGACCTATGATCGGACAGAACTACGATCGGACAGACCTATGTTCGGACAGACCTACGATCGGACAGACCTACGATCGGACAGACCTATGATAGGACAGACCTATGATCGGATAGACCTACGATCGGACTGACCTATGTACGGACAGACCTATGATAGGACAGAACTATGATAGGACAGACCTATGATCCGACAGACCTATGATCCGACAGACCTATGATCGGACAGACCTATGATCGGACAGAACTAGGATCGGACCGAACTATGATCGGACAGAGCTATGATCGGACAGACCTATGATCGGACAGAACTACGATCGGACAGACCTATGATCGGACAGAACTATGATCGGACAGACCTATGATCGGACAGACCTATGATCGGACAGACCTATGATCGGACAGAACTACAATCGGACAGACCTATGATAGGACAGACCTATGATCGGACAGACCTATGATGGGATAGACCTATGATCGTACAGAACTATGGTCGGACAGACCTATAATGGGACAGACCTATGATGGGACAGACATATGATCGGACAGCCTATGATCGGACAGCCGTACGATCGGACAGACCTATGATAGGACAGACCTATGATCGGACAGAACTATGATCGGACAGACCTACTTTCGGACAGACCTATGATCGGACAGACCTATGATCGGACAGACCTATGATCGGACAGACCTATGATAGGACAAACATATGATCGGACAGACATATGATAGGACAGGCCTATGATCAGACAGACCTATGATCAGACAGACCTATGATAGGACAGACCTATGATCAGACAAACCTATGATCGGACAGACCTATGATGGGACAGAACTAAGTTCGGACAAACCTATGATCGGAAAGACCTATTATCTGACGGACCTATGATCGGACAGAGCTACAATCGGACAGACCTATGATCGGTTAGACCTATGATAAGACAGACCTATGATCGGACAGATCTATGATCGGACAGAACTCTGATCGTACAGACCTATGATAGGACAGAACTATGATCGGACAGACCTACGATCGAAAAGACCTATGATGGGACAGACCTATGATCGGACAGACCTATGATGGGACAGACCTATGATCGGACAGACCTATGATAGGACAGACCTATGATCGGACAGAACTATGCTCGGACTGACCTGTGATCGGACAGACCTATGATCGGACAGACCTATGATCGGACAGACCTATGATCAGACAGAGCTACGATCGGACAGACCTACGATCGGACAAAACTACGATCGGACAGACCTATGATGGGACAGACCTATGATAGCACAGACCTATGATCGGACAGAACTATGATCGGACTGACCTGTGATTGGACAGACCTATGATCGGACAGCCCTATGGTCGGACAGAATTACGATCTGACAGAACTATGATCGGACCGAGCTACGATCGGACAGACCTATGATGGGACAGAACTATGATAGGACAGACCTATGATCCGACAGACCTATGATCCGACAGACATATGATCGGACAGACCTATGATCGGACGGAACTACGATCGGACAGACCTATGATCAGACAGAACGATGATCGGACAGACCTATGATCGGACAGACCTATGATCGGACAGAACTACGATCGGACAGACCTATGATAGGACAGACCTATGATCGGACAGACCTATGATGGGACAGACCTATGATCGTACAGAACTATGATCGGACAGACCTATGATGGGACAGACCTATGATGGGACAGACATATGATCGGACAGACCTATGATCGGACAGCCGTACGATCGGACAGACCTATGATAGGACAGACCTATGATCGGACAGAACTACGATCGGACTGAACTATGTACGGACAGACCTATGATAGCACAGAACTATGATCGGACAGACCTGCGATCGGACAGACCTATGATCGGACAGACCTACGATCGGACAGACCTACGATCGGACAGACCTATGATAGGACAGACCTATGATCGGATAGATCTACGATCGGACAGACCGATTATTGGACAGAACTATGATTTGACAGACATATGATCCGACAGACCTATGATCCGACAGACATGATCGGACAGACCTACGATCGGACAGACCTATGATCAGACAGAACTACGATCGGACAGACCTATGATCGGACAGATCTACGATCGGACAGACCTATGATAGGACAGACCTATGATCGGACAGAGCTACGATCGGACAGGCCTATGATAGGACAGACCTATGATAGGACAGACATACGATCGGAAAGACCTATGATAGGACAGACCTACGATCGGACAGACCTATGATAGGACAGACCTACGATCGGACAGACCTATGATAGGACAGACCTATGATCAGACAGACCTATGATTGTACAGACCTATGATCGGACAGACCTATGATCGGACAGACCTATGATGGGACATAACTACGATCGGACAAACCTATGATCGGATACACCTATGATAAGACAGACCTATGATCGGACAGAACTACGATCGGACAGACCTGTGATTGGACAGACCTATGATCGGACAGACCTACGATCGGACAGACCTATGATCGGAAAGACCTACGATCTGACAGAACTATGATCGGACAGAGCTACGATCGGACAGACCTATGATCGGATAGACCTATGATAAGACAGACCTATGATCAGACAAACCTATGATCGGACAGACCTATGATCGTACAGACCTATGATAAGACAGACCTATGATACGACAGAATTATGATCGGACAGACCTATGATAGGGCAGACCTATGATAGGACAAACCTATGATAGGACAGACCTATGATCGGACAGACCTATGATCGGACAGACCTATGATCGGTGAGACGTACGATCGGACTGACCTATGTACGGACAGACCTATGATAGGACAGAACTATGATCGGACAGAACTACGATCGGACAGACCTATGATCGGACAGAACTACGATCGGAAGGACCTATGATCGGACAGACCTACGATCGGACAGACCTACGATCGGACAGACCTATGATAGGACAGACCTATGATCGGATAGACCTACGATCGGACTGACCTATGTACGGACAGACCTATGATAGGACAGAACTATGATAGGACAGACCTATGACCCGACAGACCTATGATCCGACAGACCTATGATCGGACAGACCTATGATAGGACAGACCTATGATAGGACAAACCTATGATAGGACAGACCTATGATCGGATAGACCTATGATCGGACAGACCTATGATCGGACAGACCTATGATCGGTGAGACCTACGATCGGACTGACCTATGTACGGACAGACCTATGATAGGACAGACCTATGATCGGATTGACCTACGAACGGACTGACCTATGTACGGACAGACCCATGATTGGACAGACCTATGATAGGACAGACATATGATCCGACAGACCTATGATCCGACAGACATGATCGGACAGACCTACGATCGGACAGACCTATGAACGGACAGAACTACGATCGGACAGACCTATGATCGGACAGACCTACGATCGGACAGACCTATGATAGGACAGACATACGATCGGAAAGACCTATGATAGGACAGACCTATGATAGGACAGACCTACGATCGGACAGACCTATGATAGGACAGACCTACGATCGGACAGACTTATGATAGGACAGACCTACGATCGGAAAGACCTATGATAGGACATACCAATGATAGGACAGACCAATGATCGGACAGACCAACGATCGGACAGACCAACGATCGGACAGACTTATGATCGGACAGACCTACGATCGGAAAGACCTATGATCGGACAGACCTACGATCGGACAGACCTACGATCGGACAGACCTATGATCGGACAGACCTATGATAGGACAGACCTACGATCGGAAAGACCTATGATCGGACAGACCTACGATAGGACAGACCTACGATCGGACAGACCAATGGTCGGACAGAACTACGATCGGACAGACCTATGATAGGACAGACCTATGATCGGACAGACCTATGATGGGACAGACCTATGATCGTACAGACCTATGATCGGACAGAACTATGATGGGACAGATCTATGATGGGACAGACATATGATCGGACAGACCTATGATCGGACAGACCTACGATCGGACAGACCTACGATCGGACAGACCTATGATAGGACAGACCTATGATAGGACAGACCTATGATAGGACAGACCTATGATCGGACAGAACTATGATCGGACAGACCTACGATCGGACAGACCTAGGATCGGAAAGACCTATGATCGGACAGACCTATGATCGGACAGACCTACGATCGGACAGACCTATGATCGGACAGACCTATGATCGGACAGATCTATGATGGGACAGACCTACTATCGGAAAGACCTACGATCGGACAGAACTATGATCAGACAGAACTACGATCGGACAGAACTATGATCGGACAGACCTATGATCGGACAGAACTATGATCGGACAGACCTATGATAGGGCAGAACTATGATCGGACAGATCTATGATAGGACAGACCTATGATAGGACAGACCTATGATAGGACAGACCTATGATAGGACAGACCTATGATAGGACAGACCTATGATCCGACAGACCTATGATCGGACAGACTTATGATCGGACAGACCTATGATAGGACAGACCTATGAAAGGACAGAACTATGATCGGACAGATCTATGATAGGACAGACCTATGATAGGACAGACCTATGATAGGACAGACCTATGATCGGACAGACCTATGATCGGACAGAACTACGATCGGACAGACCTATGATGGGACAGACCTATGATCGGACAGACCTATGATAGGACAGACCTATTATCAGACAGAACTATGATCGGACTGACCTATGATGGGACAGACCTATGATCGGACAGACCTATGATCGGACAGAACTATGATAGGACAGACCTATGATAGGACAGACCTATGATAGGACAGACCTATGATCCGACAGAACTATGATCGGACAGACCTATGATCGGAAAGACCTACGATCTGACAGACCTATGATCGGACAGAGCTACGATCGGACAGACCTATGATCGGATAGACCTATGATAAAACAGACCTATGATCAGACAAACCTATGATCGGACAGACCTATGATCGTACAGACCTACGATAGGACAGACCTATGATACGTCAGAATTATGATCGGACAGACCTATGATAGGACAGAACTATGATAGGACAAACCTATGATAGGACAGACCTATAATCGGACAGACCTATGATCGGACAGACCTATGATCGGTGAGACCTACGATCGGACTGACCTATGTACGGACAGACCTATGATAGGACAGAACTATGATCGGACAGACCTACGATCGGACAGACCTATGATCGGACAGAACTACGATCGGACAGACCTATGATCGGTCAGACCTACGATCGGACAGACCTACGATCGGACACACCTATGATAGGACAGACCTATGATCGGATAGACCTACGATCGGACTGACCTATGTACGGACAGACCTATGATCGGACAGACCTATGATCGGACAGAACTACAATCGGACAGACCTATGATAGGACAGACCTATGATCGGACAGACCTATGATGGGATAGACCTATCATCGTACAGAACTATGATCGGACAGACTTATGATGGGACAGACCTATGATGGGACAGACATATGATCGGACAGCCTATGATCGGACAGCCGTACGATCGGACAGACCTATGATAGGACAGACCTATGATCGGACAGAACTATGATCGGACAGACCTACTCTCGTACAGACCTATGATCGGACAGACCTATGATCGGACAGACCTATGATCGGACAGACCTATGATAGGACAAACATATGATCGGACAGACATATGATAGGACAGGCCTATGATCAGACAGACCTATGATCAGACAGACCTATGATAGGACAGACCTATGATCAGACAAACCTATGATCGGACAGACCTATGATGGGACAGAACTACGTTCGGACAAACCTATGATCGGTAAGACCTATGATCTGACGGACCTATGATCGGACAGAGCTACGATCGGACAGACCTATGATAAGACAGACCTATGATCGGACAGACCTATGATCGGAAAGACCTATGATCGTACAGACCTATGATAGGACAGAACTATGATCGGACAGACCTACGATCGAAAAGACCTATGATGGGACAGACCTATGATCGGACAGACCTATGATGGGACAGACCTATGATCGGACAGAACTATGATCGGACAGACCTACGATCGGACAGACCTAGGATCGGAAAGACCTATGATCGGACAGACCTATGATCGGACAGACCTACGATCGGACAGACCTATGATCGGACAGACCTATGATCGGACAGATCTATGATGGGACAGACCTACTATCGGAAAGACCTACGATCGGACAGAACTATGATCAGACAGAACTACGATCGGACAGAACTATGATCGGACAGACCTATGATCGGACAGAACTATGATCGGACAGACCTATGATAGGGCAGAACTATGATCGGACAGATCTATGATAGGACAGACCTATGATAGGACAGACCTATGATAGGACAGACCTATGATAGGACAGACCTATGATAGGACAGACCTATGATCCGACAGACCTATGATCGGACAGACTTATGATCGGACAGACCTATGATAGGACAGACCTATGAAAGGACAGAACTATGATCGGACAGATCTATGATAGGACAGACCTATGATAGGACAGACCTATGATAGGACAGACCTATGATCGGACAGACCTATGATCGGACAGAACTACGATCGGACAGACCTATGATGGGACAGACCTATGATCGGACAGACCTATGATCGGACAGACCTATGATAGGACAGACCTATTATCGGACAGAACTATGATCGGACTGACCTATGATGGGACAGACCTATGATCGGACAGACCTATGATCGGACAGAACTATGATAGGACAGACCTATGATAGGACAGACCTATGATAGGACAGACCTATGATCCGACAGAACTATGATCGGACAGACCTATGATCGGAAAGACCTACGATCTGACAGACCTATGATCGGACAGAGCTACGATCGGACAGACCTATGATCGGATAGACCTATGATAAAACAGACCTATGATCAGACAAACCTATGATCGGACAGACCTATGATCGTACAGACCTACGATAGGACAGACCTATGATACGTCAGAATTATGATCGGACAGACCTATGATAGGACAGAACTATGATAGGACAAACCTATGATAGGACAGACCTATAATCGGACAGACCTATGATCGGACAGACCTATGATCGGTGAGAACTACGATCGGACTGACCTATGTACGGACAGACCTATGATAGGACAGAACTATGATCGGACAGACCTACGATCGGACAGACCTATGATCGGACAGAACTACGATCGGACAGACCTATGATCGGACAGACCTACGATCGGACAGACCTACGATCGGACACACCTATGATAGGACAGACCTATGATCGGATAGACCTACGATCGGACTGACCTATGTACGGACAGACCTATGATCGGACAGACCTATGATCGGACAGAACTACAATCGGACAGACCTATGATAGGACAGACCTATGATCGGACAGACCTATGATGGGATAGACCTATCATCGTACAGAACTATGATCGGACAGACTTATGATGGGACAGACCTATGATGGGACAGACATATGATCGGACAGCCTATGATCGGACAGCCGTACGATCGGACAGACCTATGATAGGACAGACCTATGATCGGACAGAACTATGATCGGACAGACCTACTCTCGTACAGACCTATGATCGGACAGACCTATGATCGGACAGACCTATGATCGGACAGACCTATGATAGGACAAACATATGATCGGACAGACATATGATAGGACAGGCCTATGATCAGACAGACCTATGATAGGACAGACCTATGATCAGACAAACCTATGATCGGACAGACCTATGATGGGACAGAACTACGTTCGGACAAACCTATGATCGGTAAGACCTATGATCTGACGGACCTATGATCGGACAGAGCTACGATCGGACAGACCTATGATCGGTTAGACCTATGATAAGACAGACCTATGATCGGACAGACCTATGATCGGAAAGACCTATGATCGTACAGACCTATGATAGGACAGAACTATGATCGGACAGACCTACGATCGAAAAGACCTATGATGGGACAGACCTATGATCGGACAGACCTATGATGGGACAGACCTATGATCGGACAGACCTATGATAGGACAGACCTATGATCGGACAGAACTATGCTCGGACTGACCTGTGATCGGACAGACCTATGATCGGACAGACCTATGATCGGACAGACCTATGATCAGACAGAGCTACGAACGGACAGACCTACGATCGGACAAAACTACGATCGGACAGACCTATGATGGGACAGACCTATGATCGGACAGACCTATGATAGCACAGACCTATGATCGGACAGAACTATGATCGGACTGACCTGTGATTGGACAGACCTATGATCGGACAGCCCTATGGTCGGACAGAACTACGATCTGACAGACCTATGATCGGACAGAGCTACGATCGGACAGACCTATGATCGGATAGACCTATGATAAGACAGACCTATGATCGGACAAACCTATGATCGGACAGACCTATGATCGTACAGACCTATGATAGGACAGACCTATGATCGGACAGACCTACGATCGGACAGACCTATGATGGGACAGAACTATGATAGGACAGACCTATGATCCGACAGACCTATGATCCGACAGACCTATGATCGGACAGACCTATGATCGGACAGAACTACGATCGGACAGACGTATGATCGGACAGAACGATGATCGGACAGACCTATGATCGGACAGACCTATGATCGGACAGAACTACGATCGGACAGACCTATGATAGGACAGACCTATGATCGGAGAGACCTATGATGGGACAGACCTATGATCGTACAGAACTATGATCGGACAGACCTATGATGGGACAGACCTATGATGGGATAGACATATGATCGGACAGACCTATGATCGGACAGCCGTACGATCGGACAGACCTATGATAGGACAGACCTATGATCGGACAGAACTACGATCGGACTGACCTATGTACGGACAGACCTATGATAGCACAGAACTATGATCGGACAGACCTACGATCGGACAGACCTATGATCGGACAGACCTACGATCGGAGAGACCTACGATCGGACAGACCTATGATAGGACAGACCTATGATCGGATAGATCTACGATCGGAGAGACCGATTATTGGACAGAACTATGATTGGACAGACATATGATCCGACAGACCTATGATCCGACTGACATGATCGGACAGACCTACGATCGGACAGACCTATGATCGGACAGAACTACGATCGGACAGACCTATGATCGGACAGACCTACGATCGGACAGACCTATGATAGGACAGACATACGATCGGAAAGACCTATGGTAGGACAGACCTACGATCGGACAGACCTATGATAGGACAGACCTACGATCGGACAGACCTATGATAGGACAGACCTATGATCAGACAGACCTATGATTGGACAGACCTATGATCGGACAGACCTATGATGGGACAAAACTACGATCGGACAAACCTATGATCGGAAAGACCTACGATCTGACGGACCTATGATCGGACAGAGCTACGATCGGACAGACCTATGATCGGATACACCTATGATAAGACAGACCTATGATCGGACAGAACTACGATCGGACAGATCTATGATGGGACAGACCTATGATCGGACAGACCTATGATAGGACAGACCTATGATAGGACAGACCTATGATCGGACTGACCTGTGATTGGACAGACCTATGATCGGACAGACCTTCGATCGGACAGACCTATGATCGGAAAGACCTACGATCTGACAGACCTATGATCGGACAGAGCTACGATCGGATAGACCTACGATCGGATAGACCTATGATAAGACAGACCTATGATCGGACAGACCTATGATAGGACAGACCTATGATACGACAGAATTATGATCGGACAGACCTATGATAGGACAGACCTATGATAGGACAAACCTATGATAGGACAGACCTATGATCGGACAGACCTATGATCGGACAGACCGATGATCGGTGAGACTTACCATCGGACTGACCTATGTACGGACAGACCTATGATAGGACAGAACTATGATCGGACAGAACTACGATCGGACAGACCTATGATCGGACAGAACTACGATCGGAAAACCTATGATCGGACAGACCTACGATCGGACAGACCTACGATCGGACAGACCTATGATAGGACAGACCTATGATCGGATAGACCTACGATCGGACTGACCTATGTACGGACAGACCTATGATAGGACAGAACTATGATAGGACAGACCAATGATCCGACAGACCTATGATCGGACAGACCTATGATCGGACAGACCTATGATAGGACAGACCTATGATAGGACAAACCTATGATAGGACAGACCTATGATCGGATAGACCTATGATCGGACAGACCTATGATCGGACAGACCTATGATCGGTGAGACCTACGATCGGACTGACCTATGTACGGACAGACCCATGATCGGACGGAACTACGATCGGAAAGACCTATGATCGGACAGACCTACGATCGGACTGACCTATGTACGGATAGACCCATGATTGGACAGAACTATGATCCGACAGACCTATGATCCGACAGACATGATCGGACAGACCTACGATCGGACAGACCTATGATAGGACAGACATACGATCGGAAAGACCTATGATAGGACAGACCTACGATCGGACAGACCTATGATAGGACAGACCTACGATCGGACAGACCTATGATAGGACAGACCTACGATCGGAAAGACCTATGATAGGACATACCAATGATAGGACAGACCAATGATCGGACAGACCAACGATCGGACAGACTTATGATCGGACAGACCTACGATCGGAAAGACCTATGATCGGACAGACCTATGATAGGACAGACCTACGATCGGAAAGACCTATGATCGGACAGACCTATGATAGGACAGACCTATGATAGGACAGACCTACGATCGGAAAGACCTATGATCGGACAGACCTACGATAGGACAGACCTATGATAGGACAGACCTATGATCGGACAGACCTATGATGGGACAGACCTATGATCGTACAGACCTATGATCGGACAGAACTATGATGGGACAGATCTATGATTGGACAGACATATGATCGGACAGACCTACGATCGGACAGACCTATGATAGGACAGACCTATGATAGGACAGACCTATGATCGGACAGAACTATGATCGGACAGACCTACGATCGGACAGACCTAGGATCGGAAAGACCTATGATCGGACAGACCTATGATCGGACAGACCTACGATCGGACAGACCTATAATCGGACAGACCTATGATCGGACAGATCTATGATGGGACAGACCTACTATCGGAAAGACCTACGATCGGACAGAACTATGATCAGACAGAACTACGATCTGACAGAACTATGATCGGACAGACCTATGATAGGGCAGAACTATGATCCGACAGACCTATGATCGGACAGACCTATGATCAGACAGACCTATGATCAGACAGACCTATGATAGGACAGACCTATGATCGGACAGACCTATGATCGGACAGACCTATGATGGGACAGAACTACGATCGGACAAACCTATGATCGGAAAGACCTACGATCTGACGGACCTATGATCGGACAGAGCTACGATCGGACAGACCTATGATCGGATACACCTATGATAAGACAGACCTATGATCGGACAGACCTATGATCTGACAGACCTATGATCGTACAGATATATGATAGGACAGACCTATGATCGGACAGACCTACGATCGAAAAGACCTATGATGGGACAGACCTATGATCGGACAGACCTATGAAAGGACAGAACTATGATCGGACAGATCTATGATAGGACAGACCTATGATAGGACAGACCTATGATAGGACAGACCTATGATCGGACAGACCTATGATTGGACAGAACTACGATCGGACAGACCTATGATGGGACAGACCTATGATCGGACAGACATATGATAGGACAGACCTATTATCGGACAGACCTACGATCGGACAGACCTATGATCGGAAAGACCTACGATCTGACAGACCTATGATCGGACAGAGCTACGATCGGACAGACCTATGATCGGATAGACCTATGATAAGACAGACCTATGATCAGACAAACCTATGATCGGACAGACCTATGATCGTACAGACCTATGATAGGACAGACCTATGATTGGACAGACCTACGATCGCACAGACCTATGATGGGACAGATTTATGATACGACAGAATTATGATAGGACAGACCTATGATAGGACAGACCTATGATCGGACAGACCTATGATCGGACAGACCTATGATTGGTGAGACCTACGATCGGACTGACCTATGTACGGACAGACCTATGATAGGACAGAACTATGATCGGACAGACCTACGATCGGACAGACCTATGATCGGACAGAACTACGATCGGACAGACCTATGATCGGACAGACCTATGATCGGACAGACCTACGATCGGACAGACCTACGATCGGACAGACATATGATAGGACAGACCTATGATCGGATAGACCTACGATCGGACTGACCTATGTACGGACAGATCTATGATAGGACAGAACTATGATAGGACAGACCTATGATCCGACAGACCTATGATCCGACAGACCTATGATCGGACAGACCTATGATCGGACAGAACTACGATCGGACCGAACTATGATCGGACAGAGCTATGATCGGACAGAACTACGATCGGACAGACCTATGATCGGACAGAACTATGATCGGACAGACCTATGATCGGACAGAACTATGATCGGACAGACCTATGATGGGACAGACCTATGATGGGACAGACATATGATCGGACAGACCTATGATCGGACAGCCGTACGATCGGACAGACCTATGATAGGGCAGACCTATGATCGGACAGAACTATGATCGGACAGACCTACGATCGGACAGACCTACGATCGGAAAGACCTATGATGGGACAGACCTATGATCGGACAGACCTATGATCGGACAGACCTATGATAGGACAGACATATGATCGGACAGACATATGATAGGACAGACCTGCGATCGGGCAGACCTATGATAGGACAGAACTATGATCCGACAGACCCATGATCAGACAGACCTATGATCAGACAGACCTATGATGGGACAGACCTATGATCGTACAGAACTATGATCGGACAGACCTATGATGGGACAGACCTACGATCGGAAAGACCTAAAATCGGACAGACCTTTGATCGTACAGAATTATGATCGGACAGACCTATGATGGGACAGACCTATGATGGGACAGACCTATGATCGGACAGAACTATGATCGGACAGACCTACGATCGGACAGACCTACGATCGGAAAGACCTATAATCGGACAGATCTATGATCGGACAGACCTACGATCGGACAGACCAATGATCGGACAGACCTATGATCGGACAGACCTATGATGGGACAGACCTACGATCGGACAGACCTATGATAGGACAGAATTATGATCGGCAGACCTACTCTCGGACAGACCTATGATCGGACAGACCTATGATCGGACAGACCTATGATCGGACAGACCTATGATAGGACAGACATCTGATCGGACAGACATATGATAGGACAGGCCTATGATCGGACAGATCTATGATCGGACAGACCTATGATCGGACAGACCTACGATCGGACAGACCTACGATCGGGCAGACCTATGATAGGACAGAACTATGATCCGACAGACCCATGATCAGACAGAGCTATGATCAGACAGACCTATGATAGGACAGACCTATGATCGGACAAACCTATGATCGGACAGACCTATGATGGGACAGAACTATGTTCGGACAAACCTATGATCGGAAAGACCTATGATCTGACGGACCTATGATCGTACAGAGCTACGATCGGACAGACCTATAATCGGTTAGACCTATGATAAGACAGACCTATGATCGGACAGACCTAGGATCGGACAGACCTATGATCGTACAGACCTATGATAGGACAGAACTATGATCGGACAGACCTACGATCGAAAAGACCTATGATAGGACAGACCTATGATCGGACAGACCTATGATGGGACAGACCTATGATCGGACAGACCTATGATAGGACAGACCTATGATCGGACAGAACTATGATCGGACTGACCTGTGATCGGACAGACCTATGATCGGACAGACCTATGATCGGACAGACCTATGATCAGACAGAGCTACGATCGGACAGACCTACGATCGGACAAAATTACGATCGGACAGACCTATGATCGGACAGACCTATGATAGGACAGACCTATGATCGGACAGAACTATGATCGGACTGACCTGTGATTGGACAGACCTATGATCGGACAGCCATATGGTCGGACAGAACTACGATCTGACAGACCTATGATCGGACAGATCTACGATCGGACAGACCTATGATCGGATAGACCTATGATAAGACAGACCTATGATCGGACAAACCTATGATCGGACAGACCTATGATCGTACAGACCTATGATCGTACAGACATATGATAGGACAGACCTACGATCGGACAGACCTATGATGGGACAGAACTATGATAGGACAGACCTATGATCCGACAGACCAATGATCCGACAGACCTATGATCGGACAGACCTATGATCGGACAGAACTACGATCGGACCGAACTATGATCGGACAGAGCTATGATCGGACAGACCTATGATCGGACAGACCTACGATCGGACAGACCTATGATCGGACAGAACTATGATCGGACAGACCTATGATCGGACAGACCTATGATCGGACAGACCTCTGATCGGACAGAACTACGATCGGACAGACCTATGATAGGACCGACCTATGATCGGTCAGACCTATGGGATGGGACAGACCTATGATCGTACAGAACTATGATCGGACAGACCTATGATTGGACAGACCTATGATGGGACAGACATATGATCGGACAGACCTATGATCGGACAGCCGTACGATCGGACAGACCTATGATAGGACAGACCTATGATCGGACAGAACTATGATCGGACAGACCTACGATCGGACAGACCTACGATCGGAAAGACCTATGATCGGACAGACCTATGATCGGACAGACCTACGATCGGACAGACCAATGATCGGACAGACCTATGATGGGACAGACCTACGATCGGACAGACCTATGATAGGACAGAATTATGATCGGACAGATCTACTCTCGGACAGACCTATGATCGGACAGACCTATGATCGGACAGACCTATGATCGGTCAGACCTATGATCGGACAGACCTATGATAAGACAGACATATGATCGGACAGACATATGATAGGACAGGCCTATGATCGGACAGACCTATGATCGGACAGACCTATGATAGGACAGACCTACGATCGGACACACCTACGATCGTGTAGACCTATGATAGGACAGAACTATGATCCGTCAGACCTATGATCAGACAGACCTATGATCAGACAGACCTATGATAGGACAGACCTATGATCACACAGACCTATGATGGGACAGAACTACGTTCGGACAAACCTCTGATCGGAAAGACCTATGATCTGACGGACCTATGATCGGACAGAGCTACGATCGGACAGACCTATGATCGGTTAGACCTATGATAAGTCAGACCTATGATCGGACAGACCTATGATCGGACAGACCTATGATCGGACAGACCTATGATCGTACAGACCTATGATAGGACAGAACTATGATCGGACAGACCTACGATCGAAAAGACCTATGATAGGACAGACCTATGATCGGACAGACCTATGATGGGACAGACCTATGTTCGGACAGACCTATGATAGGACAGAACTACGTTCGGACAGACCTATGATCGTACAGAACTATGATCGGACAGACCTATGATGGGACAGACCTATGATGGGACAGACCTATGATCGGACAGAACTATGATCGGACAGACCTACGATCGGACAGACCTACGATCGGAAAGACCTATAATCGGACAGACCTATGATCGGACAGACCTACGATCGGACAGACCAATGATCGGACAGACCTATGATCGGACAGACCTATGATGGGACAGACCTACGATCGTACAGACCTATGATAGGACAGAATTATGATCGGACAGACCTACTCTCGGACAGACCTATGATCGGACAGACCTATGATCGGACAGACCTATGATCGGACAGACCTATGATGGGACAGACATATGATCGGACAGACATATGATAGGACAGGCCTATGATCGGACAGACCTATGATCGGACAGACCTATGATCGGACAGACCTACGATCGGACAGACCTACGATCGGGAAGACCTATGATAGGACAGAACTATGATCGGACAGACCTACGATCGAAAAGACCTATGATAGGACAGACCTATGATCCGACAGACCTATGATGGGACAGACCTATGATCGGACAGACCTATGATAGGACAGACCTATGATCGGACAGAACTATGATCGGACTGACCTGTGATCGGACAGACCTATGATCGGACAGACCTATGATCGGACAGACCTATGATCAGACAGAGCTACGATCGGACAGACCTACGATCGGACAAAATTACGATTGGACAGACCTATGATGGGACAGAACTATGATCGGACAGACCTATGATAGGACAGACCTATGATCGGACAGAACTATGATCGGACTGACCTGTGATTGGACAGACCTATGATCGGACAGCCATATGGTCGGACAGAACACGATCTGACAGACCTATGATCGGACAGAGCTACGATCGGACAGACCTATGATCGGATAGACCTATGATAAGACAGACCTATGATCGGACAAACCTATGATCGGACAGACCTATGATCGGACAGCCGTACGATCGGACAGACCTATGATCGGTCAGACCTATGATCGGACAGACCTATGATAGGACAGACATATGATCGGACAGACATATGATAGGACAGGCCTATGATCGGACAGACCTATGATCGGACAGACCTATGATAGGACAGACCTACGATCGGACACACCTACGATCGGGTAGACCTATGATAGGACAGAACTATGATCTGTCAGACCTATGATCAGACAGACCTATGATCAGACAGACCTATGATAGGACAGACCTATGATCGGACAAACCTATGATCGGACAGACCTATGATGGGACAGAACTACGTTCGGACAAACCTGTGATCGGAAAGACCTATGATCTGACGGACCTATGATCGGACAGACCTATGATCGGACAGACCTATGATCGGACAGACCTATGATCGTACAGACCTATGATAGGACAGAACTATGATCGGACAGACCTACGATCGAAAAGACCTATGATCGGACAGCCATATGGTCGGACAGAACTACGATCTGACAGACCTATGATCGGACAGATCTACGATCGGACAGACCTATGATCGGATAGACCTATGATAAGACAGACCTATGATCGGACAAACCTATGATCGGACAGACCTATGATCGTACAGACCTATGATCGTACAGACATATGATAGGACAGACCTACGATCGGACAGACCTATGATGGGACAGAACTATGATAGGACAGACCTATGATCCGACAGACCAATGATCCGACAGACCTATGATCGGACAGACCTATGATCGGACAGAACTACGATCGGACCGAACTATGATCGGACAGAGCTATGATCGGACAGACCTATGATCGGACAGACCTACGATCGGACAGACCTATGATCGGACAGAACTATGATCGGACAGACCTATGATCGGACAGACCTATGATCGGACAGACCTCTGATCGGACAGAACTACGATCGGACAGACCTATGATAGGACCGACCTATGATCGGTCAGACCTATGGGATGGGACAGACCTATGATCGTACAGAACTATGATCGGACAGACCTATGATTGGACAGACCTATGATGGGACAGACATATGATCGGACAGACCTATGATCGGACAGCCGTACGATCGGACAGACCTATGATAGGACAGACCTATGATCGGACAGAACTATGATCGGACAGACCTACGATCGGACAGACCTACGATCGGAAAGACCTATGATCGGACAGACCTATGATCGGACAGACCTACGATCGGACAGACCAATGATCGGACAGACCTATGATGGGACAGACCTACGATCGGACAGACCTATGATAGGACAGAATTATGATCGGACAGATCTACTCTCGGACAGACCTATGATCGGACAGACCTATGATCGGACAGACCTATGATCGGTCAGACCTATGATCGGACAGACCTATGATAAGACAGACATATGATCGGACAGACATATGATAGGACAGGCCTATGATCGGACAGACCTATGATCGGACAGACCTATGATAGGACAGACCTACGATCGGACACACCTACGATCGTGTAGACCTATGATAGGACAGAACTATGATCCGTCAGACCTATGATCAGACAGACCTATGATCAGACAGACCTATGATAGGACAGACCTATGATCACACAGACCTATGATGGGACAGAACTACGTTCGGACAAACCTCTGATCGGAAAGACCTATGATCTGACGGACCTATGATCGGACAGAGCTACGATCGGACAGACCTATGATCGGTTAGACCTATGATAAGTCAGACCTATGATCGGACAGACCTATGATCGGACAGACCTATGATCGGACAGACCTATGATCGTACAGACCTATGATAGGACAGAACTATGATCGGACAGACCTACGATCGAAAAGACCTATGATAGGACAGACCTATGATCGGACAGACCTATGATGGGACAGACCTATGTTCGGACAGACCTATGATAGGACAGAACTACGTTCGGACAGACCTATGATCGTACAGAACTATGATCGGACAGACCTATGATGGGACAGACCTATGATGGGACAGACCTATGATCGGACAGAACTATGATCGGACAGACCTACGATCGGACAGACCTACGATCGGAAAGACCTATAATCGGACAGACCTATGATCGGACAGACCTACGATCGGACAGACCAATGATCGGACAGACCTATGATCGGACAGACCTATGATGGGACAGACCTACGATCGTACAGACCTATGATAGGACAGAATTATGATCGGACAGACCTACTCTCGGACAGACCTATGATCGGACAGACCTATGATCGGACAGACCTATGATCGGACAGACCTATGATGGGACAGACATATGATCGGACAGACATATGATAGGACAGGCCTATGATCGGACAGACCTATGATCGGACAGACCTATGATCGGACAGACCTACGATCGGACAGACCTACGATCGGGAAGACCTATGATAGGACAGAACTATGATCGGACAGACCTACGATCGAAAAGACCTATGATAGGACAGACCTATGATCCGACAGACCTATGATGGGACAGACCTATGATCGGACAGACCTATGATAGGACAGACCTATGATCGGACAGAACTATGATCGGACTGACCTGTGATCGGACAGACCTATGATCGGACAGACCTATGATCGGACAGACCTATGATCAGACAGAGCTACGATCGGACAGACCTACGATCGGACAAAATTACGATTGGACAGACCTATGATGGGACAGAACTATGATCGGACAGACCTATGATAGGACAGACCTATGATCGGACAGAACTATGATCGGACTGACCTGTGATTGGACAGACCTATGATCGGACAGCCATATGGTCGGACAGAACACGATCTGACAGACCTATGATCGGACAGAGCTACGATCGGACAGACCTATGATCGGATAGACCTATGATAAGACAGACCTATGATCGGACAAACCTATGATCGGACAGACCTATGATCGGACAGCCGTACGATCGGACAGACCTATGATCGGTCAGACCTATGATCGGACAGACCTATGATAGGACAGACATATGATCGGACAGACATATGATAGGACAGGCCTATGATCGGACAGACCTATGATCGGACAGACCTATGATAGGACAGACCTACGATCGGACACACCTACGATCGGGTAGACCTATGATAGGACAGAACTATGATCTGTCAGACCTATGATCAGACAGACCTATGATCAGACAGACCTATGATAGGACAGACCTATGATCGGACAAACCTATGATCGGACAGACCTATGATGGGACAGAACTACGTTCGGACAAACCTGTGATCGGAAAGACCTATGATCTGACGGACCTATGATCGGACAGACCTATGATCGGACAGACCTATGATCGGACAGACCTATGATCGTACAGACCTATGATAGGACAGAACTATGATCGGACAGACCTACGATCGAAAAGACCTATGATAGGACAGACCTATGATCGGACAGACCTATGATGGGACAGACCTATGATCGGACAGACCTACGATAGTACAGAACTACGTTCGGACAGACCTATGATCGTACAGAACTATGATCGGACAGACCTATGATGGGACAGACCTATGATGGGACAGACCTATGATCGGACAGAACTATGATCGGACAGACCTACGATCGGACAGACCTACGATCGGAAAGACCTATAATCGGACAGACCTATGATCGGACAGACCTACGATCGGACAGACCAATGATCGGACAGACCTATGATCGGACAGTCCTGTGATGGGACAGACCTACGATCGGACAGACCTATGATAGGACAGAATTATGCTCGGACAGACCTACTCTCGGACAGACCTATGATCGGACAGACCTATGATCGGACAGACCTATGAACGGACAGACCTATGATCGGACAGACATATGATAGGACAGGCCTATGATCGGACAGACCTATGATCGGACAGACCTATGATCGGACAGACCTACGATCGGACAGACCTACGATCGGGCAGACCTATGATAGGACAGAACTATGATCCGACAGACCCATGATCAGACAGACCTATGATCAGACAGACCTATGATAGGACAGACCTATGATCGGACAGACCTATGATAGTACAGAACTACGTTCGGACAGACCTATGATCGGACAGACCTATGATCGTACAGACCTATGATAGGACAGAACTATGATCGGACAGACCTACGATCGAAAAGACCTATGATAGGACAGACCTATGATCGGACAGACCTATGATGGGACAGACCTATGTTCGGACAGACCTATGATAGGACAGAACTACGTTCGGACAGACCTATGATCGTACAGAACTATGATCGGACAGACCTATGATGGGACAGACCTATGATGGGACAGACCTATGATCGGACAGAACTATGATCGGACAGACCTACGATCGGACAGACCTACGATCGGAAAGACCTATAATCGGACAGACCTATGATCGGACAGACCTACGATCGGACAGACCAATGATCGGACAGACCTATGATCGGACAGACCTATGATGGGACAGACCTACGATCGTACAGACCTATGATAGGACAGAATTATGATCGGACAGACCTACTCTCGGACAGACCTATGATCGGACAGACCTATGATCGGACAGACCTATGATCGGACAGACCTATGATAGGACAGACATATGATCGGACAGACATATGATAGGACAGGCCTATGATCGGACAGGCCTATGATCGGACAGACCTATGATCGGACAGACCTACGATCGGACAGACCTACGATCGGGCAGACCTATGATAGGACAGAACTATGATCGGACAGACCTACGATCGAAAAGACCTATGATAGGACAGACCTATGATCGGACAGACCTATGATGGGACAGACCTATGATCGGACAGACCTATGATAGGACAGACCTATGATCGGACAGAACTATGATCGGACTGACCTGTGATCGGACAGACCTATGATCGGACAGACCTATGATCGGACAGACCTATGATCAGACAGAGCTACGATCGGACAGACCTACGATCGGACAAAATTACGATTGGACAGACCTATGATGGGACAGAACTATGATCGGACAGACCTATGATAGGACAGACCTATGATCGGACAGAACTATGATCGGACTGACCTGTGATTGGACAGACCTATGATCGGACAGCCATATGGTCGGACAGAACACGATCTGACAGACCTATGATCGGACAGAGCTACGATCGGACAGACCTATGATCGGATAGACCTATGATAAGACAGACCTATGATCGGACAAACCTATGATCGGACAGACCTATGATCGGACAGCCGTACGATCGGACAGACCTATGATAGGACAGACCTATGATCGGACAGAACTATGATCGGACAGACCTACGATCGGACAGACCTACGATCGGAAAGACCTATGATCGGACAGACCTATGATCGGACAGACCTACGATCGGACAGACCAATGATCGGACAGACCTATGATCGGACAGACCTATGATGGGACAGACCTACGATCGGACAGACCTATGATAGGACAGAATTATGATCGGACAGACCTACTCTCGGACAGACCTATGATCGGACAGACCTATGATCGGACAGACCTATGATCGGTCAGACCTATGATCGGACAGACCTATGATAGGACAGACATATGATCGGACAGACATATGATAGGACAGGCCTATGATCGGACAGACCTATGATCGGACAGACCTATGATAGTACAGACCTACGATCGGACACACCTACGATCGGGTAGACCTATGATAGGACAGAACTATGATCTGTCAGACCTATGATCAGACAGACCTATGATCAGACAGACCTATGATAGGACAGACCTATGATCGGACAAACCTATGATCGGACAGACCTATGATGGGACAGAACTACGTTCGGACAAACCTATGATCGGAAAGACCTATGATCTGACGGACCTATGATCGGACAGAGCTACGATCGGACAGACCTATGATCGGTTAGACCTATGATAAGACAGACCTATGATCGGACAGACCTATGATCGGACAGACCTATGATCGGACAGACCTATGATCGTACAGACCTATGATAGGACAGAACTATGATCGGACAGACCTACGATCGAAAAAACCTATGATAGGACAGACCTATGATCGGACAGACCTATGATGGGACAGACCTATGATCGGACAGACCTACGATAGTACAGAACTACGTTCGGACAGACCTATGATCGTACAGAACTATGATCGGACAGACCTATGATGGGACAGACCTATGATGGGACAGACCTATGATCGGACAGAACTATGATCGGACAGACCTACGATCGGACAGACCAATGATCGGACAGACCTATGATCGGACAGACCTATGATGGGACAGACCTACGATCGTACAGACCTATGATAGGACAGAATTATAATCGGACAGACCTACTCTCGGACAGACCTATGATCGGACAGACCTATGATCGGACAGACCTATGATCGGACAGACCTATGATAGGACAGACATATGATCGGACAGACATATGATAGGACAGGCCTATGATCGGACAGACCTATGATCGGACAGACCTATGATCGGACAGACCTACGATCGGACAGACCTACGATCGGGCAGACCTATGATAGGACAGAACTATGATCGGACAGACCTACGATCGAAAAGACCTATGATAGGACAGACCTATGATCGGACAGACCTATGATGGGACAGACCTATGATCGGACAGACCTATGATAGGACAGACCTATGATCGGACAGAACTATGATCGGATTGACCTGTGATCGGACAGACCTATGATCGGACAGACCTATGATCGGACAGACCTATGATCAGACAGAGCTACGATCGGACAGACCTACGATCGGACAAAATTACGATTGGACAGACCTATGATGGGACAGAACTATGATCGGACAGACCTATGATAGGACAGACCTATGATCGGACAGAACTATGATCGGACTGACCTGTGATTGGACAGACCTATGATCGGACAGCCATATGGTCGGACAGAACACGATCTGACAGACCTATGATCGGACAGAGCTACGATCGGACAGACCTATGATCGGATAGACCTATGATAAGACAGACCTATGATCGGACAAACCTATGATCGGACAGACCTATGATCGGACAGCCGTACGATCGGACAGACCTATGATAGGACAGACCTATGATCGGACAGAACTATGATCGGACAGACCTACGATCGGACAGACCTACGATCGGAAAGACCTATGATCGGACAGACCTATGATCGGACAGACCTACGATCGGACAGACCAATGATCGGACAGACCTATGATCGGACAGACCTATGATGGGACAGACCTACGATCGGACAGACCTATGATAGGACAGAATTATGATCGGACAGACCTACTCTCGGACAGACCTATGATCGGACAGACCTATGATCGGACAGACCTATGATCGGTCAGACCTATGATCTGACAGACCTATGATAGGACAGACATATGATCGGACAGACATATGATAGGACAGGCCTATGATCGGACAGACCTATGATCGGACAGACCTATGATAGTACAGACCTACGATCGGACACACCTACGATCGGGTAGACCTATGATAGGACAGAACTATGATCTGTCAGACCTATGATCAGACAGACCTATGATCAGACAGACCTATGATAGGACAGACCTATGATCGGACAAACCTATGATCGGACAGACCTATGATGGGACAGAACTACGTTCGGACAAACCTATGATCGGAAAGACCTATGATCTGACGGACCTATGATCGGACAGAGCTACGATCGGACAGACCTATGATCGGTTAGACCTATGATAAGACAGACCTATGATCGGACAGACCTATGATCGGACAGACCTATGATCGGACAGACCTATGATCGTACAGACCTATGATAGGACAGAACTATGATCGGACAGACCTACGATCGAAAAAACCTATGATAGGACAGACCTATGATCGGACAGACCTATGATGGGACAGACCTATGATCGGACAGACCTACGATAGTACAGAACTACGTTCGGACAGACCTATGATCGTACAGAACTATGATCGGACAGACCTATGATGGGACAGACCTATGATGGGACAGACCTATGATCGGACAGAACTATGATCGGACAGACCTACGATCGGACAGACCTACGATCGGGCAGACCTATGATAGGACAGAATTATGATCGGACATACCTACTCTCGGACAGACCTATGATCGGACAGACCTATGATCGGACAGACCTATGATCGGACAGACATATGATCGGACAGACATATGATAGGACAGGCCTATGATCGGACAGACCTATGATCGGAGAGACCTATGATCGGACAGACCTACGATCGGACAGACCTACGATCGGGCAGACCTATGATAGGACAGAACTATGATCCGACAGACCCATGATCAGACAGACCTATGATCAGACAGACCTATGATAGGACAGACTTATGATCGGACAGACCTATGATAGTACAGAACTACGTTCGGACAGACCTATGATCGTACAGAACTATGATCGGACAGACCTATGATGGGACAGACCTATGATGGGACAGACCTATGATCGGACAGAACTATGATCGGACAGACCTACGATCGGACAGACCTACGATCGGAAAGACCTATAATCGGACAGACCTATGATCGGACAGACCTACGATCGGACAGACCAATGATCGGACAGACCTATGATCGGACAGTCCTATGATGGGACAGACCTACGATCGGACAGACCTATGATAGGACAGAATTATGATCGGACAGACCTACTCTCGGACAGACCTATGATCGGACAGACCTATGATCGGACAGACCTATGATAGGACAGACCTATGATCGGACAGACATATGATCGGACAGACATATGATAGGACAGGCCTATGATCGGACAGACCTATGATCGGACAGACCTATGATCGGACAGACCTACGTTCGGACAGACCTACGATCGGGCAGACCTATGATAGGACAGACCTATGATCCGACAGACCCATGATCAGACAGACCTATGATCAGACAGACCTATGATAGGACAGACCTATGATCGGACAAACCTATGATCGGAGAGACCTATGATGGGACAGAACTACGTTCGGACAAACCTATGATCGGAAAGACCTATGATCTGACGGACTTATGATCGTACAGAGCTACGATCGGACAGACCTATGATCGGTTAGACCTATGATAAGACAGACCTATGATCGGACAGACCTAGGATCGGACAGACCTATGATCGTACAGACCTATGATAGGACAGAACTATGATCGGACAGACCTACGATCGAAAAGACCTATGATAGGACAGACCTATGATCGGACAGACCTATGATGGGACAGACCTATGATCGGACAGACCTATGATCGGACAGAACTATGATCGGACTGACCTGTGATCGGACAGACCTATGATCGGACAGATCTATGATCGGACAGAACTATGATCAGACAGAGCTACGATCGGACAGACCTACGATCGGACAAAATTACGATCGGACAGACCTATGATGGGACAGACCTATGATCGGACAGACCTATAATAGGACAGACCTATGATCGGACAGAACTATGATCGGACTGACCTGTGATTGGACAGACCTATGATCGGACAGGCATATGGTCGGACAGAACTACGATCTGACAGACCTATGATCGGACAGAGCTACGATCGGACAGACCTATGATCGGATAGACCTATGATAAGACAGACCTATGATCGGACAAACCTATGATCGGACAGACCTATGATCGTACAGACCTATGATCGTACAGACCTATGATCGTACAGACCTATGATAGGACAGACCTACGATAGGACAGACCTATGATGGGACAGAACTATGATAGGACAGACCTATGATCCGACAGACCTATGATCCGACAGACCTATGATCGGACAGAACTACGATCGGACCGAACTATGATCGGACAGAACTACGATCGGACAGACCTATGATCAGACAGAACTATGATCGGACAGACCTATGATCGGACAGACCTATGATCGGACAGACCTATGATCGGACAGAACTACGATCGGACAGACCTATGATAGGACAGACCTATGATCGGATAGACCTATGTGATGGGACAGACCTATGATCGTACAGAACTATGATCGGACAGATCTCTGATGGGACAGACCTATGATGGGACAGACATATGATCGGACAGACTTATGATCGGACAGCCGTACGATCGGACAGACCTATGATAGGACAGACCTATGATCGGACAGAACTATGATCGGACAGACCTAAGACCGGACAGACCTACGATCGGAAAGACCTATGATCGGACAGACCTATGATCGGACAGACCTACGATCGGTCAGACCAATGATCGGACAGACCTATGATCGGACAGACCTATGATGGGACAGACCTACGATCGGACAGACCTATGATAGGACAGAATTATGATCGGACAGACCTACTCTCGGACAGACCTATGATCGGACAGACCTATGATCGGACAGACCTATGATCGGTCAGACCTATGATCGGACAGACCTATGATCGGACAGACATATGATAGGACAGGCCTTTGATCGGACAGACCTATGATCGGACAGACCTATGATAGGACAGACCTACGATCGGACACACCTACGATCGGGTAGACCTATGATAGGACAGAACTATGATCCGTCAGACCTATGATCAGACAGACCTATGATCAGACAGACCTATGATAGGACAGACCTATGATCGGACAAACCTATGATCGGACAGACCTATGATGGGACAGAACTACGTTCGGACAAACCTATGATAGGACAGAACTATGATCGGACAGACCTACGATCGATAAGACCTATGATAGGACAGACCTAAGATCGGACAGACCTATGATGGGACAGACCTATGATCGGACAGACCTATGATAGGACAGAACTACGTTCGGACAGACCTATGATCGTAGAGAACTATGATCGGACAGACCTATGATGGGACAGACCTATGATGGGACAGACCTATGATCGGACAGGACTATGATCGGACAGACCTACGATCGGACAGACCTACGATCGGAAAGACCTATAATCGGACAGACCTATGATCGGACAGACTTATGATAGGACAGACCTATGATCGGACAGAACTATGATCGGACTGACCTGTGATTGGACAGACCTATGATCGGACAGCCCTATGGTCGGACAGAACTACGATCGGACAGAGCTACGATCGGACAGACCTATGATCGGATAGACCTATGATAAGACAGACCTATGATCGGACAAACCTATGATCGGACAGACCTATGATCGTACAGACCTATGATAGGACAGACCTATGATCGGACAGACCTAGGATCGGACAGACCTATGATAGGACAGACCTATGATAGGACAGACCTATGATAGGACAGACCTATGATCGGACAGACCTATGATCGGACAGAGCTATGATCGGACAGACCTATGATCGGACGGACGTATGATGGGACAGACCTACGATCGGACAGACCTATGATCTGACAGACCTATGATAGGACAGACCTACGATCGGACAGACCTACGATCGGACAGAACTATGATCGGACAGACCTACGATCAGAAAGAGCTACGATCGGACAGACCTATGATCGGATAGAACCTCGATCGGACAGACCTATGATAGGACAGACCTACGATTGGACAGACCCATGATCGGACAGACCTACGATCGGACAGAAGTATGATCGGACAGAACTACCATCGGACAGAACTATGATCGGACAGACCTATGATCGGACAGACCTATGATAGGACAGACCTATGATAGGACAGACCTACGATCGGACAGAACTATTATCGGACAGACCTATGATAGGACAGAACTACGATCGGACAGACCTCTGATAGGACAAACCTATGATCGAACAGACCCATGATGGGACAGACCTATGATCGTACAGAACTATGATCGGACAGACCGATGATGGGACAGACCTATGATGGGACAGACATATGATCGAACAGACCTATGATCGCACAGCCGTACGATCGGACACTCCTATGATAGGACAGGCCTATGATTGGACAGAACTATGACCGGACAGACCTACGATCGGACAGACCTACGACCGTAAAGACCTATGATCGGACAGACCTATGATCGGACAGACGTACGATCGGGCAGACCTATGATCGGACAGACCTATGATCGGACAGACCTATAATCGGACATACCTACGATCGGACAGACCTATGATAGGACAGAACTATGATCGGACAGACCTACTATCGAACAGACCTATGATCGGACAGACCTATGATCGGACAGACCTATCATCGGATAGACCTATGAGAGGACAGACCTAAGATCGGACAGACCTATGTTAGGACAATAGGACAGGCCTATGATCGGACAGACCTATGATCGGACAGAACTATGATAGGACAGACCTACGATCGGACAGACCTACGACCGGACAGACCTATGATCGGTTAGACCTATGATAAGACAGACCTATGATCGGACAGACTTATGATCGGACAGACCTATGATCGTACAGACCTATAATAGGACAGAACTATGATCGGACAGACCTACGATCGAAAAGACCTATGATGGGACAGACCTATGATGGGACAGACCTATGATGGGACAGACCTATGATCGGACAGACCTATGATGGGACAGACCTATGATCGGACAGACCTATGATCGGACAGACCTACGATCGGGCAAAACCTCGATCGGACAGACCTATGATGGGACAGACCTACGATCGGACTGACCAGTGATAGGACAGACCTATGATCGGACAGACCTATGATCGGACAGACGTATGATAGGACTGAACTATGATCGGACAGACCTATGATCGGACAGACCTATGAAAGGACAGAACTATGATCGGACAGAACTATGATCGGACAGACCTATGATCGGACAGACCTATGATCGGACAGATCTATGATCGGACAGACCTGTGATCGGACAGACCTATGATAGGACAGACCTATGATGGGACAGACATATGATCGGACAGACCGATGATCGGACAGCCGTACGATCGGACAGACCTACGATCGGAAAGACCTATGATCGGACAGACCTATGATCGGACAGACCTATGATCGGACAGAGCTGCGAACGGACAGAACTATGATCGGACAGACCTATGATTGGACAGACCTATGATTGGACAGACCTACGATCGGACAGACCTATGATGGGACAGACCTATGATGGGACAGAACTACTATCGGACAGACCTATGGTCGGACAGACCTATAATAGGACAGACCTATGATCGGACACACCTACGATCGGACAGACCTATGATCGGACAGACCTACGATCGGTCAGACCTATAATCGGACAGACCTATGATAGGACAAACTATGATCGGAGAGACCTATGATTAGACAGACCTATGATAGGAAAGAACTATGATCGGACAGACATATGATCGGACAGACCTACGATCGGACAGACCTATGATAGGACAGACCTATGATCCGCCAGACCTATGATCGAACAGACCTACGATCGGAGAGACCTATGATGGGACAGAACTACGATCGGACAGACCTATGATCGGAGAGACCTATGATAGGACAGACCTATGATGGACAGACCTACGATCGGACAAAACTATGATCGGACAGACCTATGATCGGACAGACCTATGATCGGACAGACCTATGATCGGATAGACCTATGATAAGACAGACCTATGATCGGACAGACCTACGACCGGACAGAACTACGATCGGACAGAACTATGATCGGACAGACCTATGATAGGACAGACCTACGATCGGACAGACCTACGATCGGACAGACCTATGAGCAGACAGAACTATGATCGGACAGACCTATGATGGGACAGACCTACGATCGGACAGACCTATGATGGGACAGACCTATGATGGGACAGACCTACGATTGGACATACCTATAATCGGACAGACCTATGATTGGACAGACCTACGATCGGACAGACCTATGATCGGACAGACCTTTGATAGGACAGACCTACGATCGGACAGAACTACGATCAGACAGACCTATGATCGGACGGAACTACGATCGGACAGACCTATGATCGGACAGACCTACGATCGGACAGACATATGATCGGATAGAACTATGATCGGACAGACCTATGATAGGACAGACCTATGATAGGAGAGACCTATGATCGGACAGACCTATGATCGGACAGACCTATGGTCAGACAGACCTATGATAGGACAGAGTTACGATCGGACAGACCTATGATAGGACAGACCTATGATCAGACAGACCTATGAGCGGACAGACCTATGATCAGACAGACCTATGATAGGGCAGACCTACGATCGGACGGAACTATGATCAGACAGAACTACGATCGGACAGAACTATGATCGGACAGACCTATGATCGGACAGACCTATGATCGGATAGAACTATGATCGGACAGACCTATGATAGGACAGACCTATGATAGGAGAGACCTACGATCGGACAGATCTATGATCGGACAGACCTATGATAGGACAGACCTATGATAGGACAGACCTATGATCGTACAGACCTATGATAGGACAGACCTATGATAGGACTGAACTATGATCGGACAGACCTATGATCGGACAGACCTATGAAAGGACAGAACTATGATCGGACAGAACTATGATCGGGCAGAACTATGATCGGGCAGACCTATGATAGGACAGACCTATGATAGGACAGACCTATGATCGGACAGACCTATGATCGGACAGACCTATGATCGTACCGAACTATGATTGGTCAGATCTATGATCGGACAGACCTATGATCGGCAGACCTATGATAGGACAGACCTATGATGGGACAGACCTATGATCGGACAGACCTATGATCGGACAGACCTATGATCGGACAGAGCTGCGAACGGACAGAACTAGTATCGGACAGACCTATGATAGGACAGACCTACTATTGGAAAGACCTATGATTGGACAGACCTATGATCGGACAGACCTATGATCGGACAGACCTATGATGGGACAGACCTACGATCGGACAGACCTATGATCGGACAGACCTATGATGGGACAGACCTATGATGGGAGAGACCTATGATGGGACAGACCTATGATGGGACAGACCTACGATCGGACAGACCTATGATGGGACAGACCTATGATGGGACAGACCTACTATCGGACAGACCTATGATCGGTCAGACCTAAGATAGGACAGACCTATGATCGGACAGACCTATGATGGGACAGACCTATGATGGGACACACCTACGATCGGACAGACCTATGATCGGACAGACCTACGATCGGTCAGACCTATGATCGGACAGACCTATGATAGGACAAACTATGATCGGACAGACCTATGATTAGACAGACCTATGATAGGAAAGAACTATGATCGGAGAGACCTATGATAGAACAGAACTATGATCGGACAGACCTATGATCGGAAAGACCTACGATCGGACGGACCTATGATCGGACAGAGCTACGATCGGACAGACCTATGATCGGATAGACCTATGATAAGACAGACCTACGATCGGACAAAACTATAATCGGACAGACCTATGATCGGACAGACCTATGATCGGTCAGACCTATGATGGGACAGACCTATGATGGGACAGACCTATGATCGTACAGAACTATGATCGGACAGACCTATGATGAGACAGACATATGATCGGACAGACCTATGATCGGAGAGAACTATGATTGTACAGAGCTATGATCGGACAGACCTATGATCGGACAGATCTACGATCGGACAGACCTATGATCGGACAGACCTATGATCGGACAGAACTATGATCGGACAGACCTATGATCGGACAGACCTATGATCGGACAGAACTACGATCGGACAGACCTATGATAGGACAGACCTATGATCGGACAGACCTATGATGGGACAGACCTATGATCGTACAGAACTATGATCGGACAGACCTATGATGAGACAGACATATGATCGGACAAACTATGATCGGAGAGACCTATGATTAGACAGACCTATGATAGGAAAGAACTATGATCGGACAGACCTATGATCCGCCAGACCTATGATCGAACAGACCTACGATCGGAGAGACCTATGATGGGACAGAACTACGATCGGACAGACCTATGATCGGAGAGACCTATGATAGGACAGACCTATGATGGACAGACCTACGATCGGACAAAACTATGATCGGACAGACCTATGATCGGACAGACCTATGATCGGACAGACCTATGATCGGATAGACCTATGATAAGACAGACCTATGATCGGACAGACCTACGACCGGACAGAACTACGATCGGACAGAACTATGATCGGACAGACCTATGATAGGACAGACCTACGATCGGACAGACCTACGATCGGACAGACCTATGAGCAGACAGAACTATGATCGGACAGACCTATGATGGGACAGACCTACGATCGGACAGACCTATGATGGGACAGACCTATGATGGGACAGACCTACGATTGGACATACCTATAATCGGACAGACCTATGATTGGACAGACCTACGATCGGACAGACCTATGATCGGACAGACCTATGATCGGACAGACCTATGATCGGACAGAACTATGATCGGACAGACCTATGATAGGACAGACCTATAATCGGACAGACCTATGATTGGACAGACCTACGATCGGACAGACCTATGATCGGACAGACCTTTGATAGGACAGACCTACGATCGGACAGAACTACGATCGGACAGACCTATGATCGGACGGAACTACGATCGGACAGACCTATGATCGGACAGACCTACGATCGGACAGACATATGATCGGATAGAACTATGATCGGACAGACCTATGATAGGACAGACCTATGATAGGAGAGACCTATGATCGGACAGACCTATGATCGGACAGACCTATGGTCAGACAGACCTATGATAGGACAGAGCTACGATCGGACAGACCTATGATAGGACAGACCTATGATCAGACACACCTATGAGCGGACAGACCTATGATCAGACAGACCTATGATAGGGCAGACCTACGATCGGACAGAACTATGATCAGACAGAACTACGATCGGACAGAACTATGATCGGACAGACCTATGATCGGACAGACCTATGATCGGATAGAACTATGATCGGACAGACCTATGATAGGACAGACCTATGATAGGAGAGACCTACGATCGGACAGATCTATGATCGGACAGACCTATGATAGGACAGACCTATGATAGGACAGACCTATGATCGGACAGACCTATGATAGGACAGACCTATGATAGGACTGAACTATGATCGGACAGACCTATGATCGGACAGACCTATGAAAGGACAGAACTATGATCGGACAGAACTATGATCGGGCAGAACTATGATCGGGCAGACCTATGATAGGACAGACCTATGATAGGACAGACCTATGATCGGACAGACCTATGATCGGACAGACCTATGATCGTACCGAACTATGATTGGTCAGATCTATGATCGGACAGACCTATGATCGGCAGACCTATGACAGGACAGACCTATGATGGGACAGACCTATGATCGGACAGACCTATGATCGGACAGACCTATGATCGGACAGAGCTGCGAACGGACAGAACTAGTATCGGACAGACCTATGATAGGACAGACCTACTATTGGAAAGACCTATGATTGGACAGACCTATGATCGGACAGACCTATGATCGGACAGACCTATGATGGGACAGACCTACGATCGGACAGACCTATGATCGGACAGACCTATGATGGGACAGACCTATGATGGGACAGACCTACGATCGGACAGACCTATGATGGGACAGACCTATGATGGGACAGACCTACTATCGGACAGACCTATGATCGCTCAGACCTAAGATAGGACAGACCTATGATCGGACAGACCTATGATGGGACAGACCTATGATGGGACACACCTACGATCGGACAGACCTATGATCGGACAGACCTACGATCGGTCAGACCTATGATCGGACAGACCTATGATAGGACAAACTATGATCGGACAGACCTATGATTAGACAGACCTATGATAGGAAAGAACTATGATCGGAGAGACCTATGATAGAACAGAACTATGATCGGACAGACCTATGATCGGAAAGACCTACGATCGGACGGACCTATGATCGGACAGAGCTACGATCGGACAGACCTATGATCGGATAGACCTATGATAAGACAGACCTATGATCGGACAGACCTATGATCGGACAGACCTATGATAGGACAGACCTATGATGGACAGACCTACGATCGGACAAAACTATGATCGGACAGACCTATGATCGGACAGACCTATGATCGGTCAGACCTATGATGGGACAGACCTATGATGGGACAGACCTATGATCGTACAGAACTATGATCGGACAGACCTATGATGAGACAGACATATGATCGGACAGACCTATGATCGGAGAGAACTATGATTGTACAGAGCTATGATCGGACAGACCTATGATCGGACAGATCTACGATCGGACAGACCTATGATCGGACATACCTATGATCGGACAGAACTATGATCGGACAGACCTATGATCGGACAGACCTATGATCGGACAGAACTACGATCGGACAGACCTATGATAGGACAGACCTATGATCGGACAGACCTATGATGGGACAGACCTATGATCGTACAGAACTATGATCGGACAGACCTATGATGAGACAGACATATGATCGGACAGACCTATGATCGGACAGCCGTACGATCGGACAGACCTATGATCGGACAGACCTATGATGGGACAGTCCTACGATCGGAAAGACCTATGATAGGACAGAACTATGATCGGACAGACCTATGATCGGACAGACCTATGATCGGACAGACCTATCATAGGACAGACCTATGATCGGACTGACCTATGATAGGACAGGCCTATGATCGGCAGACCTATGATCGGCCAGACCTATGATCAGACAGACCTATGATCGAACAGACCTATGATAGGACAGACCTATGATCGGACAGACCTATGATCGGACAGACCTATGATGTGAGAGAACTACGTTCAGACAAACCTATGATCGGAAAGACCTACCATCTGACGGTCCTATGATCGGACACAGCTACGATCGGACAGACCTATGATCGGATAGACCTATGATAAGACAGACCTATCATCGGTCAGACCTATGATCGGACAGACCTATTATCGTACAGACCTATGATAGGACAAACCTATGATCGGACAGACCTACGATCGAAAAGAACTATGATGGGACAGACCTATGATAGGACAGACCTATGATAGGACAGACCGATGATAGGACAGACCTATGATCGGACAGACCTATGATCGGACAGACCTATGATCGGACAGACCTACGATCGGACTGACCTGTGATCGGACAGACCTATGATGGGACAGACCTATGATCGGACAGACCTATGATAGGACAGAACTACGATCGGACAGATCTATGATCGGACAGACCTATGATCGGACAGACCTATGATCGGACAGAACTACGATCAGACAGAACTACGATCGGACAGAACTACGATCGGACAAACCTATGATCGGACAGACCTATGATGGAACAGACCTATGATCGTACAGAACTATGATCGAACAGACCTATGATCGGACAGACCTATGATGGGACAGACATATGATCGGACAGACCTATAATCGGACAGCCGTACGATCGGACAGACCTATGATCGGACAGAACTATGATCGGACAGACCTACGATCGGACAGACCTACGATCGGAGAGACCTATGATCGGACAGACCTATGATTGGACAGACCTATGATGGGACAGACCTACGATCGGACAGACCTACGATCGGACAGACCTATGATAGGACAGAACTATGATCGGACAGACCTATGATCGGACAGACCTATGATCGGACAGAACTATGATCGGACAGACCTACGATCGGACAGACCTATGATCGGACAGACCTATGATCAGAAAGAGCTACGATCGGACAGTCCTATGATCGGACAGTACAACGATCTGACAGACCTATTATCGGAAACACCTACGATCGGACAGACATATGATCGGACAGACCTATGATAGGACAGACCTACGATCGGGCAGACCTACGATCGGACAGACCTATGATAGGTCAGACCTATGATCCGCCAGACCTATGATCGAACAGACCTACGATCGGAGAGACCTATGATGGGACAGAACTACGATCGGACAGACCTATGATCGGAGAGACCTATGATAGGACAGACCTATGATGGACAGACCTACGATCGGACAAAACTATGATCGGACAGACCTATGATCGGACAGACCTATGATCGGACAGACCTATGATCGGATAGACCTATGATAAGACAGACCTATGATCGGACAGACCTACGACCGGACAGAACTACGATCGGACAGAACTATGATCGGACAGACCTATGATAGGACAGACCTACGATCGGACAGACCTACGATCGGACAGACCTATGAGCAGACAGAACTATGATCGGACAGACCTATAATGGGACAGACCTACGATCGGACAGACCTATGATGGGACAGACCTATGATGGGACAGACCTACGATTGGACATACCTATAATCGGACAGACCTATGATTGGACAGACCTACGATCGGACAGACCTATGATCGGACAGACCTATGATCGGACAGACCTATGATCGGACAGAACTATGATCGGACAGACCTATGATAGGACAGACCTATAATCGGACAGACCTATGATTGGACAGACCTACGATCGGACAGACCTATGATCGGACAGACCTTTGATAGGACAGACCTACGATCGGACAGAACTACGATCGGACAGACCTATGATCGGACGGAACTACGATCGGACAGACCTATGATCGGACAGACCTACGATCGGACAGACATATGATCGGATAGAACTATGATCGGACAGACCTATGATAGGACAGACCTATGATAGGAGAGACCTATGATCGGACAGACCTATGATCGGACAGACCTATGGTCAGACAGACCTATGATAGGACAGAGCTACGATCGGACAGACCTATGATAGGACAGACCTATGATCAGACAGACCTATGAGCGGACAGACCTATGATCAGACAGACCTATGATAGGGCAGACCTACGATCGGACAGAACTATGATCAGACAGAACTACGATCGGACAGAACTATGATCGGACAGACCTATGATCGGACAGACCTATGATCGGATAGAACTATGATCGGACAGACCTATGATAGGACAGACCTATGATAGGAGAGACCTACGATCGGACAGATCTATGATCGGACAGACCTATGATAGGACAGACCTATGATAGGACAGACCTATGATCGGACAGACCTATGATAGGACAGACCTATGATAGGACTGAACTATGATCGGACAGACCTATGATCGGACAGACCTATGAAAGGACAGAACTATGATCGGACAGAACTATGATCGGGCAGAACTATGATCGGGCAGACCTATGATAGGACAGACCTATGATAGGACAGACCTATGATCGGACAGACCTATGATCGGACAGACCTATGATCGTACCGAACTATGATTGGTCAGATCTATGATCGGACAGACCTATGATCGGCAGACCTATGATAGGACAGACCTATGATGGGACAGACCTATGATCGGACAGACCTATGATCGGACAGACCTATGATCGGACAGAGCTGCGAACGGACAGAACTAGTATCGGACAGACCTATGATAGGACAGACCTACTATTGGAAAGACCTATGATTGGACAGACCTATGATCGGACAGACCTATGATCGGACAGACCTATGATGGGACAGACCTACGATCGGACAGACCTATGATCGGACAGACCTATGATGGGACAGACCTATGATGGGAGAGACCTATGATGGGACAGACCTATGATGGGACAGACCTACGATCGGACAGACCTATGATGGGACAGACCTATGATGGGACAGACCTACTATCGGACAGACCTATGATCGGTCAGACCTAAGATAGGACAGACCTATGATCGGACAGACCTATGATGGGACAGACCTATGATGGGACACACCTACGATCGGACAGACCTATGATCGGACAGACCTACGATCGGTCAGACCTATGATCGGACAGACCTATGATAGGACAAACTATGATCGGACAGACCTATGATTAGACAGACCTATGATAGGAAAGAACTATGATCGGAGAGACCTATGATAGAACAGAACTATGATCGGACAGACCTATGATCGGAAAGACCTACGATCGGACGGACCTATGATCGGACAGAGCTACGATCGGACAGACCTATGATCGGATAGACCTATGATAAGACAGACCTATGATCGGACAGACCTATGATCGGACAGACCTATGATAGGACAGACCTATGATGGACAGACCTACGATCGGACAAAACTATGATCGGACAGACCTATGATCGGACAGACCTATGATCGGTCAGACCTATGATGGGACAGACCTATGATGGGACAGACCTATGATCGTACAGAACTATGATCGGACAGACCTATGATGAGACAGACATATGATCGGACAGACCTATGATCGGAGAGAACTATGATTGTACAGACCTATGATCGGACAGATCTACGATCGGACAGACCTATGATCGGACAGACCTATGATCGGACAGAACTATGATCGGACAGACCTATGATCGGACAGACCTATGATCGGACAGAACTACGATCGGACAGACCTATGATAGGACAGACCTATGATCGGACAGACCTATGATGGGACAGACCTATGATCGTACAGAACTATGATCGGACAGACCTATGATGAGACAGACATATGATCGGACAGACCTATGATCGGACAGCCGTACGATCGGACAGACCTATGATCGGACAGACCTATGATGGGACAGTCCTACGATCGGAAAGACCTATGATAGGACAGAACTATGATCGGACAGACCTATGATCGGACAGACCTATGATCGGACAGACCTATCATAGGACAGACCTATGATCGGACTGACCTATGATAGGACAGGCCTATGATCGGCAGACCTATGATCGGCCAGACCTATGATCAGACAGACCTATGATCAGACAGACCTATGATAGGACAGACCTATGATCGGACAGACCTATGATCGGACAGACCTATGATGTGAGAGAACTACGTTCAGACAAACCTATGATCGGAAAGACCTACCATCTGACGGTCCTATGATCAGACACAGCTACGATCGGACAGACCTATGATCGGATAGACCTATGATAAGACAGACCTATCATCGGACAGACCTATTATCGTACAGACCTATGATAGGACAAACCTATGATCGGACAGACCTACGATCGAAAAGAACTATGATGGGACAGACCTATGATAGGACAGACCTATGATAGGACAGACCGATGATAGGACAGACCTATGATCGGACAGACCTATGATCGGACAGACCTATGATCGGACAGACCTACGATCGGACTGACCTGTGATCGGACAGACCTATGATGGGACAGACCTATGATCGGACAGACCTATGATAGGACAGAACTACGATCGGACAGATCTATGATCGGACAGACCTATGATCGGACAGACCTATGATCGGACAGAACTACGATCAGACAGAACTACGATCGGACAGAACTACGATCGGACAAACCTATGATCGGACAGACCTATGATGGAACAGACCTATGATCGTACAGAACTATGATCGAACAGACCTATGATCGGACAGACCTATGATGGGACAGACATATGATCGGACAGACCTATAATCGGACAGCCGTACGATCGGACAGACCTATGATCGGACAGAACTATGATCGGACAGACCTACGATCGGACAGACCTACGATCGGAGAGACCTATGATCGGACAGACCTATGATTGGACAGACCTATGATGGGACAGACCTACGATCGGACAGACCTACGATCGGACAGACCTATGATAGGACAGAACTATGATCGGACAGACCTATGATCGGACAGACCTATGATCGGACAGAACTATGATCGGACAGACCTACGATCGGACAGACCTATGATCGGACAGACCTATGATCAGAAAGAGCTACGATCGGACAGTCCTATGATCGGACAGTACAACGATCTGACAGACCTATTATCGGAAACACCTACGATCGGACAGACTTATGATCGGACAGACCTATGATAGGACAGACCTACGATCGGGCAGACCTACGATCGGACAGACCTATGATAGGTCAGACCTATGATGGGACAGACCTATGATCCGACAGACCTATGATAGGACAGACCTATGATAGAACAGACCTACGATCGGACAGAACTATGATCGGACAGACCTATGATAGGACAGACCTATGATAAGACAGACCTATGATCGGATAGAACTATGATCGGACAGCCCTAAGATCGGACAGAACTAGGGATCGGACAGACCTATGATCGGACAGACCTATGATCGGACAGAACTACGATCGGACAGAACTATGATCGGACAGACCTATGATCGGACAGAACTACGATCTGACAGACCTATGATCGGACAGAACTACGATCGGACAGACCTGTGATGTGACAGACCTATGATCGGACAGACCTATGGTCGGACAGAACTACGATCGGACAAAACTTCGATCAGACAGACCTATGATCGGACAGACCTATTATCCGACATACCTATGATAGGACAGACCTCCGATCAGACAGACCTATGATAGGACAGACCTATGATAGGACACAACTATGATCGGACAGAGCTATGATCGGAGAGACCTAGGATCGGACAGACCTATGATCGGACAGACCTACGATCGGACAGACCTACGATCGGAAAGACCTATGATCGGACAGACCTAGGATCGGACAGACGTACGATCGGACAGACCTATGATCGGACAGACCTATGATCGGACAGACCTATGATGGGACAGCCCTACGATCGGACTGACCTATGATAGGACAGAACTATGATCGGACAGACCTACTATCGTACAGACCTATGATGGGACAGACCTATGATCGTACAGAACTATGATCGGACAGACCTATGATGGGACAGACCTATGATGGGACAGACATATGATCAGACACACCTATGATCGGCCAGACCTATGATAGGACAGACCTATGATCGAACAGAACTATGATCGGACAGACCTACGCTCGGACAGAACTACGATCGGAAAGACCTATGATCGGACAGACCTATGAACGGAATGACCAACGATCGGACAGACCTATGATCGGAGAGACCTATGATCGGACAGAACTATGATGGGACAGACCTACGATCGGACAGATCTATGATAGGACAGAACTATGATCGGACAGACCTACTATCGGACAGACCTATGATCGGACAGACATATGATTGGACAGACCTACGATCGGAGAGACCTACGATCGGACAGACCTATTATAGGACAGACGTATGATCAGATAGAACTACGATCGGACAGAACTATGATCGGACAGACCTACGAGCGGACAGACCTATGATGGGACAGACCTACGATCGTACAGACCTATGATCGGACAGACTAATGATCGGACAGACCTATAATCGGACACACCTACGATCGGACAGACCTATGATGGGACAGAACTATGATCCGACAGACCTATGATCGGACAGACCTATGATCAGACAGACCTCTGATAGGACAGACCTATGATCGGACGGGACCTATGATCGGGAAGACCTATGATGGGACAGAACTACGATCCGACAGACCTATGATCGGACAGACCTATGATCATACAGACCTATGATCGGACAGAGCTACGATCGGACAGACCTATGATCAGATAGACCTAAGATAAGACAGACCTATGATCGGACAGACCTATGATCAGACAGAACTATGATCGGACCGACCTGTGATAGGACAGACCTATGATCGGACAGACCTATGATCGGACAGAGCTAAGATAGGACTGAACTATAATCGGACAGACCTATGATCGGACAGACCTATGAAAGGACAGACCTATGATGGTACAGAACTATGGTCGGACAGATCTATGATCGGACAGACCTATGATCGGACAGACCTATGATAGGACAGACCTATGATGGGACAGACATATGATCGGACATACCGATGATCGGAGTGCCGTACGATCGGACAGACCTACGATCGGACAGACCTATGATAGGACAAACTATGATCGGACAGACCTATGATAGGACAGACCTATGATCGGACAAACCTATGATAGGACAGACCTACGATTGGAAAGACCTATGATTGGACAGACCTATGATCGGACAGACCTATGATGGGACAGACCTATGATGGGACACACCTACGATCGGACAGACCTATGATCGGACAGACCTACGATCGGTCAGACCTATGATCGGACAGACCTATGATAGGACAAACTATGATCGGAGAGACCTATGATTAGACAGACCTATGATTAGACAGACCTATGATAAGAAAGAACTATGATCGGACAGACCTATGATCGGACAGACCTACGATTGGACAGACCTATGATAGGACAGACCTATGATCCGCCAGACCTATGATCGAACAGACCTACGATCGGACAGACCTATGATGGGACAGAACTACGATCGGACAGACCTATGATCGGAGAGACCTACGATCGGACGGACCTATGATCGGACAGAACTACGATCGGACAGACCTATGATCGGATAGACCTATGATAAGACAGACCTATGATCGGACAGACCTATGATCGGACAGACCTATGATAGGACAGACCTTTGATCGGACAGACCTATGATCGGATAGACCTATGATAAGACAGACCTATGATCGGACAGACCTATGATAGGACAGAACTACGATCGGACAGAACTATGATCGGACAGACCTATGATAGGACAGACCTACGATCGGAAAGACCTACGATCGGACAGACCTATGATCAGACAGAACTATGATCGGACAGACCTATGATGGGACAGACCTACGATCGGACGGACCTATGATGGGACAGACCTATGATGGGACAGACCTACGATTGGACATGCCGATAATCGGACAGACCTATGATTGGACAGACCTACGATCGGACAGACCTATGAGCGGACAGACCTATGATCGGACAGACCTATGATAGGACAGAACTATGATCGGACAGACCTATGATAGGACAGACCTATAATCGGACATACCTATGATCGGACAGACCTATGATAGGACAGACCTACGATCGGACAGAACTACGATCGGACAGACCTATGATCGGACGGAACTACGATCGGACAGATATATGATCGGATAGAACTATGATCGGACAGACCTATGATAGGAGAGACCTATGTTAGGAGAGACCTATGATCGGACAGACCTATGATCGGACAGACCTATGATCAGACAGACCTATGATAGGACAGAGCTACGATCGGACAGACCTATGATAGGACAGACCTATGATCAGACAGACCTATGATCGGACAGACCTATGATCAGACAGACCTATGATAGGACAGACCTACGATCGGACAGAACTATGATCAGACAGAACTACGATCGGACAGAACTATGATCGGACAGACCTATGATCGGACAGATCTATGATGGGACAGAACTACGATCGGACAGACCTATGATCGGAGAGACCTACGATCGGACAGAGCTACGATCGGACAGACCTATGATCGGATAGACCTATGATAAGAAAGACCTATGATCGGACAGACCTATGATCGGACAGACCTATCATAGGACAGACCTATGATGGACAGACCTACGATCGGACAAAACTATGATCGGACAGACCTATGATCGGACAGACCTATGATCGGACAGACCTATGATCGGATAGACCTATAATATGACAGACCTATGATCGGACAGACCTACGACCGGACAGAACTACGATAGGACAGATCTATGATCGGAGAGACCTATGATAGGACAGACCTACGATCGGACAGACCTATGATCGGACAGACCTATGATCGGACAGACCTATGATCGGATAGACCTATGATCGGACAGAACTACGATCGGACACTACTATGATAGGACAGACCTATGATCGGACAGACCTGTGATCGGACAGAACTACGATCGGACAGACCTATGATCGCACAGACCTATGATAGGACGGACATACGATCGGACAGAACTATGATCGGACAGACCTATGATAGAACAGACCTATAATAGGACAGACCTATGATCGGACAGACCTATGATGGTACAGAACTACGATCGGACAGACCTATGATCGGAAATACCTACGATCGGACGGACCTATGATCGGACAGACCTATGATCGGACAGACCTATGATAAGACAGACCTATGATCGGACAGACCTATGATCGGACAGACCAATGATCGGACGGACCTATGATGGGACAGACCAATGATCGGACGGACCTATGATCGGACAGAGCTACGATCGGACAGACCTATGATCGGATAGACCTATGATAAGACAGACCTATGATCGGACAGACCTCTGATTGGACAGACCTACGATCGGACAGACCTACGATCGGACAGACCTATGATCGGACAGACCTATGATCGGACAGACCTATGATCGTACACACCTGTGATAGGACAGAACTATGATCGGACAGACCTATGATAGGACAGACCTATGATAGGACAGACCTATGATCGGACAGACCTATGATGGGACAGACCTATGATGGGACAGACCTACGATCGGACATACCTATGATCGGACAGACCTATGATCGGACAGACCTACGATTGGACAGACCTATGATCGGACAGACCTATGATCGGACAGACCTATGATCGGACAGAACTATGATCGGACAGACCTATGATAGGACAGACCTATGATCGGACAGACCTATGACGGGACAGACCTACGATCGGACAGACCTATGATCGGACAGACCTACGATCAGACAGATCCATGATCGGACAGACCTACGATCGGACAGGCCTATGATCGGACAGACCTATGATCGGGCAGAACTACGATCGGGCAGAACTACGATCGGACAGACCTATGATCGGACAGACCTATGATCGGACAGACCTATAATCCGACAGACCTATGATAGGATAGACCTACGATCAGACAGACCTATGATAGGACAGACCTACGATCGGACATACCTATGATCGGATAGACCTATGATCGGACAGAACTACGATCGGACACAACTATGATAGGACAGACCTATGATCGGACAGACCTGTGATCGGACAGAACTACGATCGGACCGACCTATGATCGGACAGACCTATGATAGAACAGACCTATAATAGGACAGACCTATGATCGGACAGACCTATGATGGTACAGAACTACGATCGGACAGACCTATCATCGGAAATACCTACGATCAGACGGACCTATGATCGGACAGACCTATGATCGGACAGACCTATGATAAGACAGACCTATGATCGGACAGACCTATGATAAGACATACCTATGATCGGACAGACCAATGATCGGACGGACCTATGATGGGACAGACCAATGATCGGACGGACCTATGATCGGACAGAGCTACGATCGGACAAACCTATGATCGGATAGACCTATGATAAGACAGACCTATGATCGGACAGACCTATGGACGGACAGACCTATGATAGGACAGACCTACGACCGGACAGAATTGCGATCGGACAGAACTACGATTGTACAGACCTATGATAGGACAGACCTACGATCGGAAAGATCTACGATCGAACAGACCTATGATCGGACATAACTATGATCGGACAGACCTATGATGGGACAGACCTACGATTTGACAGACCTACGATAGGACAGACCTATGATCGGACAGACCTATGATAGGACAGACCTATGATCGGACAGACCTATAATGGGACAGACCTATGATGGGACAGACCTATGATCGGACAGACCTACGATCGGACAGACCTATGATCGGAGAGACCTACGATCGGACAGACCTACGATCAGGCAGACCCATGATCGGACAGACCTACGATCGGACAGGTCTATGATCGGACAGACCTATGATCGGGCAGAACTACGATCGGGCAGAACTACGATCGGACAGACCTATGATCGGACAGACCTATGATAGGACAGACCTACGATCAGACAGACCTATGATAGGACAGACCTACGATCAGACAGAACTATGATCGGACAGACCTACGATCGGACAGACCTATGATCGGACAGACCTATGATCGGACAGAACTACGATCGGACACAACTATGATAGGACAGACCTATGATCGGACAGACCTGTGATCGGACAGAACTACGATCGGACAGACCTATGATCGGAGAGACATATGATCGGACAGACCTATGATCGGACAGACCTATGATAGGACAGAAATATGATCGGACAGACCTATGATAGGACAGACCTATAATCGGACAGACCTATGATCGGACAGACCTATGATAGGACAGACCTACGATCGGACAGTCCTACGATCGGACAGACCTATGATGGGACAGACCTACGATCGGACAGACCTATGATCGGACAGACCTACGATCGGACAGACCTATGATCGGACAGACCTACGATCGGTCAGACCTATGATCGGACAGACCTATGATAGGACAAACTATGATCGGACAGACCTATGATTAGACAGACCTATGATTAGACAGACCTATGATAGGAAAGAACTATGATCGGAGAGAACTATGATGGGACAGAACTACGATCGGACAGACCTATGATCAGAAAGACCTACGATCGGACGGACCTATGATCGGACAGAGCTACGATCGGACAGACCTATGATCGGATAGACCTATGATAAGACAGACCTATGATCGGACAGACCTATGATAGGACAGACCTATGATCGGACAGACCTATGATGGGACAGAACTACGATCGGACAGACCTATGATCAGAAAGACCTACGATCGGACGGACCTATGATCGGACAGAGCTACGATCGGACAGACCTATGATCGGATAGACCTATGATAAGACAGACCTATGATCGGACAGACCTATGATCGGACAGACCTACGACCGGACAGAACTACGATCGGACAGAACTATGATCGGACAGACCTATGATCAGACAGAACTATGATCGGACAGACATATGATCGGATAGAACTATGATCGGACAGACCTATGATAGGACAGACCTATGATAGGAGAGACCTACGATCGGACAGAACTATGATCGGACAAGCCTATGATAGGACAGACCTATGATAGGACAGACCTACGATCGGACAGAACTCTGATCGGACAGACCTATGATAGGACAGACCTATGATAGGACGGACCTATGATCGGAAAGAGCTACGATCGGACAGACTTATGATCGGATAGACCTATAATAAGACAGAACTATGATCGGACAGACATATGATCGGACAGACCAATGATCGAACGGACCTATGATGGGACAGACCTATGATCGGACAGACCTACGAACGAACAGACCTATCATGGGACAGACCTATAATCGGACAGACCTATGAAAGGACAGAACTATGATCGGACAGACCTATGATATGACAGACCTATGATCGGACAGACCTATGATGGGACAGAACGACGATCGGACAGACCTATGATCGGAAAGACCTACAATCTGACAGACCTATGATCGGACAGAGCTACGATCGGACAGACCTATGATATAGGATAGACCTATGATAAGACAGACTTATGATCGGACAGACCTATGATCGGACAGACATATGATAGGAAAGGCCTATGATCGGATAGACCTACGACCGGACAGAATTACGAACTGACAGAACTATGATCGGACAGACCTATGATAGGACAGACCTACGATAGGACAGACCTACGATCGGACAGACCTATGATAGGACAGACCTATGATCGGACAGACCTATGATGGGACAGACCTATGATTGTACAGACCTACGATCGGACAGATCTATGATCGGACAGACCTATGATCGGACAGAACTATGATAGGACAGAACTATGATCGGACAGACCTATGATAGGACAGACCTATGATCGGACACACCTATGATCGGACAGACCTATGATAGGACAGACCTACGATCGGACAGACCTACGATCGGACAGACCTATGACGGGACAGAACTACGATCGCACAGAGCTATGATCGGACAGACCTACGATCGGACAGACCTATGATCGGACAGACCTACGATCGGACAGGCCTATGATCGGACAGACCTATGATCGGACAGACCTATAATCCGACAGACCTATGATAGGACAGACCTACTATCAGACAGACCTATGATCGGACAGACCTACGATCGGACAGACCTATGATCGAACAGACCTGTGATCGGACAGAACTACGATCGGACAGACCTATGATAGGACAGACCTATGATCGGACAGACCTATGATGGGACACACCTATGATCGTACAGAACTATGATCGGACAGACCTATGATCGGACAAACCTATGATCGGGCTGACCTATGATGGGACAGACCTATGATGGGACAGACATATGATCGGACAGAAATACGATCGGACAGACCTATGAACGGACAGAACTACGATCGGACAGACCTATTATGGGATAGACATATAATCGGACAGACCTATGATCGGACAGCCGTACGATCGGACAGACCTATCATAGGACAGACCTATGATCGGACAGAAATACGATCGGAAAGACCTATGATCGGACAGACCTACGATCGGACAGACATATGATCGGACAGACCTATGATCGTACAGACCTATGATAGGACAGACCTATGATCGGACAGACCTACGATCGGAAAGACCTATGATGGGACAGAGCTATGATCGGACAGACCTATGATAACACAGAACTATGATCGGACAGACCTATGATCGGACAGACCTACGATCGGACAGAGCTATGATTGGACAGACCAATGATAGTACAGAACAATGATCGGACAGACCTATGATCCGACAGACCTATGATCGGACAGACCTACGATCGGACAGACCTATGATCGGACAGACCTACGATCGGACAGACCTATGATCGGACAGAACTACGATCGGACAGACCTATGATCGGACAGACCTACGATCGGACAGACATATGATCGGACAGACCTATGATAGGACAGAGCTACGATCGGACAGACCTATGATAGGACAGACCTATGATCAGACAGACCTATGATCGGACAGACCTATGATCAGACAGACTTATGATAGGACAGACCTACGTACGGACAGTACTATGATCAGACAGGACTATGATCGGACAGAACTATGATCGGACAGACCTATGATCGGACAGACCTATGATCGGACAGAACTATGATCGGACAGACCTATGATAGGACAGACCTATGATAGAACAGACCTATGACCGTACAGAACTATGATCGGACAGATCTATGATCGGACAGACCTATGAGCGGACAGACCTATCATGGGACAGACCTATGATGGGACAGACATATAATCGGATAGCCGTACGATCGGACAGACCTATGATAGAACAAACCTATGATTGGACAGAACTATAATCGGACAGACCCACGATCAGACAGACCTACGATCGGAAAGACCTATGATCGGACAGACCTATGATCGGACAGACCTATGATCGGACAGACCTACGAACGGACAGAACTATGATCGGACAGACCTATGATAGGACAGAACTACGATCGGAAAGACCTATGATTGGACAGACCTATGATCGGACAGACCTACGATCGGACAGACCTATGATCGGACAGACCTATGATCGGACAGACCTATGATGGGACAGACCTACGATCGGACAGTCCTACGATCGGACATACCTATGATGGGACAGACCTACGATCGGACAGACCTATGATCGGACAGACCTATGATCGGACAGACCTATGATCGGACAGACCTACGATCGGACATACCTATGATCGGACAGACCTATGATCGGACAGACCTATGATCGGACAGACCTATGATAGGACAGACCTATGATGGACAGACCTACGATCGGACAGACCTACGGTCGGACAGACCTATGATAGGACAGAGCTACGATCGGACAGACCTACGATCGGAGAGACCTATGATCAGACAGACTTATTATAGGACAGACCTACGTACGGACAGAACTATGATCAGACAGAACTACGATCGGACAGAAATATGATCGGACAGACCTATGATCGGACAGACCTATGATCGGACAGACCTATGATCGGACAGACCTATGATAGGACAGACCTATGATAGGACAGACCTATGATAGGACAGACCTATGATCGTACTGAACTATGATCGGACAGATCTATGATCGGACAGACCTATGAGCGGACAGACCTATGATAGGACAGACCTATGATGGGACAGACATATAATCGGACAGACCTATGATCGGACAGCCGTACGATCGGACAGACCTATGATAGAACAAACCTATGATTGGACAGAACTATAATCGGACAGACCTACGATCGGAAAGACCTATGATCGGACAGACCTATGATCGGACAGACCTTTGATCGGACAGAACTCCGATCGGACAGAACTCCGATCGGACAGACCTATCATCGGACAGACCTATGATCCGACAGACCTATGATAGGACAGACCTACGATCGGACAGACCTATGATCGGACAGAACTACGATCGGACACGACTATGATAGGACAGACCTATGATCGGACAGACCTCCGATCGGACAGACATATGATCGGACAGACCTATGATAGGACAGACCTACGATCGGCCAGAACTATGATCGGACAGACCTATCATCGGACAGACCTATCATCGGACAGACCTATGATCGGACAGAACATGATCGGACAGACCTATGATCGGACAGACCTATGATAGGACAGACCGACGATTGGACAGAACTATGATCGGACAGATCTATGATTGGACAGACCTATGATCGGACAGACCTATGATCGGACAGACCTATGATCGGACAGAATTACGATCGGACAGACCTATGATCGGACAGACCTATGATCGGACAGACCTATGATCCGACAGACCTATGATAGGACAGACCTACGATCAGACAGATCTATGAACGGACAGACCTACGATCGGACAGACCTATGATCGGACAGACCTATGATCGGACAGAACTACGATCTGACACGACTATGATAGGACAGACATATTATCGGACAGACCTATGATCGGACAGAACTACGATCTGACAGACCTATGATAGGACAGACCTATGATAGGACAGACATATGATTGGACAGCCCTATGATCGTACAGAACTATGATCGGACAGACCTATGATCGGACAGACTTATGATCGGACAGACCTATGAAGGGACAGACCTATGATGGGACTGACATATTATCGGACAGACCTATGATCGTACAGACCTATGATAGGACAGACCTATGATCGTACAGACCTATGATAGGACAGACCTATGATCGGACAGACCTACGATCGGAAAGACCTATGATGGGACAGACCTATGATCGGACAGACCTATGATAACACAGAACTATGATCGGACAGACCTATGATCGGACAGACCTACGATCGGACAGACCTATGATTGGACAGACCAATGATAGGACAGAACTATGATCGGACAGACCTATGATCCGACAGACCTATGATCGGACAGACCTACGATCGGACAGACCTATGATAGAACAAACCTATGATTGGACAGAACTATAATCGGACAGACCTACGATCGGAAAGACCTATGATCGGACAGACCTACGATCGGACAGACCTATGATCGGACAGACCTATGATCGGACAGAACTACGATCGGACACAACTATGATAGGACAGACCTATGATCGGACAGACCTGTGATCGGACAGAACTACGATCGGACAGACCTATGATCGGAGAGACATATGATCGGACAGACCTATGATCGGACAGACCTATGATAGGACAGAAATATGATCGGACAGACCTATGATAGGACAGACCTATAATCGGACAGACCTATGATCGGACAGACCTATGATAGGACAGACCTACGATCGGACAGTCCTACGATCGGACAGACCTATGATGGGACAGACCTACGATCGGACAGACCTATGATCGGACAGACCTACGATCGGACAGACCTATGATCGGACAGACCTACGATCGGTCAGACCTATGATCGGACAGACCTATGATAGGACAAACTATGATCGGACAGACCTATGATTAGACAGACCTATGATTAGACAGACCTATGATAGGAAAGAACTATGATCGGAGAGAACTATGATGGGACAGAACTACGATCGGACAGACCTATGATCAGAAAGACCTACGATCGGACGGACCTATGATCGGACAGAGCTACGATCGGACAGACCTATGATCGGATAGACCTATGATAAGACAGACCTATGATCGGACAGACCTATGATAGGACAGACCTATGATCGGACAGACCTATGATGGGACAGAACTACGATCGGACAGACCTATGATCAGAAAGACCTACGATCGGACGGACCTATGATCGGACAGAGCTACGATCGGACAGACCTATGATCGGATAGACCTATGATAAGACAGACCTATGATCGGACAGACCTATGATCGGACAGACCTACGACCGGACAGAACTACGATCGGACAGAACTATGATCGGACAGACCTATGATCAGACAGAACTATGATCGGACAGACATATGATCGGATAGAACTATGATCGGACAGACCTATGATAGGACAGACCTATGATAGGAGAGACCTACGATCGGACAGAACTATGATCGGACAAGCCTATGATAGGACAGACCTATGATAGGACAGACCTACGATCGGACAGAACTCTGATCGGACAGACCTATGATAGGACAGACCTATGATAGGACGGACCTATGATCGGAAAGAGCTACGATCGGACAGACTTATGATCGGATAGACCTATAATAAGACAGAACTATGATCGGACAGACATATGATCGGACAGACCAATGATCGAACGGACCTATGATGGGACAGACCTATGATCGGACAGACCTACGAACGAACAGACCTATCATGGGACAGACCTATAATCGGACAGACCTATGAAAGGACAGAACTATGATCGGACAGACCTATGATATGACAGACCTATGATCGGACAGACCTATGATGGGACAGAACGACGATCGGACAGACCTATGATCGGAAAGACCTACAATCTGACAGACCTATGATCGGACAGAGCTACGATCGGACAGACCTATGATATAGGATAGACCTATGATAAGACAGACTTATGATCGGACAGACCTATGATCGGACAGACATATGATAGGAAAGGCCTATGATCGGATAGACCTACGACCGGACAGAATTACGAACTGACAGAACTATGATCGGACAGACCTATGATAGGACAGACCTACGATAGGACAGACCTACGATCGGACAGACCTATGATAGGACAGACCTATGATCGGACAGACCTATGATGGGACAGACCTATGATTGTACAGACCTACGATCGGACAGATCTATGATCGGACAGACCTATGATCGGACAGAACTATGATAGGACAGAACTATGATCGGACAGACCTATGATAGGACAGACCTATGATCGGACACACCTATGATCGGACAGACCTATGATAGGACAGACCTACGATCGGACAGACCTACGATCGGACAGACCTATGACGGGACAGAACTACGATCGCACAGAGCTATGATCGGACAGACCTACGATCGGACAGACCTATGATCGGACAGACCTACGATCGGACAGGCCTATGATCGGACAGACCTATGATCGGACAGACCTATAATCCGACAGACCTATGATAGGACAGACCTACTATCAGACAGACCTATGATCGGACAGACCTACGATCGGACAGACCTATGATCGAACAGACCTGTGATCGGACAGAACTACGATCGGACAGACCTATGATAGGACAGACCTATGATCGGACAGACCTATGATGGGACACACCTATGATCGTACAGAACTATGATCGGACAGACCTATGATCGGACAAACCTATGATCGGGCTGACCTATGATGGGACAGACCTATGATGGGACAGACATATGATCGGACAGAAATACGATCGGACAGACCTATGAACGGACAGAACTACGATCGGACAGACCTATTATGGGATAGACATATAATCGGACAGACCTATGATCGGACAGCCGTACGATCGGACAGACCTATCATAGGACAGACCTATGATCGGACAGAAATACGATCGGAAAGACCTATGATCGGACAGACCTACGATCGGACAGACATATGATCGGACAGACCTATGATCGTACAGACCTATGATAGGACAGACCTATGATCGGACAGACCTACGATCGGAAAGACCTATGATGGGACAGAGCTATGATCGGACAGACCTATGATAACACAGAACTATGATCGGACAGACCTATGATCGGACAGACCTACGATCGGACAGAGCTATGATTGGACAGACCAATGATAGGACAGAACAATGATCGGACAGACCTATGATCCGACAGACCTATGATCGGACAGACCTACGATCGGACAGACCTATGATCGGACAGACCTACGATCGGACAGACCTATGATCGGACAGAACTACGATCGGACAGACCTATGATCGGACAGACCTACGATCGGACAGACATATGATCGGACAGACCTATGATAGGACAGAGCTACGATCGGACAGACCTATGATAGGACAGACCTATGATCAGACAGACCTATGATCGGACAGACCTATGATCAGACAGACTTATGATAGGACAGACCTACGTACGGACAGTACTATGATCAGACAGGACTATGATCGGACAGAACTATGATCGGACAGACCTATGATCGGACAGACCTATGATCGGACAGAACTATGATCGGACAGACCTATGATAGGACAGACCTATGATAGAACAGACCTATGACCGTACAGAACTATGATCGGACAGATCTATGATCGGACAGACCTATGAGCGGACAGACCTATCATGGGACAGACCTATGATGGGACAGACATATAATCGGATAGCCGTACGATCGGACAGACCTATGATAGAACAAACCTATGATTGGACAGAACTATAATCGGACAGACCCACGATCAGACAGACCTACGATCGGAAAGACCTATGATCGGACAGACCTATGATCGGACAGACCTATGATCGGACAGACCTACGAACGGACAGAACTATGATCGGACAGACCTATGATAGGACAGAACTACGATCGGAAAGACCTATGATTGGACAGACCTATGATCGGACAGACCTACGATCGGACAGACCTATGATCGGACAGACCTATGATCGGACAGACCTATGATGGGACAGACCTACGATCGGACAGACCTACGATCGGACATACCTATGATGGGACAGACCTACGATCGGACAGACCTATGATCGGACAGACCTATGATCGGACAGACCTATGATCGGACAGACCTACGATCGGACATACCTATGATCGGACAGACCTATGATCGGACAGACCTATGATCGGACAGACCTATGATAGGACAGACCTATGATGGACAGACCTACGATCGGACAGACCTACGGTCGGACAGACCTATGATAGGACAGAGCTACGATCGGACAGACCTACGATCGGAGAGACCTATGATCAGACAGACTTATTATAGGACAGACCTACGTACGGACAGAACTATGATCAGACAGAACTACGATCGGACAGAAATATGATCGGACAGACCTATGATCGGACAGACCTATGATCGGACAGACCTATGATCGGACAGACCTATGATAGGACAGACCTATGATAGGACAGACCTATGATAGGACAGACCTATGATCGTACTGAACTATGATCGGACAGATCTATGATCGGACAGACCTATGAGCGGACAGACCTATGATAGGACAGACCTATGATGGGACAGACATATAATCGGACAGACCTATGATCGGACAGCCGTACGATCGGACAGACCTATGATAGAACAAACCTATGATTGGACAGAACTATAATCGGACAGACCTACGATCGGAAAGACCTATGATCGGACAGACCTATGATCGGACAGACCTTTGATCGGACAGAACTCCGATCGGACAGAACTCCGATCGGACAGACCTATCATCGGACAGACCTATGATCCGACAGACCTATGATAGGACAGACCTACGATCGGACAGACCTATGATCGGACAGAACTACGATCGGACACGACTATGATAGGACAGACCTATGATCGGACAGACCTCCGATCGGACAGACATATGATCGGACAGACCTATGATAGGACAGACCTACGATCGGCCAGAACTATGATCGGACAGACCTATCATCGGACAGACCTATCATCGGACAGACCTATGATCGGACAGAACATGATCGGACAGACCTATGATCGGACAGACCTATGATAGGACAGACCGACGATTGGACAGAACTATGATCGGACAGATCTATGATTGGACAGACCTATGATCGGACAGACCTATGATCGGACAGACCTATGATCGGACAGAATTACGATCGGACAGACCTATGATCGGACAGACCTATGATCGGACAGACCTATGATCCGACAGACCTATGATAGGACAGACCTACGATCAGACAGATCTATGAACGGACAGACCTACGATCGGACAGACCTATGATCGGACAGACCTATGATCGGACAGAACTACGATCTGACACGACTATGATAGGACAGACATATTATCGGACAGACCTATGATCGGACAGAACTACGATCTGACAGACCTATGATAGGACAGACCTATGATAGGACAGACATATGATTGGACAGCCCTATGATCGTACAGAACTATGATCGGACAGACCTATGATCGGACAGACTTATGATCGGACAGACCTATGAAGGGACAGACCTATGATGGGACTGACATATTATCGGACAGACCTATGATCGTACAGACCTATGATAGGACAGACCTATGATCGTACAGACCTATGATAGGACAGACCTATGATCGGACAGACCTACGATCGGAAAGACCTATGATGGGACAGACCTATGATCGGACAGACCTATGATAACACAGAACTATGATCGGACAGACCTATGATCGGACAGACCTACGATCGGACAGACCTATGATTGGACAGACCAATGATAGGACAGAACTATGATCGGACAGACCTATGATCCGACAGACCTATGATCGGACAGACCTACGATCGGACAGACCTATGAGAGAACAAACCTATGATTGGACAGAACTATAATCGGACAGACCTACGATCGGAAAGACCTATGATCGGACAGACCTACGATCGGACAGACATATGATCGGACAGACCTATTATAGGACAGAGCTACGATCGGACAGACCTATGATAGGACAGACCTATGATCAGACAGACCTATGATCGGACAGACCTATGATCAGACAGACTTATGATAGGACAGACCTACGTACGGACAGAACTATGATCAGACAGGACTATGATCGGACAGACCTATGATCGGACAGACCTATGATCGGACAGACCTATGATCGGACAGAACTATGATCGGACAGACCTATGATAGGACAGACCTATGATAGAACAGACCTATGATCGTACAGAACTATGATCGGACAGATCTATGATCGGACAGACCTATGACCGGACAGACCTATGATCGGACAGACCTATGATGGGACAGACCTACGATCGGACAGACCTACGATCGGACATACCTATGATGGGACAGACCTACGATCGGACAGACCTATCATGGGACAGACCTATGATGGGACAGACATATAATCGGATAGCCGTACGATCGGACAGACCTATGATAGAACAAACCTATGATTGGACAGAACTATAATCGGACAGACCTACGATCAGACAGACCTACGATCGGAAAGACCTACGATCGGAAAGACCTATGATCGGACAGACCTATGATCGGACAGACCTATGATCGGACAGACCTATGATCGGACAGAACTATGATCGTACAGACCTATGATAGGACAGAACTACGATCGGAAAGACCTATGATAGGACAGACCTATGATCGGACAGACCTATGATCGGACAGACCTATGATGGGACAGACCTACGATCGGACAGACCTACGATCGGGCATACCTATGATGGGACAGACCTACGATCGGACAGACCGATGATCGGACAGACCTATGATCGGACAGACCTATGATCGGACAGACCTACGATCGGACAGACCTATGATCGGACAGACCTATGATCGGACAGACCTATGATCGGACAGACCTATGATAGGACAGACCTATGATGGACAGACCTACGATCGGACAGACCTACGATCGGACAGACCTATGATGGGACAGACCTACGATCGGACAGACCTATGATAGGACAGACCTATGATCGGACAGACCTATGATCGGACAGACCTATGATCGGACAGACCTACGATCGGACAGACCTATAATCGGACAGACCTATGATCGGACAGACCTATGATAGGACAGACCTACGATCGGACAGACATACGATCGGACAGGCCTATGATGGGACAGATCTACGATCGGACAGACGTATGATCGGACAGACCTACAATCGGACAGACCTATGATGGAACAGACCTACGATCGGTGAGACCTATGATCTGACAGACCTATGATAGGACAAACTATGATCGGACAGACCTATGATTAGACAGACCTATGATTAGACAGACCTATGATAGGACAGACCTATGATAGGACCGAACTATGATCGGAGAGACCTATGATAGGACAGAACTATGATCGGACAGACCTATGATCGGACAGACCTATGATCGGACAGAACTACGATCAGACAGACCTATGATAGGACAGACCTACAATCAGACAGAACTATGATTCGACAGACCTACGATCGGACAGACCTATGATCGGACAGACCTATGATCGGACCGAACTACGATGGGACAGACCTATGATAGGACAGACCTATGATCGGACTGACCTATGATCGGACAGACCTATGATAGGACAGACCTACGATCGGACAGACCTATGATGGGACAGACCTATGATTGGACAGACCTATGATCGGACAGACCTATGATCGGACAGACCTATGATCGGACAAACCTATGATAGGACAGACATACGATCGGACAGAACTATGATCGGACAGACCTATGATAGGACAGACCTATGATCGGACAGAACTCTGATCGGACAGACCTATGATCGGACAGACCTATGATCGGACCGAACTACGATGGGACAGACCTATGATAGGACAGACCTATGATCGGACTGTCCTATGATCGGACAGACCTATGATAGGACAGACCTACGATCGGACAGACCTATGATGTGACAGACCTATGATGGGACAGACATATGATCGGACAGACCTATGATAGGACAGACCTATGATAGGACAGACCTATGATCGGACAGAACTATGATCGGACAGACCTATGATCGGACAGACCTATGATCTGACAGACCTATGATAGGATAGACTTACGATCAGACAGACCTATGATAGGACAGACCTACGATCAGACAGAACTATGATCAGACAGAATAACAATCGGACAGACCTATGATCGGACAGACCTATGATCGGACAGAACTTCCTTCGGTCATAACTATGATCGGACAGAACTATGATCGGACAGACCTATGATCGGACAGAACTACAATCGGACAGACCTATGATAGGACAGACCTATGATGGGACATCCTATGATCGTACAGATCTATGATCGGACAGAACTATGATCGGACAGACCTATGATGGGACAGACATATGATCGGACAGACCTATGATTGGACAGCCGTACGATCGGACAGACCTATGATAGGACAGACCTATGATCCGATAGACCTACGATCGGACAGACCTACGATCGGAAAGACCTATGATCGGACAGACCTATGATCGGACAGACCTATGATCGGACAGACCTATGATAGGACAGACCTACGATCGGAAAGACCTACGATCGGAGAGACCTATGATCGGACAGACCTATGATGGGACAGACCTACGATCGGACAGACCTATGATAGGACAGAACTATGATCGAAAAGACCTACTATCGGACCCACCTATGATAGGACAGACCTATGATCGGACAGACCTATGATAGGACAGACCTACGATCGGACAGACCTATGATCGGACAGACCTATGATAGGACAGACCTATGATCGGACAGACCTACGATCGGACAGACCTATGATCGGACAGACCTACGATCGGACAGACCTATGATCGGACATACCTATGATCGGAATAGACCTATGATAGGACAGAACTATGATCGGACAGACCTATGATAGGACGACCTATGATGGGACAGACCTATGATGGGACAGACCTATGATAGGATAGACCTACAATCGGACAGACCTACGATTGGACAGACCTATGATCGGACAGAGCTACGATCGGACAGGCCTATGATCGGACAGGCCTATGATCGGGCAGAACTACGATCGGACAGACCTATGATCGGACAGACCTATGATCGGACAGACCTATGATCCGACAGACCTATGATAGGACAGACCTACAATCAGACAGACCTATGATAGGACAGACCTATGATCAGACAGAACTATGACCGGACAGACCTATGATCGGACAGAACTACGATCGGACAGAACTTTGATCGGACAGACGCATGATCGGACAGACCTATGATCGGAGAGAACTATGATAGGACAGACCTATGATCGGACAGACCTATGATGGGACAGACCTATGATCGTACAGAACTATGATCGGACAGATCTATGATGGGACAGACCTATGATCGGACAGACCTATGATCGGACAGAACTACGATCGGACAGACCTATGATCGGACAGCCGTACGATCGGACAGACCTATGATAGAACAGACCTATGATTGGACAGAACTATGATCGGACAGACCTACGATCGGACAGACCTACGATCGGAAAGACCTATGATCGGACAGACCTATGATCGGACAGACCTATGATCGGACAGACCTACGAACGGACAGAACTATGATCGGACAGACCTATGATAGGACAGACCTACGATTGGAAAGACCTATGATTGGACAGACCTATCATCGGACATACCTACGATCGGACATACCTATGATCGGACAGACCTATGATCGGACAGACCTATGATGGGACAGACCTATGATAGGACAGAACTATGATCGGACAGACCTACTATCGGACAGACCTATGATCGGTCAGACCTACGATCGGACAGACCTATGATAGGACAGAACTATGATCGGACAGACTTATGATAGGACAGTCCTATAATCGGACAGACCTATGATCGGACAGACCTACGATCGGACAGACCTACGATCGGACAGACCTATGATGGGACAGACCTACGATCGGACAGACCTACGATCGGACAGACCTATGATCGGACAGACCTATGATCGGACAGACCTATGATCGGACAGACCTATGATCGGACAGACCTATGATCGGACAGACCTATGATCGGACGGACCTATGATCGGACAGACCTATGATCGGACAGACCTACGATCGGACGGACCTATGATCGGACAGACCTATGATCGGACAGACCTATGATCGGACAGACCTATGATCGGACAGACCTATGATCGGACGGACCTATGATCGGATAGACCTATGATAAGACAGACCTATGATCGCACAGACCTATGATCGGACAGACGTATGATAAGACAGACATATGATCGGACAGACCTATGATCGGACAGACCTATGATCGGATAGACCTATGATAAGACAGACCTATGATCGCACAGACCTATGATCGGACAGACGTATGATAAGACAGACCTATGATCGGACAGAGCTACGATCGGACATAACTATGATCGGACAGACCTATGATCGGACAGAGCTACGACCGGACAGACCTATATGTTTGAGCTATGACATTCCAGTTTATTTTTTCAGGCATTCTGCAAACCCGACTCCTGTTCCTTGGCTTTCGCGAAGTATAATGCTGTATTGTATCTACATTTCCGGTCAAGGGAGAACCCAGCTGTTGTGATTCTTTCCTATATTCTCACAGAGACCCAGCAAAAGACGCCACTATCTCACCTCTGCCTAAGCCATACGAAACAAAGGGATTATTACCTTATCCAATGTGTTAATTTTTAAGAAGGCAGAGTGTGATTTGAGGAAAATTTGACTGCTATCTTTGCAGACCAAGCGATCCTCAGTATTCTCCAGACAATGCCACTCTTATTTTTCTTTTCAAAAATGAAAATTGTAAAATTAATTTCAAGTTGAGCATATGTAATAACACGGGCTTTAGCCGTAAACACCCGGAATGCCGAAACACACTCCTTTAAAAATTGAAAAAAATTACTCCTTCTCTGAAACGCTGTAGTGAGCTTGACACATTGAAATGCAAATACTGTATCTCCCAACAGTGACAGTACCCGACTCTTAATTCGTCGGGGTATCGATAGAAAAACAAAACCCTGTTCAATTTTTCGAAACCTCAGGCGTCCTCAGACCCTGTACTGTCGGGCTCCTCCGCAATATCGGAATGTCACCAGTCCGTCTTAGGAAAGAGCCATACGAGGTAGGGTGGCTATTGCAGCTGGTACCGCTGGTTATTGTCCGTGGGGCGCCGCCCAAACACAACCTCGTCCAAAGCCCAGGGCCTATCACCCTCTCCCCTTTATCCTCCCTTTTTCTGTGGCCCTAGAGTCCTTTCTTTTTCTCGCCTTTTGCTCTCATGGCATTTATAGTCCTTTCCTCTACTTTCCCATACAGCCAGATCTGCCCTTCTTTACCCTTTCCCCCTTTTTTTCATTACTTAATTTTGCTTTTTATGTTTCTTTTTCATATTTATGTAATCATCAATGATTTTAAAGCCAACTTTGCGAATAAAATTTGTTGTGTATTTATACAATGTAAAAAAATGATAGTAAAATGTAGTTTAAAGGGAATTTGGCTGCTATTTCGAACTGGCCGATCGACCATTTAAGTACCAGGAATCATGCAAATACTTTTTCTGTAGTACTGAAAGATTGATAGAAATGAAGAAGAAGGAAAAAAAAGAAAAAATGACAGATAAAAAGAAAGAAAAAGAAAATAAACAAAAGAATGAATGAAAACGAAAGAATGAAAGAAAGAATGGAAGAAAGAATGAAAGAAAAAAGAATTGAAGAAAGAAACGCAAAAAGGAAATAAAGAAGGCATTCAAGAAAAGAGAGAAAGTAAAGCAGACAAGAAAGGGCTTTGTTGATAAAAGGAACGTTGTAGAGATATCTTTCCTCTCTGTTGCTTTTGAAATAACCAAGTTAGTATCAACTCCAAGTTAGTGAAATAGCAACCGTAGACATCCAGTCCCCCTAAAATAAATGGGACGCCATACAGTGCAACATAACCTCAGACAGGCTGGTGTGCCGGCTCCATCAATAATAATTGTTTCTACTTTTGGCACAAGACCAGCAATTACCCAGTACATTACTGGTACTTTATTTTATCGACCCCGTAAGGATGAAAGGCAAAGTTAAGCTCGGCGGGATTTGAACTCAGACCGTAAAGGGACGTAACTATGCTAGAAAGCATGGTGTCCGACTCTACCGATACTGCCAATTCACCATAATGGTGATTTCTACTATAAGTACAAGGCTAGTAATTTGGGGAGCGAGAAAAGTCGATTAAATGGACCCCAGTGCACTACTGGTGCTTTATTTTATCGACCCCGTAAGGATGAAAGGCAAAGTTAACCTCGGCGGGATTTGAACTCTGCCTTCGTTCAACAAATTGCTGAGAAATGAGCCCCTCTCTCTCCGATTTTCCTTTTCAAATGAAATTTGAAAAAGTTATAAGCACCTTATCTCTGTACTATATAGAGCTTTGTCAAACTAAAATACGAATAGACTTTATAAAGAACAGGTTATTGTAGATTTTTGTTTTAAAAATCTAAAATCTAGCCTCTGGGTCTATGAAAGAAAACCATCAATTGAAAAGGATTGTTATTTAATTTGAAATCTTCCCACATAGTATTTTGCTATAAATAGTATCTTCATAATGATTTCTAATTCAGGCACGAGGCCAAACAATTTTGTGCGTGAAGGGGAAAGTCGATTTAAATCGACACCAGTACTTAACTGGTATTTTATTATTTGGAATCCCTGAAGAAGTTGACGTAAAGAGCCATAACTGAATGCCGCAACGCATTTTGTCTAAATACTGGTTTCTGATTTAGGTACAACGCCAACAATTTTGGGGCGGGGAAGGTCGGTTAAATCGACCCCAGTGTGTTACTGTTACTTTATTTTATTAACCCCGTAAGGGGTTTATAGTGTTACAGAAATATCTGTTACAATCCAACATGTTAAGCAGCCATTCAGACAGTTAGAATTTGATTTATGCACACGTATGTGCACATACCACTGGCACAGACAATCCAGGTCTCACGTCCATGTGTGCTTGTATCTCTTGTGCGCGCGTTTGAGTGTGCGTGGCACTCAGTGCCGCGGTTGTGGCGCCATTAGTTTTTAATGTTTCCTAACATTTACTCCGTCCCCACCACTTCCTAACTCTATCCACCTCCACCAACGTAATGACTTCACGCTTTGTAGCTTAGCCGTTTACGGTTGCACCACCATATTGTCGTATCTGAAGCTAAGCAACTTCTCTTGGCCACACCACGTAATGAAATAATAAATTCAACGATTATATTTGTTACAACCTCCTTTCTATACAGCCCCTCTCGGCTGTTACTGAGTATATATGTATATGTAGAAATCTATATACATTCTTGTACATTCGCCTACGCTGGTGGGTTCACGCACACTCATTCACACACCTACACTCTCACAGCAGCCAACCTTTCACGGTCCAACGCCCTTCTTTCAAACACACAAACACACGTACACGCACACACACGCGCGCTCGCGTCTACTAAAGCCAAGTAGACGCACAGCCAATAACTTCTAAACGTCTAACAATGACATACCCTCCTTGTATGGGCTCCGCAAAGACCATAAGACAACCAACAACCCGACGACAGGACCACCAACAAGACCTGTATGCGGAGCTAATATTGCTAGCAACTACAGGATCTCCTACTTCCTCTCTATGGTTATACGCCCCATAATTAAGATGTCCCCAGATATATGTGAGAGTGCAGGGGACTTCCTCAGCAGAATCAATGAATGCAACAACAACAAAAACTTAACTAACTGCATAATAGGCAGTATGGATGTAGTATCACTGTACCCATCCATTAACATTGATTTTGCTGTGGAAAAATTTGTGGAAATAATCAGTGAGAGCAAAGTGGAGTTCTGCGACGTCGACACAGATGAACTGAGCCTCCTACTTAGACTTACTTATGACACCGAATACCTTGATAATCATGACGTTAGCTGTTTCTGCCCCAGTAGACCTATAAGAGGTAGACACCCCCACCATAACCTCAATGGCTAAAAAGACTCCCATGAGAAGATGGAATGGATGGACCAAAGCCATACGGACACCCAAAAACAATGATCAGGTGAGAAAAATGGTCGCACATGCAATAGGGGCTAGTATTAAAACTACCCTAAAGGGCCATATGTTTAAATTTAACGAAAAGATCTACACCCAGAAATAGGCAGCAGCCATTGGCATCAGCATAGCTGGCGATGTTACCAATCTATTTATGGTATGGTGGGAGAGGAGACTCAGAGAACTCCTTGAAGAGAGCTCCATAGACCTCGTCATGTACTCTCGTTACGTAGACGATATTAATATAGTAATAAGAACACCCCCACAAGAGAGTAGTAACGAACATGATTTAGAATATAGCACAATGGAAAGCATCCAGCAGATAGCTAACTCCCTTCCAAACACTACCCTTTTGACTACCCTTCCAAACACCCTAACAATAGACTACCAATATTAGACACGGAACTGTGGATAAACACTATAGACGAGAGGGCCCAAATTCTCCACTCACATTATGGCCTCCAAATACCTGATACTCAAAAACTCAGCAATGTCCAATAGTGTTAAGTTTAATATTCTAATCGCAGACTTGGTAAGAGTGATGAAGAATGTGTCCCGTATGTGCGACCTAACTGAAATGGAAAGACACATCCAACACTTCATCAATCGCATGAAGTTCTCTGGCTACAACCAAAGAGACAGAATCAGGGTATACAAAGGAACCACGGAGAAATATAAGACCCTCATAGAAATGGACATGAAAGGAATTTGCCCATTATACAGGAGCAAATCATGGAATAGCTTAGATAGGACTAAACATAAGATAGGGAAAGCCACTTCATGGTACGACAACCAGAGATACCAGAGTGTCATGTTTGTGGATGCTACCTCTGGAGGGAAATTAGCTAAGCAATGTAGAAAAGCCCTAAGAAAGACCAATTTAAAGATTAAAGTGGTAGAAAAGCCAGGAACTACCATAAAATCCCTGATCAGCAAGACATACCCCTTCAAGAAAATCCACTGTACAAATAAGAAATGTGTTATATGTAAAATGAACCCCAGATAAATTGTAAAACAAACAATACTGACTTAAGGGAAATATAAATAAATAAATATATACACAAGTACAATAACAACAAACACATATAAACACACACTAATGAACAAAGATAGAATACAAAAACAAAAACACTCAAACGCGAACACACACACACCAAACATTATACACACACGCAAACGCATGCACAGAGACAAGAATAAATAAATAAATAAAATAAAAATGGCGTAGACATTACAATACAATGGGAGGAAACATAATAGTACCACTGATGATGTTGCAGATGTGCGACGAAAGAACTTTGATAGACTATATATATATATTTATATCTGTATTTTTAACCACTGGTTAATCAATGATAAATATTGACTGCCAAATAAATTAACTATGGAGGTATAAAAGATACAGAAGCGAAAACAAACCCAAACCAAACAGTGAGTGTGTTCTGTTATTATTTGTAGCAATATTATAACAATATGACCCTCCCCAAGTACAACAATATATATATGTATGTATATATATATCCTTCATATATATGTATATATATGTATGTTGTGTGTGTATATGTGTGACTGTGTGTGTTTGTGTATATCAAAACTTTTAAAACTAATTTAACTTTTTTTAAACAATTTTAACTTTAACTTTTTATAATTCTTATAACTTATTATTTTAACGTTTTAAAATTTTATAACTTTTAAACTTTCTAAACATTTTAAACTTTTTTTTTTTTTTGCTCTCGATCGGGTAAGCTGGACTCCTTAGTCTTGCTAAAATAACCAGCCTAGGAAATGGACAACTCCTATTCTCAAAGCCTGCGATTATAACATCAACTAGCATCATCTGGCATCATCCACCAGTAAAATATTTGATGTTATAATGGAGAGAGTGTATGGCAGAAACAACTGATTACTGTAAACAAATCATTTGTGCAGGTTACTCAGCAGATATTTTGTAATCTTGTGTGCGCCTTAAATACCATAGTAATGAAAGAGTTGCAATGGGTGAAGGGAGAAGATGCTGCTAGAATTCTATAGCATGAACTTTGCACATAGGTGGTGAAAGGTAGATGGCCGTCTCTAATAACACATGTGAGAAATTGACAGATTCGTGTCCTCCTTTCACAACATGCAGCTCTTTTTAGGGTGACACTGCTTTCCTCTTTAGAGGAGGGGTCAAGAAAATGAGACTTAAAATTGTGTGCTAAATCTGGTCATCAGGTGCAGATGACTTGCACCCCAAACAAAATGTACGTAACATCATGGAATGTGAGAATTCTGCAGGATACAAAGCGAAATCCCGAATGCAGGACAGCTATCATAGCTTTCTCTTATCGCAGCAAAACATCAGCATAGCGGCTGTTTCAGAAACTAGGTTTACAGGAAATGACCAATTAGAAGAGGTAGAATGAGGCTTTTACCGGTAAATTACCTGGTGCAAAAAGGGAATCTGGTGTTGGATTGGTTATTAGATGTGATTTATTAAACAACTTGAACCACTTCCTATAGGTAACAATGGCATGATTATGATTATGAGCCTTCGCATGAAAATAGGAAAAAATGGTATTGTTCATTTTTTTAGTTTCTACACCCCACTCGTCATTTGAGCTTAAAGAGGAATTCTTCTGTCTTTGTATGATACATGGATAGATAACTATAGATAACTGCCGTTCGACTATTGATCATTTTGTCAACACTGCCGTGTGTGTGTGTGTGTGTATGTATGTGTGTGAGAGAAAAAGAGAGAAAGACAGAGAGAGAGATAGTAAGATGTCAAATTACTGTTTCACAGATAAATCTAGCAGAAGGTGACTGTTACTTGACACTTGCGTTTTATTATCATGATATATGTTACATATGAGTGTGCGTGTGAGTAAGTATACCTCTCTCTCTCTTTCTCATTCGCTTTCCATTTCTCTCGTTTTACAAGATGTCAAATCAAAAGGATTATCTTTAATCGATAGTTGTAGATCTATCAATAAATATAGAATTACATGAAAGGACAGTCTAACTGCTTGCATGTCTGTTTGTCTTTCTCTCTCCCTCTCTCTCTTTCTGTATATATATGTGTGTGTGTGTGTAAGAGAGAGGTAAAGAGAGAGAGAGAGAGAAAAAAAAGAGAGGGTGAGAGAGAGGGGGAGTGAGAGAGAGAGAAAAAGAGAGGCTGAGAGAGGGGGGTGAGAGAGAGAAAAAGAGAGGCTGAGAGAGGGGGGGGTGAGAGAGAGAAAAAGAGAGGCTGAGAGAGAGGGTGTGTGTGAGAGGGGGGCGAGTGTGAGAAAGAGAGAGAAAGAAGGAGAAAATGAGAGATAGCTAGCTAGATAGAGAGATTTCCCAACGGTATTTTTTTAAATAAAGAACTGATAGTTTATTGCAAACTATTGTATCCAGAAAAATGTAGTTTGCTTGAAGCATGTATGTAATATATGGAAAGTGATAGAAGGCTAGACAATGTAAAATAGACGGTAAGATAAAGACAACGATAAAGTTAGTTACTTCGCAATCTTTTCTTTATATTTTTTTTTTATTTCTTTTGAAAAAATGTTCCGGGAGATGAAACCAGAACATTTTTCTCTGAGAGTTCCTTACACTCTGAAGAAAGGAATTTCATGTCCAGAAATATTAGGACGAAAGAAAAAAAAAAATACCAAGCAACTAACTGTTTCGTTACCTTCATCTTACCGTCCATTTTGCATTGTTTAGCCTTCTTACATATATCACTTTCCACGTTATATTGTATTCAGTGTAGTAGGCAGAGGGAAGAAACATCCCTATTGTATTTCTCCGTTAAGTTTTTAATCAATTAGATTAAATGCTGGAGTCGGGTCCATAACTTTCATGAGGACCTTGAGCCAATCATCTACGAAACGCGCACAACAGATCGATACTTGATAACAACATAAATACACGTAAACCAAACTTCCTCGTTTGTTTGTTGCTGCTTTTTTTTTTCTTATTGTATACACTCTGCCTGTGAATATATAATGTAATAAGTTGCACACACAGATGCATAAATACATAAATATATGTGTATGTAATGTCTCGCCTTGACCAGTTTTGCTCAATGACCGAACGAGTTAAAATACTCAGAAAAATTAAAAGAATCAATTTAATCAGAGTTATTTATCAAATTATAAATGCGAGGAAAGAATAGACAAAAAATTACCTATTTTTTCTTGAAAGTCCCTATTAGTTTCATTGACTATCTTCAGCACTGGTCCACCAGAGAAGTGAACTTCCTAAAGACAAGGATGACAAAGTATATTTATAAAGAGGAAAATACGAATTTGAAGATGTTAGGGTCTTTTATTAATTGAGCTGTTATACATATTTCAATGACGATAGATATCGTGATTTCTTCAGACAGCAAAAATTGATTAAAAGGTAACATTTCTGAGGTAATTTTGGGTGGGAGGGAACGGACTAAAAAGATGTGTATGTTTTTGCTTCGAGTGTCCGCTCCCTACTAACTTTCATTGCATTTCCTCTCCTTCATTCTCTCGATAATTCTTTTTGTCTTTATATATATCTATATATCTTCTTCCTTTGTTTTCTTTATAATCCCATTTTTCCCGTTCATCCTTACTCATTTGTACCTTTTCTTACATTTTTCCTTAAATCATCAATGTATTATTTGTCTCCACCGGATTGATCGGGTACCAACTACTTGATTATTTAATTTTAATTTTTATATTCGTTACAGTAGATACTTTAAATATTGCCTGTCATTCTCGACATCCATTGGGGAGTCATAACAAGTTAATATCCAGCTCGGAACCCAATCCCTAATACCAATATATACTTTGCTAGTTAAATATTATTCTTAGCATATTGACTGTTGTCTAGTTTTCTGGACTTCTATCTTTTAACTCTTAACGTCTGAAATTTAGAATTTGTTTGGATTTTCGAGTTGTGAAACCTTAAATATTTTCTATAAATTATATTAACCATACCAGTAGGTAACTTTCTCACTTTGGGGTTGATGGTCTGTATATTATCCCGCCATAAACGGGTATGAATGCACTAAAATTCTGCTGCTCACCAAAGCTAGCCGTAAATAAATTTGGCCGAATTGAACTTCCACTGACCATATAGTGTTGTCGGCTGAGGTGGTGGGGGACTGGTAGCTAGAGAGAACAAACAAGGTTGGTAGTATTCTGGGTGTAGTTGAGTAGTCAGCCACCCACACCCCTGTGATTACGCAGTGCTGTCTAGATGTTCTGAAAGTTAGAAGAGAGTGGACACTCAAAGCAAACACATACACTTTTTTAGTCTGCTCCCTTCCACCCAAAATTGCCTCAGAAATGTTACCTTTTACTCAATTTTTGCTGTCTGAAGAAATCACGATATCTATCGTCATTGAAATATGTATAACAGCTCAATTAATAAAAGACCCTAACATCTTCAACTTCGTATTTTCCTCTTTATAAATATACTTTGTCATCCTTGTCTTTAGGAAGTAATATGACGTTGAGTGCTAGAAGTGAATTACATCCTTGATTTATGTGAACTTAATGGTATAAGCCCAATTGGGCTTATACCATTAAGTTCACATGAAGATATGTCACTATCTTAACACCGGCAGTATCGGTAGAGGGTCGGACGCCATGCTTTGACGCATAGAGTTACGGTCCTTGCCATTCTGAGTTCAAATCCCGCCGTCGATAAAATAAAGTAGCAGTAATACACTGGGATAATTGCTGGCATTGTGCCAAAAGTAGAAACAATTATATTCTATCGGACGAAAGCGTACTTAAATATTAGTACCCTTGAAATACGTAAAATAAATATGGTTTTATAAAGATATTTTACATTTATTATCTCTGAAAACATGTGTTGAAACAGATACTGTTATACTTGGTGGGGGGGGGTGCTGCCAATAGAAACATACGCACCTGCTGGTTTTCACTTCAGTTTATTATAAATATCTGGTTGGTTGGTTGGTTCGATAACCGGATGGTTGTTTATATATTGTCAAAGCTCTTTCGTCACACATCCTGTGACCTCCTCAGTGACTGGGTTTTTATTTTGTACCTCTCATTTGTTCTGTTCTACACCATCTTGTTTTTGTATTGTGTGTTGTGTGTTGTGACAACATACAACACACAAAAACATGATGGTGTAGGACAGAACAAATGAAAGACACAAAATAAAAACTCAGTCACTGAAGAGGTCAGAGAATGTGTGACGAAAGAGCTTTGACAATATATAAACAACCATCCGGTTATCGAACCAACCAACCAACTAGAAATGTATAATAAATTGAAGTGAAAATCACAGGTGCATGTGTTTTTATTGGAAGCATGACCCTCCCAAAGTAAAACAATATATATGTGTGTGTGTGTGTGTGTGTGTGTGTGTACAAGTATATCAATGGAGAAATCGACTTCTATCATGTAAAAAAACATTTATTTCATTACAAAGTTGTACATCAAAGTTGTACATCAATTTTTTTTAAATGTTAGGAAACATTTCGCATATGTCAATATATTGGCGTAGATATATAGCCATACTTGTACAATCCTTCTCTTCGGAGGGATGATACAAGTTTTAAAATGAGTGAGAATGTGCGTGAAATAGCAATTTTACCTTAGGCACTGTGTAGTGGTTAGTTTGGCTCTTAAATGTAACATACGTATATTGACTCAAATAAACATTATAGGAATAACATTAGAGCTTATAAATTTAATTGTTTCTACTTTTGGCACAAGGCCAGCAATTTCCCACTACATTACTGGTACTTTATTTTATCGACCCCGTAAGGATGAAAGGCAAAGTTAACCTCGGCGGGACTTGAACTCAGACCGTAAAGAGACGTAACTATGCTAGAAAGCATGGCATCCGATCCTCTACCGATACTGCCAATTCACCACCCTTATAAATTTAATAATTGTTTCTACTTTTGGCACAAGGCCAGCAATTATCCCAGTGTATTACTGTTACTTTATTTTATCGACCCCGTAAGGATGAAAGTTAACCTCGGCGGGATTTGAACTCAGAATGGCAAGGGCCATAACTCTATGCGTCAAAGCATGGCGTCCGACCCTCTACCGATACTGCCAATCCACCAGTGACGAAAAATTTTAACTCAAACTATATACAGTGGGTCCTCGATATACGGTAGTTCTTTATCCGGTAAATTCACCGATACAGTTTTGGGTAATTACTACCATCAATTCTATTTACGGTAAAAAAAATTCACAGAAACGGTTTTTGGTCGTGTTTTGTTTATATTGTACCGTAGCGCCACCTGTAGTAAGCAATAAATTCCCCTTGAATTCGTGGAAACTGACTGCAATTCGAATTCTAGGAAAATTGTGTTACTACAGCTATTGTACTAACTGACCTTACAGAGAAACTGGTCAATCACGAGCGAGTTCAGATATCGGTCGATGACGTCATAACTTTTAACTAATCACTTCAGTTCGGTAAACTATCGTGTCCTCTCAGTGAGAGAATTTTTGCCGAACTGAAGTGATCAGTTAAGAGTTATGACGTTATTCAAAGTAAGAGAAAACCCAACGGCGTGTTTTTGGAGCATAATTATCATGGCATATCTTATAACCCCATATCTCATGGCCCCAAAACGTCCTACGAATATTGTTGATGCAGATGGAAGGGCCAAACGCACGAGGAAGAGCCTGACTTTGGAGATAAAGCTGGACATTTTGAAAAGGAAGGAACAGGGGCAAGGAACGTCCGCCATAAGTCGTAACTTAGGCCTAGCCTAGTCTACAGTCCGGACTGTTTTAAAAAATAGTGAGGCTGTCAAAAAAGCTGGGGAGAATACTACGAATCTACAGAGTAAATTGTTGACCAAACATCGTGAGCCGATTATGGATAGGATGGAAAGGTTGCTCAAAATTTGGATAGACGACTAAAATCGTCAAAATATGCCTCTGTCTTTAAATGTAATCAGTGAGAAAGCGTTGTCCATTATTGACAGGCTCAAGACTGAAATGGGGTGGAGGACTTTGCATTCAAGGCAAGCAAAGGCTGGTTTGATAAGTTCAAACGATGTTCGAGTCTTCACAACATAAAAGTTACAGGTGAGGCTGCCTGTTCCGACAAAGAGTGCTGAAAATTTCAAGGCAGAGTTAGAGAAATGCATTGCAGAGAAGGGGTACAGAAAAAACAGGTTAATAATTATGATGAAACAGGACTTTATAGGAAAAAGATGACCAGTAATACTTATATTGACAAGGAGGAGAAAAGTGCGAAGGGGTTCAAAGCCTCAAAGGACCGCGTTACTCTGTTACTTGGAGGGAATGCAGAAGGAGATTTAAAGCTAAAGCCACTCATTATCTACCATTCTGAAACTCCAAGAGCACTCAAGGGGTTACTTAAGCAATACCTACCAGTGATATGGAAGTCTAATAAGAAGGCATGGCTGATCACTTCAATTCACCAGGATTTTTTCACCTCATATCTGTCACCAACCCTTAAGGAATATGCATTAGCTAACAACATTGCCAACTGTTTTCTGCTATTAGTGGACAACGCCCCCAGCCACCCACGGGCAATGGAAGACTGGTCAGAAAATATTGAGGTTTTGTTTCTCCCCCCAAACACCACATCTCTCATTCAGCCGATGGATCAAACAGTCATCAAAACATTTAAGGCATACTACCAGCGGAGAACCATGCAGCAGCTGATAAAGGGCACAGATGGGCCTGACAAGCCCACGATCAGGGAATAGTGGAAATTGTACAACATCAAGCATGGCTTAGACAACATCAAGGCATCTTGGGAAGAAGTGAAGCAGCCTACCATGAACTTGGCCTGGAAGATATTATGGCCAGCATGTGTGAATGACTTCCAAGGCTTTGCTGAGGACATTGGTGCGATAAAAATAGATATTGTAAATCTCTGCCATAGAGCTGGCTTCGATGGTGTTAATGATAATGATGTGCAAGACCTTTTGGAAAGCCATGCTGAACCACTCTCCATTGATGAGCTCATAGAACTAGACAAGGCGATACAGGAGACAGAAAAAGAAGAAGAGGAGGAAGAAGAACCTGTGCGTGGCGTGGACATAAAAACTCTAAGAGAATGTCTCGGGAGTATCGAAACAATCTTAGAAACCCTGAAGGAGCGTGACCCCAACCCTGCTAGGAGCAGCAAAGTGGCTCAAGACGTCGAGAAAAGCGTCAAGATTTACCAAGAAATGTATGAAGCCAAAAGAAACACCGCCAAACAGTCCTCCATCTACTCTTTCTTCAAGCCAGTCACACCTGCCAACCGTGCTACAGCTGGCCCTTCAACATCCACTGCAGTCAACGAGTTTGTTGGTTTTGAGCCTCCCACATCACCTTCATCCTCCCCTGCCAACTCAGCCCAAGATGAGTAAGAGCTGAAACCCATACTGTCCCTTAGCCTCAGGAGGGACAAATGAAGTGGCACATCATCTGATGAACTACGCGGCATGTGTAAGGTACAGTAAATAAAAAAAAAACATTATTTCTTTTCTGTAGGGATGACATTTTCGATGTGCTGGAACGCATCCCTATCTATTTCATGTTACAATGAGTTCTTTATACGGTAATTCGATATAGGGTAAGGGTTTCAGGAACGCATATATACCGTATATCGAGGACTCACTGTACTGTACTGAGAAAATATGGAAGCTGAAATTAGTAATAATGTATCAATCAGTAGGATGATTTCTAATTGTTAAGAATTATTGGCCTAAAAGTTACGACCATTTTTTAAATACCGTGTACGGGTGCATACACATATACATATACATACACACATATACACGTGTGTTGGTATATGTGTGCTCATGCACACATCCACATACACACACGTGTACAAGTGTGTCCACATATATGTGTTTATGGGTGTGTTTAATGGTAGTTTTTAAACTAGAAAACATTATCCGTCTCTCAGTTTATCCATTACATAGGTATGGGATGTACATAAACACACACACACACAGATACATACACATTGGCACACCTATGCACACAGACAAAGAACCATTCCCAAATATATATATATATAAGGAAGCCTTCCATGGGAAAGAATCACTATGAATAGGTATATTTGAAGAGCAATGATTCTTGCTGCCACTGTTGCTACTGATGTAAAGAGGGTGATGTTTGGATTGGAGAAAGAGATAGATAGGGATGGAGAGAGAGGGGGGAGACAGAGAGCAATCACTCTTATTACAGAAAAGTTAGTGATGTTTGGATTGGAGAAAGAGATAGAGAGGGATATAGAGATGGAGAGAGAGGGGGGAGAGACAGAGAGGGAGAGAGAGAGGGATGGAGAGAGAGAGGGGGGAGAGAGAAACAGACAGCAACCACTCTTATTACAGAAAAGTTGCTGATGTTTGGATTATAGATAGGGATGGAGAGAGGGAGAGAGAGAGGGGGGAGAGACAGAGAGCAATCACTCTTATTAGAGAAAAGTTAGTGATGTTTGGATTGGAGAAAGAAAACGATTGAGTTAGAGAGCAAGAGGGGGCGTCATTGTTATTATAGTAAAGTTGGTAATGTTTAGGTTGTATATAGAGAGAGGGGGACAGAGAGAGGTCATTGTTACTATAGTAAAGTTGGTAATGTCTGGGTTGTATATAGAGAGAGGGGGACAGAGAGAGGTCATTGTTACTATAGTAAAGTTGGTAATGTCTGGGTTGTATATAGAGAGAGAGGGGGACAGAGAGAGGTCATTGTTACTATAGTAAAGTTGGTGATGTCTGGGTTGTATATAGAGAGAGGGGGACAGAGAGAGGTCATTGTTACTATAGTAAAGTTGGTAATGTCTGGGTTGTATATAGAGAGAGGGGGACAGAGAGAGGTCATTGTTACTATAGTAAAGTTGGTAATGTCTGGGTTGTATATATAGAGAAAGAGGGGGACAGAGAGAGGTCATTGTTACTATAGTAAAGTTGGTAATGTCTGGGTTGTATATAGAGAAAGGGGGACAGAGAGAGGTAATTGTTACTATAGTAAAGTTGGTAATGTCTGGGTTGTATATAGAGAGAGAGGGACAGAGAGAGGTCATCGTTACTATAGTAAAGTTGGTAATGTCTGGGTTGTATATAGAGAGACAGGGACAGAGAGAGGTCATTGTTACTATAGTAAAGTTGGTGGTGTCTGGGTTGTCTATAGAGAGAGAGGGGGACAGAGAGAGGTCATTGTTACTATAGTAAAGTTGGTGGTGTCTGGGTTGTATATAGAGAGAGAGGGGGACAGAGAGAGGTCATTGTTACTATAGTAAAGTTGGTAATGTCTGGGTTGTATATATATAGAGAGAGGGGGACAGAGAGAGGTCATTGTTACTATAGTAAAGTTGGTAATGTCTGGGTTGTATATATAGAGAGAGGGGGACAGAGAGAGGTCATTGTTACTATAGTAAAGTTGGTGGTGTCTGGGTTGTATATAGAGAGAGAGGGGGACAGAGAGAGGTCATTGTTACTATAGTAAGTTGGTAATGTCTGGGTTGTATATATATAGAGAGAGAGGGACAGAGAGAGGTCATTGTTACTATAGTAAAGTTGGTAATGTCTGGGTTGTATATATAGAGAGAGGGGGACAGAGAGAGGTCATTGTTACTATAGTAAAGTTGGTAATGTCTGGGTTGTATATAGAGAGAGAGGGGGACAGAGAGAGGTCATTGTTACTATAGTAAAGTTGGTAATGTCTGGGTTGTATATATAGAGAGAGAGGTCATTGTTACTATAGTAACGTTGGTAATGTCTGGGTTGTATATATAGAGAGAGGGGGACAGAGAGAGGTCATTGTTACTATAGTAAAGTTGGTAATGTCTGGGTTGTATATAGAGAGAGAGGGGGACAGAGAGAGGTCATTGTTACTATAGTAAAGTTGGTAATGTCTGGGTTGTATATAGAGAGAGGGGGACAGAGAGAGGTCATTGTTACTATAGTAAAATTGGTAATGTCTGGGTTGTATATAGAGAGAGAGGGGGACAGAGAGAGGTCATTGTTACTATAGTAAAGTTGGTAATGTCTGGGTTGTATATAGAGAGAGAGGGGGACAGAGAGAGGTCATTGTTACTATAGTAAAGTTGGTAATGTCTGGGTTGTATATAGAGAGAGGGGGACAGAGAGAGGTCATTGTTACTATAGTAAAATTGGTAATGTCTGGGTTGTATATAGAGAGAGAGGGGGACAGAGAGAGGTCATTGTTACTATAGTAAAGTTGGTAATGTCTGGGTTGTATATCGAGAGAGAGGGGGACAGAGAGAGGTCATTGTTACTATAGTAAAGTTGGTAATGTCTGGGTTGTATATATAGAGAGAGGGGGACAGAGAGAGGTCATTGTTACTATAGTAAAGTTGGTAATGTCTGGGTTGTATATAGAGAGAGGGGGACAGAGAGAGGTCATTGTTACTATAGTAAAGTTGGTAATGTCTGGGTTGTATATAGAGAGAGAGGGGGACAGAGAGAGGTCATTGTTACTATAGTAAAGTTGGTAATGTCTGGGTTGTATATATAGAGAGAGGGGGACAGAGAGAGGTCATTGTTACTATAGTAAAGTTGGTAATGTCTGGGTTGTATATAGAGAGAGGGGGACAGAGAGAGGTCATTGTTACTATAGTAAAGTTGGTAATGTCTGGGTTGTATATAGAGAGAGAGGGGGACAGAGAGAGGTCATTGTTACTATAGTAAAATTGGTAATGTCTGGGTTGTATATAGAGAGAGAGGGGGACAGAGAGAGGTCATTGTTACTATAGTAAAGTTGGTAATGTCTGGGTTGTATATATATAGAGAGAGAGGGACAGAGAGAGGTCATTGTTACTATAGTAAAGTTGGTGGTGTCTGGGTTGTATATAGAGAGAGGGGGACAGAGAGAGGTCATTGTTACTATAGTAAAATTGGTAATGTCTGGGTTGTATATATAGAGAAAGAGGGGGACAGAGAGAGGTCATTGTTACTATAGTAAAGTTGGTAATGTCTGGGTTGTATATAGAGGGAGGGGGACAGAGAGAGGTCATTGTTACTATAGTAAAGTTGGTAATGTCTGGGTTGTATGTATAGAGAGAGAGGGGGACAGAGAGAGGTCATTGTTACTATAGTAAAGTTGGTAATGTCTGGGTTGTATGTATAGAGAGAGAGGGGGACAGAGAGAGGTCATTGTTACTATAGTAAAGTTGGTAATGCCTGGGTTGTATATAGAGAGAGAGGGGGACAGAGAGAGGTCATTGTTACTATAGTAAAGTTGGTAATGTCTGGGTTGTATGTATAGAGAGAGAGGGGGACAGAGAGAGGTCATTGTTGTTATAGTAAAGTTGGTAATGTCTGGGTTGTATATAGAGAGACAGGGACAGAGAGAGGTCATTGTTACTATAGTAAAGTTGGTGGTGTCTGGGTTGTCTATAGAGAGAGAGGGGGACAGAGAGAGGTCATTGTTACTATAGTAAAGTTCGTAATGTCTGGGTTGTATATATAGAGAGAGGGGGACAGAGAGAGGTCATTGTTACTATAGTAAAGTTGGTAATGTCTGGGTTGTATATATATACAGAGAGGGGGACAGAGAGAGGTCATTGTTACTATAGTAAAGTTGGTGGTGTCTGGGTTGTATATATAGAGAGAGAGGGACAGAGAGAGGTCATTGTTACTATAGTAAAGTTGGTAATGTCTGGGTTGTATATATATAGAGAGAGAGGGGGACAGAGAGAGGTCATTGTTACTATAGTAAAGTTGGTAATGTCTGGGTTGTATATATATAGAGAGAGAGGGACAGAGAGAGGTCATTGTTACTATAGTAAAGTTGGTGGTGTCTGGGTTGTATATAGAGAGAGGGGGACAGAGAGAGGTCATTGTTACTATAGTAAAATTGGTAATGTCTGGGTTGTATATATAGAGAAAGAGGGGGACAGAGAGAGGTCATTGTTACTATAGTAAAGTTGGTAATGTCTGGGTTGTATGTAGAGAGAGGGGGACAGAGAGAGGTCATTGTTACTATAGTAAAGTTGGTAATGTCTGGGTTGTATGTATAGAGAGAGAGGGTGACAGAGAGAGGTCATTGTTACTATAGTAAAGTTGGTGGTGTCTGGGTTGTATATAGAGAGAGGGGGACAGAGAGAGGTCATTGTTACTATAGTAAAGTTGGTAATGTCTGGGTTGTATATAGAGAGAGAGGGGGACAGAGAGAGGTCATTGTTACTATAGTAAAGTTGGTAATGTCTGGGTTGTATATAGAGAGAGAGGGGGACAGAGAGAGGTCATTGTTACTATAGTAAAGTTGGTAATGTCTGGGTTGTATATATAGAGAGAGGGGGACAGAGAGAGGTCATTGTTACTATAGTAAAGTTGGTAATGTCTGGGTTGCATATAGAGAGAGAGGGGGACAGAGAGAGGTCATTGTTACTATAGTAAAGTTGGTAATGTCTGGGTTGTATATAGAGAGAGAGGGGGACAGAGAGAGGTCATTGTTACTATAGTAAAGTTGGTAATGTATGGGTTGTATATATAGAGAGAGAGGGACAGAGAGAGGTCATTGTTACTATAGTAAAGTTGGTAATGTCTGGGTTGTATATATAGAGAGAGGGGGACAGAGAGAGGTCATTGTTACTATAGTAAAGTTGGTAATGTCTGAGTTGTATATAGAGAGAGGGACAGAGAGAGGTCATTGTTACTATAGTAAAGTTGGTGGTGTCTGGGTTGTATATAGAGAGAGAGGGGGACAGAGAGCGGTCATTGTTACTATAGTAAAATTGGTAATGTCTGGGTTGTATATATATATAGAGAGAGGGGGACAGAGAGAGGTCATTGTTACTATAGTAAAGTTGGTAATGTCTGGGTTGTATATATATAGAGAGAGAGGGACAGAGAGAGGTCATTGTTACTATAGTAAAGTTGGTGGTGTCTGGGTTGTATATAGAGAGAGGGGGACAGAGAGAGGTCATTGTTACTATAGTAAAATTGGTAATGTCTGGGTTGTATATATAGAGAAAGAGGGGGACAGAGAGAGGTCATTGTTACTATAGTAAAGTTGGTAATGTCTGGGTTGTATATAGAGAAAGGGGGACAGAGAGAGGTCATTGTTACTATAGTAAAGTTGGTAATGTCTGGGTTGTATGTATAGAGAGAGAGGGGGACAGAGAGAGGTCATTGTTACTATAGTAAAGTTGGTAATGTCTGGGTTGTATATAGAGAGACAGGGACAGAGAGAGGTCATTGTTACTATAGTAAAGTTGGTGGTGTCTGGGTTGTCTATAGAGAGAGAGGGGGACAGAGAGAGGTCATTGTTACTATAGTAAAGTTGGTAATGTCTGGGTTGTATATAGAGAGACAGGGACAGAGAGAGGTCATTGTTACTATAGTAAAGTTCGTAATGTCTGGGTTGTATATATAGAGAGAGGGGGACAGAGAGAGGTCATTGTTACTATAGTATAGTTGGTAATGTCTGGGTTGTATATAGAGAGAGAGGGGGACAGAGAGAGGTCATTGTTACTATAGTAAAATTGGTGGTGTCTGGGTTGTATATAGAGAGAAGGGGACAGAGAGGGGTCATTGTTACTATAGTAAAATTGGTAATGTCTGGGTTGTATATATAGAGAAAGAGGGGGACAGAGAGAGGTCATTGTTACTATAGTAAAGTTGGTGGTGTCTGGGTTGTATATAGAGAGAAGGGGACAGAGAGGGGTCATTGTTACTATAGTAAAATTGGTAATGTCTGGGTTGTATATATAGAGAAAGAGGGGGACAGAGAGAGGTCATTGTTACTATAGTAAAATTGGTAATGTCTGGGTTGTATATATAGAGAAAGAGGGGGACAGAGAGAGGTCATTGTTACTATAGTAAAGTTGGTAATGTCTGGGTTGTATATAGAGAGAGGGGGACAGAGAGAGGTCATTGTTACTATAGTAAAGTTGGTAATGTCTGGGTTGTATGTATAGAGAGAGAGAGGGACAGAGAGAGGTCATTGTTACTATAGTAAAGTTGGTAATGTCTGGGTTGTATATAGAGAGACAGGGACAGAGAGAGGTCATTGTTACTATAGTAAAGTTGGTGGTGTCTGGGTTGTCTATAGAGAGAGAGGGGGACAGAGAGAGGTCATTGTTACTATAGTAAAGTTCGTAATGTCTGGGTTGTATATATAGAGAGAGGGGGACAGAGAGAGGTCATTGTTACTATAGTAAAGTTGGTGGTGTCTGGGTTGTATATATAGAGAGAGAGGGACAGAGAGAGGTCATTGTTACTATAGTAAAGTTGGTAATGTCTGGGTTGTATATATATAGATAGAGAGAGGGACAGAGAGAGGTCATTGTTACTATAGTAAAGTTGGTAATGTCTGGGTTGTATATATATAGAGAGAGAGGGACAGAGAGAGGTCATTGTTACTATAGTAAAGTTGGTGGTGTCTGGGTTGTATATAGAGAGAGAGGGGGACAGAGAGAGGTCATTGTTACTATAGTAGAGTTGGTGGTGTCTGGGTTTTATATAGAGAGAGGGGGTCAGAGAGAGGTTATTGTTACTATAGTAAAGTTGGTAATGTCTGGGTTGTATATAGAGAGAGGGGGACAGAGAGAGGTCATTGTTACTATAGTAAAGTTGGTAATGTCTGGGTTGTATATATAGAGAGAGGGGGACAGAGAGAGGTCATTGTTACTATAGTAAAGTTGGTAATGTCTGGGTTGTATATAGAGAGAGGGGGACAGAGAGAGGTCATTGTTACTATAGTAAAGTTGGTAATGTCTGGGTTGTATATAGAGAGAGAGGGGGACAGAGAGAGGTCATTGTTACTATAGTAAAGTTGGTAATGTCTGGGTTGTATATAGAGAGAGAGGGGGACAGAGAGAGGTCATTGTTACTATAGTAAAGTTGGTAATGTCTGGGTTGTATATATAGAGAGAGGGGGACAGAGAGAGGTCATTGTTACTATAGTAAAGTTGGTAATGTCTGGGTTGCATATAGAGAGAGAGGGGGACAGAGAGAGGTCATTGTTACTATAGTAAAGTTGGTAATGTCTGGGTTGTATATATATAGAGAGAGAGGGACAGAGAGAGGTCATTGTTACTATAGTAAAGTTGGTGGTGTCTGGGTTGTATATAGAGAGAGGGGGACAGAGAGAGGTCATTGTTACTATAGTAAAATTGGTAATGTCTGGGTTGTATATAGAGAGAGGGACAGAGAGAGGTCATTGTTACTATAGTAAAGTTGGTGGTGTCTGGGTTGTATATATAGAGAGAGGGGGACAGAGAGCGGTCATTGTTACTATAGTAAAGTTGGTAATGTCTGGGTTGTATATATAGAGAGAGGGGGACAGAGAGAGGTCATTGTTACTATAGTAAAGTTGGTAATGTCTGGGTTGTATATATATATAGAGAGAGGGGGACAGAGAGAGGTCATTGTTACTATAGTAAAGTTGGTAATGTCTGGGTTGTATATATATAGAGAGAGAGGGACAGAGAGAGGTCATTGTTACTATAGTAAAGTTGGTGGTGTCTGGGTTGTATATAGAGAGAGGGGGACAGAGAGAGGTCATTGTTACTATAGTAAAATTGGTAATGTCTGGGTTGTATATATAGAGAAAGAGGGGGACAGAGAGAGGTCATTGTTACTATAGTAAAGTTGGTAATGTCTGGGTTGTATATAGAGAGAGGGGGACAGAGAGAGGTCATTGTTACTATAGTAAAGTTGGTAATGTCTGGGTTGTATGTATAGAGAGAGAGGGGGACAGAGAGAGGTCATTGTTACTATAGTAAAGTTGGTAATGTCTGGGTTGTATATAGAGAGACAGGGACAGAGAGAGGTCATTGTTACTATAGTAAAGTTGGTGGTGTCTGGGTTGTCTATAGAGAGAGAGGGGGACAGAGAGAGGTCATTGTTACTATAGTAAAGTTGGTAATGTCTGGGTTGTATATAGAGAGACAGGGACAGAGAGAGGTCATTGTTACTATAGTAAAGTTCGTAATGTCTGGGTTGTATATATAGAGAGAGGGGGACAGAGAGAGGTCATTGTTACTATAGTAAAGTTGGTAATGTCTGGGTTGTATATAGAGAGAGAGGGGGACAGAGAGAGGTCATTGTTACTATAGTAAAATTGGTGGTGTCTGGGTTGTATATAGAGAGAAGGGGACAGAGAGGGGTCATTGTTACTATAGTAAAATTGGTAATGTCTGGGTTGTATATATAGAGAAAGAGGGGGACAGAGAGAGGTCATTGTTACTATAGTAAAGTTGGTAATGTCTGGGTTGTATATAGAGAGAGGGGGACAGAGAGAGGTCATTGTTACTATAGTAAAGTTGGTAATGTCTGGGTTGTATATATAGAGAGAGGGGGACAGAGAGAGGTCATTGTTACTATAGTAAAGTTGGTAATGTATGGGTTGTATATATAGAGAGAGAGGGACAGAGAGAGGTCATTGTTACTATAGTAAAGTTGGTAATGTCTGAGTTGTATATAGAGAGAGGGACAGAGAGAGGTCATTGTTACTATAGTAAAGTTGGTGGTGTCTGGGTTGTATATAGAGAGAGAGGGGGACAGAGAGAGGTCATTGTTACTATAGTAAAGTTGGTGGTGTCTGGGTTGTATATAGAGAGAGAGGGGGACAGAGAGAGGTCATTGTTACTATAGTAAAGTTGGTAATGTCTGGGTTGTATATAGAGAGAGAGGGGGACAGAGAGAGGTCATTGTTACTATAGTAAAGTTGGTGGTGTCTGGGTTGTATATAGAGAGAAGGGGACAGAGAGGGGTCATTGTTACTATAGTAAAATTGGTAATGTCTGGGTTGTATATATAGAGAGAGGGGGACAGAGAGAGGTCATTGTTACTATAGTAAAGTTGGTGGTGTCTGGGTTGTATATAGAGAGAGAGGGGGACAGAGAGAGGTCATTGTTACTATAGTAAAGTTGGTGGTGTCTGGGTTGTCTATAGAGAGAGAGGGGGACAGAGAGAGGTCATTGTTACTATAGTAAAGTTGGTGGTGTCTGGGTTGTCTATAGAGAGAGAGGGGGACAGAGAGAGGTCATTGTTACTATAGTAAAGTTCGTAATGTCTGGGTTGTATATATAGAGAGAGGGGGACAGAGAGAGGTCATTGTTACTATAGTAAAGTTGGTGGTGTCTGGGTTGTATATATATAGAGAGAGAGGGACAGAGAGAGGTCATTGTTACTATAGTAAAGTTGGTGGTGTCTGGGTTGTATATATAGAGAGAGAGGGACAGAGAGAGGTCATTGTTACTATAGTAAAGTTGGTAATGTCTGGGTTGTATATATATAGAGAGAGAGGGACAGAGAGAGGTCATTGTTACTATAGTAAAGTTGGTGGTGTCTGGGTTGTATATATAGAGAGAGAGGGACAGAGAGAGGTCATTGTTACTATAGTAAAGTTGGTAATGTCTGGGTTGTATATATATAGAGAGAGAGGGGGACAGAGAGAGGTCATTGTTACTATAGTAAAGTTGGTAATGTCTGGGTTGTATATATATAGAGAGAGAGGGACAGAGAGAGGTCATTGTTACTATAGTAAAGTTGGTGGTGTCTGGGTTGTATATAGAGAGAGAGGGGGACAGAGAGAGGTCATTGTTACTATAGTAAAGTTGGTAATGTCTGGGTTGTATATAGAGAGACAGGGACAGAGAGAGGTCATTGTTACTATAGTAAAGTTGGTGGTGTCTGGGTTGTCTATAGAGAGAGATGGGGACAGAGAGAGGTCATTGTTACTATAGTAAAGTTCGTAATGTCTGGGTTGTATATATAGAGAGAGGGGGACAGAGAGAGGTCATTGTTACTATAGTAAAGTTGGTGGTGTCTGGGTTGTATATATAGAGAGAGAGGGACAGAGAGAGGTCATTGTTACTATAGTAAAGTTGGTAATGTCTGGGTTGTATGTATAGAGAGAGAGGGGGACAGAGAGAGGTCATTGTTACTATAGTAAAGTTGGTGGTGTCTGGGTTGTATATAGAGAGACAGGGACAGAGAGAGGTCATTGTTACTATAGTAAAGTTGGTGGTGTCTGGGTTGTCTATAGAGAGAGAGGGGGACAGAGAGATGTCATTGTTACTATAGTAAAGTTCGTAATGTCTGGGTTGTATATATAGAGAGAGGGGGTCAGAGAGAGGTCATTGTTACTATAGTAAAGTTGGTAATGTCTGGGTTGTATATAGAGAGAGAGGGGGACAGAGAGAGGTCATTGTTACTATAGTAAAATTGGGAATGTCTGGGTTGTATATATAGAGAAAGAGGGGGACAGAGAGAGGTCATTGTTACTATAGTAAAGTTGGTAATGTCTGGGTTGTATATATATAGAGAGAGAGGGACAGAGAGAGGTCATTGTTACTATAGTAAAGTTGGTGGTGTCTGGGTTGTATATAGAGAGAGAGGGGGACAGAGAGAGGTCATTGTTACTACAGTAAAGTTGGTGGTGTCTGGGTTGTATATAGAGAGAAGGGGACAGAGAGGGGTCATTGTTACTATAGTAAAATTGGTAATGTCTGGGTTGTATATATAGAGAAAGAGGGGGACAGAGAGAGGTCATTGTTACTATAGTAAAGTTGGTAATGTCTGAGTTGTATGTATAGAGAGAGAGAGGGACAGAGAGAGGTCATTGTTACTATAGTAAAGTTGGTAATGTCTGGGTTGTATATAGAGAGAGAGGGGGACAGAGAGAGGTCATTGTTACTATAGTAAAGTTGGTGGTGTCTGGGTTGTCTATAGAGAGAGAGGGGGACAGAGAGAGGTCATTGTTACTATAGTAAAGTTCGTAATGTCTGGGTTGTATATATAGAGAGAGGGGGACAGAGAGAGGTCATTGTTACTATAGTAAAGTTGGTGGTGTCTGGGTTGTATATATAGAGAGAGAGGGACAGAGAGAGGTCATTGTTACTATAGTAAAGTTGGTAATGTCTGGGTTGTATATATATAGATAGAGAGAGGGACAGAGAGAGGTCATTGTTACTATAGTAAAGTTGGTAATGTCTGGGTTGTATATATATAGAGAGAGAGGGACAGAGAGAGGTCATTGTTACTATAGTAAAGTTGGTGGTGTCTGGGTTGTATATAGAGAGAGAGGGGGACAGAGAGAGGTCATTGTTACTATAGTAGAGTTGGTGGTGTCTGGGTTTTATATAGAGAGAGGGGGTCAGAGAGAGGTTATTGTTACTATAGTAAAGTTGGTAATGTCTGGGTTGTATATAGAGAGAGGGGGACAGAGAGAGGTCATTGTTACTATAGTAAAGTTGGTAATGTCTGGGTTGCATATAGAGAGAGAGGGGGACAGAGAGAGGTCATTGTTACTATAGTAAAGTTGGTAATGTCTGGGTTGTATATAGAGAGAGAGGGGGACAGAGAGAGGTCATTGTTACTATAGTAAAGTTGGTAATGTATGGGTTGTATATATAGAGAGAGAGGGACAGAGAGAGGTCATTGTTACTATAGTAAAGTTGGTAATGTATGGGTTGTATATATAGAGAGAGAGGGACAGAGAGAGGTCATTGTTACTATAGTAAAGTTGGTAATGTCTGGGTTGTATATATAGAGAGAGGGGGACAGAGAGAGGTCATTGTTACTATAGTAAAGTTGGTAATGTCTGAGTTGTATATAGAGAGAGGGAGAGAGAGAGGTCATTGTTACTATAGTAAAGTTGGTGGTGTCTGGGTTGTATATATAGAGAGAGGGGGACAGAGAGCGGTCATTGTTACTATAGTAAAGTTGGTAATGTCTGGGTTGTATATATAGAGAGAGGGGGACAGAGAGAGGTCATTGTTACTATAGTAAAGTTGGTAATGTCTGGGTTGTATATATATATAGAGAGAGGGGGACAGAGAGAGGTCATTGTTACTATAGTAAAGTTGGTAATGTCTGGGTTGTATATATATAGAGAGAGAGGGACAGAGAGAGGTCATTGTTACTATAGTAAAGTTGGTGGTGTCTGGGTTGTATATAGAGAGAGGGGGACAGAGAGAGGTCATTGTTACTATAGTAAAATTGGTAATGTCTGGGTTGTATATATAGAGAAAGAGGGGGACAGAGAGAGGTCATTGTTACTATAGTAAAGTTGGTAATGTCTGGGTTGTATATAGAGAGAGGGGGACAGAGAGAGGTCATTGTTACTATAGTAAAGTTGGTAATGTCTGGGTTGTATGTATAGAGAGAGAGGGGGACAGAGAGAGGTCATTGTTACTATAGTAAAGTTGGTAATGTCTGGGTTGTATATAGAGAGACAGTGACAGAGAGAGGTCATTGTTACTATAGTAAAGTTGGTAATGTCTGGGTTGTATATATATAGAGAGAGAGGGACAGAGAGAGGTCATTGTTACTATAGTAAAGTTGGTGGTGTCTGGGTTGTATATAGAGAGAGGGGGACAGAGAGAGGTCATTGTTACTATAGTAAAATTGGTAATGTCTGGGTTGTATATATAGAGAAAGAGGGGGACAGAGAGAGGTCATTGTTACTATAGTAAAGTTGGTAATGTCTGGGTTGTATATAGAGAGAGGGGGACAGAGAGAGGTCATTGTTACTATAGTAAAGTTGGTAATGTCTGGGTTGTATGTATGGAGAGAGAGGGGGACAGAGAGAGGTCATTGTTACTATAGTAAAGTTGGTAATGTCTGGGTTGTATATAGAGAGACAGGGACAGAGAGAGGTCATTGTTACTATAGTAAAGTTGGTGGTGTCTGGGTTGTCTATAGAGAGAGAGGGGGACAGAGAGAGGTCATTGTTACTATAGTAAAGTTGGTAATGTCTGGGTTGTATATAGAGAGACAGGGACAGAGAGAGGTCATTGTTACTATAGTAAAGTTCGTAATGTCTGGGTTGTATATATAGAGAGAGGGGGACAGAGAGAGGTCATTGTTACTATAGTAAAGTTGGTAATGTCTGGGTTGTATATAGAGAGAGAGGGGGACAGAGAGAGGTCATTGTTACTATAGTAAAATTGGTGGTGTCTGGGTTGTATATAGAGAGAAGGGGACAGAGAGGGGTCATTGTTACTATAGTAAAATTGGTAATGTCTGGGTTGTATATATAGAGAAAGAGGGGGACAGAGAGAGGTCATTGTTACTATAGTAAAGTTGGTGGTGTCTGGGTTGTATATAGAGAGAAGGGGACAGAGAGGGGTCATTGTTACTATAGTAAAATTGGTAATGTCTGGGTTGTATATATAGAGAAAGAGGGGGACAGAGAGAGGTCATTGTTACTATAGTAAAATTGGTAATGTCTGGGTTGTATATATAGAGAAAGAGGCGGACAGAGAGAGGTCATTGTTACTATAGTAAAGATGGTAATGTCTGGGTTGTATATAGAGAGAGGGGGACAGAGAGAGGTCATTGTTACTATAGTAAAGTTGGTAATGTCTGGGTTGTATGTATAGAGAGAGAGAGGGACAGAGAGAGGTCATTGTTACTATAGTAAAGTTGGTAATGTCTGGGTTGTATATAGAGAGACAGGGACAGAGAGAGGTCATTGTTACTATAGTAAAGTTGGTGGTGTCTGGGTTGTCTATAGAGAGAGAGGGGGACAGAGAGAGGTCATTGTTACTATAGTAAAGTTCGTAATGTCTGGGTTGTATATATAGAGAGAGGGGGACAGAGAGAGGTCATTGTTACTATAGTAAAGTTGGTGGTGTCTGGGTTGTATATATAGAGAGAGAGGGACAGAGAGAGGTCATTGTTACTATAGTAAAGTTGGTAATGTCTGGGTTGTATATATATAGATAGAGAGAGGGACAGAGAGAGGTCATTGTTACTATAGTAAAGTTGGTAATGTCTGGGTTGTATATATATAGAGAGAGAGGGACAGAGAGAGGTCATTGTTACTATAGTAAAGTTGGTGGTGTCTGGGTTGTATATAGAGAGAGAGGGGGATAGAGAGAGGTCATTGTTACTATAGTAGAGTTGGTGGTGTCTGGGTTTTATATAGAGAGAGGGGGTCAGAGAGAGGTTATTGTTACTATAGTAAAGTTGGTAATGTCTGGGTTGTATATAGAGAGAGGGGGACAGAGAGAGGTCATTGTTACTATAGTAAAGTTGGTAATGTCTGGGTTGTATATATAGAGAGAGGGGGACAGAGAGAGGTCATTGTTACTATAGTAAAGTTGGTAATGTCTGGGTTGTATATAGAGAGAGGGGGACAGAGAGAGGTCATTGTTACTATAGTAAAGTTGGTAATGTCTGGGTTGTATATAGAGAGAGAGGGGGACAGAGAGAGGTCATTGTTACTATAGTAAAGTTGGTAATGTCTGGGTTGTATATAGAGAGAGAGGGGGACAGAGAGAGGTCATTGTTACTATAGTAAAGTTGGTAATGTCTGGGTTGTATATATAGAGAGAGGGGGACAGAGAGAGGTCATTGTTACTATAGTAAAGTTGGTAATGTCTGGGTTGCATATAGAGAGAGAGGGGGACAGAGAGAGGTCATTGTTACTATAGTAAAGTTGGTAATGTCTGGGTTGTATATAGAGAGAGAGGGGGACAGAGAGAGGTCATTGTTACTATAGTAAAGTTGGTAATGTATGTGTTGTATATATAGAGAGAGAGGGACAGAGAGAGGTCATTGTTACTATAGTAAAGTTGGTAATGTCTGGGTTGTATATATAGAGAGAGGGGGACAGAGAGAGGTCATTGTTACTATAGTAAAGTTGGTAATGTCTGAGTTGTATATAGAGAGACAGGGACAGAGAGAGGTCATTGTTACTATAGTAAAGTTGGTAATGTCTGAGTTGTATATCGAGAGAGGGACAGAGAGAGGTCATTGTTACTATAGTAAAGTTGGTGGTGTCTGGGTTGTATATAGAGAGAGAGGGGGACAGAGAGCGGTCATTGTTACTATAGTAAAGTTGGTAATGTCTGGGTTGTATATATAGAGAGAGGGGGACAGAGAGAGGTCATTGTTACTATAGTAAAGTTGGTAATGTCTGGGTTGTATATATATATAGAGAGAGGGGGACAGAGAGAGGTCATTGTTACTATAGTAAAGTTGGTAATGTCTGGGTTGTATATATATAGAGAGAGAGGGACAGAGAGAGGTCATTGTTACTATAGTAAAGTTGGTGGTGTCTGGGTTGTATATAGAGAGAGGGGGACAGAGAGAGGTCATTGTTACTATAGTAAAGTTCGTAATGTCTGGGTTGTATGTATAGAGAGAGAGGGGGACAGAGAGAGGTCATTGTTACTATAGTAAAGTTGGTAATGTCTGGGTTGTATATAGAGAGACAGGGACAGAGAGAGGTCATTGTTACTATAGTAAAGTTGGTGGTGTCTGGGTTGTCTATAGAGAGAGAGGGGGACAGAGAGAGGTCATTGTTACTATAGTAAAGTTGGTAATGTCTGGGTTGTATATAGAGAGACAGGGACAGAGAGAGGTCATTGTTACTATAGTAAAGTTCGTAATGTCTGGGTTGTATATATAGAGAGAGGGGGACAGAGAGAGGTCATTGTTACTATAGTAAAGTTGGTAATGTCTGGGTTGTATATAGAGAGAGAGGGGGACAGAGAGAGGTCATTGTTACTATAGTAAAATTGGTGGTGTCTGGGTTGTATATAGAGAGAAGGGGACAGAGAGGGGTCATTGTTACTATAGTAAAATTGGTAATGTCTGGGTTGTATATATAGAGAAAGAGGGGGACAGAGAGAGGTCATTGTTACTATAGTAAAGTTGGTGGTGTCTGGGTTGTATATAGAGAGAAGGGGACAGAGAGGGGTCATTGTTACTATAGTAAAATTGGTAATGTCTGGGTTGTATATATAGAGAAAGAGGGGGACAGAGAGAGGTCATTGTTACTATAGTAAAATTGGTAATGTCTGGGTTGTATATATAGAGAAAGAGGGGGACAGAGAGAGGTCATTGTTACTATAGTAAAGTTGGTAATGTCTGGGTTGTATATAGAGAGAGGGGGACAGAGAGAGGTCATTGTTACTATAGTAAAGTTGGTAATGTCTGGGTTGTATGTATATAGAGAGAGAGGGACAGAGAGAGGTCATTGTTACTATAGTAAAGTTGGTAATGTCTGGGTTGTATATAGAGAGACAGGGACAGAGAGAGGTCATTGTTACTATAGTAAAGTTGGTGGTGTCTGGGTTGTCTATAGAGAGAGAGGGGGACAGAGAGAGGACATTGTTACTATAGTAAAGTTCGTAATGTCTGGGTTGTATATATAGAGAGAGGGGGACAGAGAGAGGTCATTGTTACTATAGTAAAGTTGGTGGTGTCTGGGTTGTATATATAGAGAGAGAGGGACAGAGAGAGGTCATTGTTACTATAGTAAAGTTGGTAATGTCTGGGTTGTATATATATAGATAGAGAGAGGGACAGAGAGAGGTCATTGTTACTATAGTAAAGTTGGTAATGTCTGGGTTGTATATATATAGAGAGAGAGGGACAGAGAGAGGTCATTGTTACTATAGTAAAGTTGGTGGTGTCTGGGTTGTATATAGAGAGAGAGGGGGACAGAGAGAGGTCATTGTTACTATAGTAGAGTTGGTGGTGTCTGGGTTTTATATAGAGAGAGGGGGTCAGAGAGAGGTTATTGTTACTATAGTAAAGTTGGTAATGTCTGGGTTGTATATAGAGAGAGGGGGACAGAGAGAGGTCATTGTTACTATAGTAAAGTTGGTAATGTCTGGGTTGTATATATAGAGAGAGGGGGACAGAGAGAGGTCATTGTTACTATAGTAAAGTTGGTAATGTCTGGGTTGTATATAGAGAGAGGGGGACAGAGAGAGGTCATTGTTACTATAGTAAAGTTGGTAATGTCTGGGATGTATATAGAGAGAGAGGGGGACAGAGAGAGGTCATTGTTACTATAGTAAAGTTGGTAATGTCTGGGTTGTATATAGAGAGAGAGGGGGACACAGAGAGGTCATTGTTACTATAGTAAAGTTGGTAATGTCTGGGTTGTATATATAGAGAGAGGGGGACAGAGAGAGGTCATTGTTACTATAGTAAAGTTGGTAATGTCTGGGTTGCATATAGAGAGAGAGGGGGACAGAGAGAGGTCATTGTTACTATAGTAAAGTTGGTAATGTCTGGGTTGTATATAGAGAGAGAGGGGGACAGAGAGAGGTCATTGTTACTATAGTAAAGTTGGTAATGTATGGGTTGTATATATAGAGAGAGAGGGACAGAGAGAGGTCATTGTTACTATAGTAAAGTTGGTAATGTCTGGGTTGTATATATAGAGAGAGGGGGACAGAGAGAGGTCATTGTTACTATAGTAAAGTTGGTAATGTCTGAGTTGTATATAGAGAGAGGGACAGAGAGAGGTCATTGTTACTATAGTAAAGTTGGTGGTGTCTGGGTTGTATATATAGAGAGAGGGGTCAGAGAGCGGTCATTGTTACTATAGTAAAGTTGGTAATGTCTGGGTTGTATATATAGAGAGAGGGGGACAGAGAGAGGTCATTGTTACTATAGTAAAGTTGGTAATGTCTGGGTTGTATATATATATAGAGAGAGGGGGACAGAGAGAGGTCATTGTTACTATAGTAAAGTTGGTAATGTCTGGGTTGTATATATATAGAGAGAGAGGGACAGAGAGAGGTCATTGTTACTATAGTAAAGTTGGTGGTGTCTGGGTTGTATATAGAGAGAGGGGGACAGAGAGAGGTCATTGTTACTATAGTAAAATTGGTAATGTCTGGGTTGTATATATAGAGAAAGAGGGGGACAGAGAGAGGTCATTGTTACTATAGTAAAGTTGGTAATGTCTGGGTTGTATATAGAGAGAGGGGGACAGAGAGAGGTCATTGTTACTATAGTAAAGTTGGTAATGTCTGGGTTGTATGTATAGAGAGAGAGGGGGACAGAGAGAGGTCATTGTTACTATAGTAAAGTTGGTAATGTCTGGGTTGTATATAGAGAGACAGGGACAGAGAGAGGTCATTGTTACTATAGTAAAGTTGGTGGTGTCTGGGTTGTCTATAGAGAGAGAGGGGGACAGAGAGAGGTCATTGTTACTATAGTAAAGTTGGTAATGTCTGGGTTGTATATAGAGAGACAGGGACAGAGAGAGGTCATTGTTACTATAGTAAAGTTCGTAATGTCTGGGTTGTATATATAGAGAGAGGGGGACAGAGAGAGGTCATTGTTACTATAGTAAAGTTGGTAATGTCTGGGTTGTATATAGAGAGAGAGGGGGACAGAGAGAGGTCATTGTTACTATAGTAAAATTGGTGGTGTCTGGGTTGTATATAGAGAGAAGGGGACAGAGAGGGGTCATTGTTACTATAGTAAAATTGGTAATGTCTGGGTTGTATATATAGAGAAAGAGGGGGACAGAGAGAGGTCATTGTTACTATAGTAAAGTTGGTAATGTCTGGGTTGTATATAGAGAGAGGGGGACAGAGAGAGGTCATTGTTACTATAGTAAAGTTGGTAATGTCTGGGTTGTATATATAGAGAGAGGGGGACAGAGAGAGGTCATTGTTACTATAGTAAAGTTGGTAATGTATGGGTTGTATATATAGAGAGAGAGGGACAGAGAGAGGTCATTGTTACTATAGTAAAGTTGGTAATGTCTGAGTTGTATATAGAGAGAGGGACAGAGAGAGGTCATTGTTACTATAGTAAAGTTGGTGGTGTCTGGGTTGTATATAGAGAGAGAGGGGGACAGAGAGAGGTCATTGTTACTATAGTAAAGTTGGTGGTGTCTGGGTTGTATATAGAGAGAGAGGGGGACAGAGAGAGGTCATTGTTACTATAGTAAAGTTGGTAATGTCTGGGTTGTATATAGAGAGAGAGGGGGACAGAGAGAGGTCATTGTTACTATAGTAAAGTTGGTGGTGTCTGGGTTGTATATAGAGAGAAGGGGACAGAGAGGGGTCATTGTTACTATAGTAAAATTGGTAATGTCTGGGTTGTATATATAGAGAGAGGGGGACAGAGAGAGGTCATTGTTACTATAGTAAAGTTGGTGGTGTCTGGGTTGTATATAGAGAGAGAGGGGGACAGAGAGAGGTCATTGTTACTATAGTAAAGTTGGTGGTGTCTGGGTTGTCTATAGAGAGAGAGGGGGACAGAGAGAGGTCATTGTTACTATAGTAAAGTTGGTGGTGTCTGGGTTGTCTATAGAGAGAGAGGGGGACAGAGAGAGGTCATTGTTACTATAGTAAAGTTCGTAATGTCTGGGTTGTATATATAGAGAGAGGGGGACAGAGAGAGGTCATTGTTACTATAGTAAAGTTGGTGGTGTCTGGGTTGTATATATATAGAGAGAGAGGGACAGAGAGAGGTCATTGTTACTATAGTAAAGTTGGTGGTGTCTGGGTTGTATATATAGAGAGAGAGGGACAGAGAGAGGTCATTGTTACTATAGTAAAGTTGGTAATGTCTGGGTTGTATATATATAGAGAGAGAGGGACAGAGAGAGGTCATTGTTACTATAGTAAAGTTGGTGGTGTCTGGGTTGTATATATAGAGAGAGAGGGACAGAGAGAGGTCATTGTTACTATAGTAAAGTTGGTAATGTCTGGGTTGTATATATATAGAGAGAGAGGGGGACAGAGAGAGGTCATTGTTACTATAGTAAAGTTGGTAATGTCTGGGTTGTATATATATAGAGAGAGAGGGACAGAGAGAGGTCATTGTTACTATAGTAAAGTTGGTGGTGTCTGGGTTGTATATAGAGAGAGAGGGGGACAGAGAGAGGTCATTGTTACTATAGTAAAATTGGTAATGTCTGGGTTGTATATATAGAGAAAGGGGGGGACAGAGAGAGGTCATTGTTACTATAGTAAAGTTGGTAATGTCTGGGTTGTATATAGAGAGAGGGGGACAGAGAGAGGTCATTGTTACTATAGTAAAGTTGGTAATGTCTGGGTTGTATGTATAGAGAGAGAGGGGGACAGAGAGAGGTCATTGTTACTATAGTAAAGTTGGTAATGTCTGGGTTGTATATAGAGAGACAGGGACAGAGAGAGGTCATTGTTACTATAGTAAAGTTGGTGGTGTCTGGGTTGTCTATAGAGAGAGATGGGGACAGAGAGAGGTCATTGTTACTATAGTAAAGTTCGTAATGTCTGGGTTGTATATATAGAGAGAGGGGGACAGAGAGAGGTCATTGTTACTATAGTAAAGTTGGTGGTGTCTGGGTTGTATATATAGAGAGAGAGGGACAGAGAGAGGTCATTGTTACTATAGTAAAGTTGGTAATGTCTGGGTTGTATGTATAGAGAGAGAGGGGGACAGAGAGAGGTCATTGTTACTATAGTAAAGTTGGTAATGTCTGGGTTGTATATAGAGAGACAGGGACAGAGAGAGGTCATTGTTACTATAGTAAAGTTGGTGGTGTCTGGGTTGTCTATAGAGAGAGAGGGGGACAGAGAGATGTCATTGTTACTATAGTAAAGTTCGTAATGTCTGGGTTGTATATATAGAGAGAGGGGGTCAGAGAGAGGTCATTGTTACTATAGTAAAGTTGGTAATGTCTGGGTTGTATATAGAGAGAGAGGGGGACAGAGAGAGGTCATTGTTACTATAGTAAAATTGGGAATGTCTGGGTTGTATATATAGAGAAAGAGGGGGACAGAGAGAGGTCATTGTTACTATAGTAAAGTTGGTAATGTCTGGGTTGTATATATATAGAGAGAGAGGGACAGAGAGAGGTCATTGTTACTATAGTAAAGTTGGTGGTGTCTGGGTTGTATATAGAGAGAGAGGGGGACAGAGAGAGGTCATTGTTACTACAGTAAAGTTGGTGGTTTCTGGGTTGTATATAGAGAGAAGGGGACAGAGAGGGGTCATTGTTACTATAGTAAAATTGGTAATGTCTGGGTTGTATATATAGAGAAAGAGGGGGACAGAGAGAGGTCATTGTTACTATAGTAAAGTTGGTAATGTCTGGGTTGTATATATAGAGAGAGGGGGACAGAGAGAGGTCATTGTTACTATAGTAAAGTTGGTAATGTCTGGGTTGTATATAGAGAGAGAGGGGGATAGAGAGAGGTCATTGTTACTATAGTAAAGTTGGTAATGTCTGGGTTGTATATATAGAGAGAGAGAGGGGGACAGAGAGAGGTCATTGTTACTATAGTAAAGTTGGTAATGTCTGGGTTGTATATATAGAGAAAGAGGGGGACAGAGAGAGGTCATTGTTACTATAGTAAAGTTGGTAATGTCTGGGTTGTATATAGAGAAAGGGGGACAGAGAGAGGTCATTGTTACTATAGTAAAGTTGGTAATGTCTGGGTTGTATATAGAGAGAGAGGGACAGAGAGAGGTCATCGTTACTATAGTAAAGTTGGTGGTGTCTGGGTTGTCTATAGAGAGAGAGGGGGACAGGGAGAGGTCATTGTTACTATAGTAAAGTTGGTGGTGTCTGGGTTGTATATAGAGAGAGAGGGGGACAGGGAGAGGTCATTGTTACTATAGTAAAGTTGGTAATGTCTGGGTTGTATATATATAGAGAGAGAGGGGGACAGAGAGAGGTCATTGTTACTATAGTAAAGTTGGTAATGTCTGGGTTGTATATATATAGAGAGAGAGGGACAGAGAGAGGTCATTGTTACTATAGTAAAGTTGGTGGTGTCTGGGTTGTATATAGAGAGAGAGGGGGACAGAGAGAGGTCATTGTTACTATAGTAAAATTGGTAATGTCTGGGTTGTATATATAGAGAAAGGGGGGGACAGAGAGAGGTCATTGTTACTATAGTAAAGTTGGTAATGTCTGGGTTGTATATAGAGAGAGGGGGACAGAGAGAGGTCATTGTTACTATAGTAAAGTTGGTAATGTCTGGGTTGTATGTATAGAGAGAGAGGGGGACAGAGAGAGGTCATTGTTACTATAGTAAAGTTGGTAATGTCTGGGTTGTATATAGAGAGACAGGGACAGAGAGAGGTCATTGTTACTATAGTAAAGTTGGTGGTGTCTGGGTTGTCTATAGAGAGAGATGGGGACAGAGAGAGGTCATTGTTACTATAGTAAAGTTGGTAATGTCTGAGTTGTATATAGAGAGAGGGACAGAGAGAGGTCATTGTTACTATAGTAAAGTTGGTAATGTCTGGGTTGCATATAGAGAGAGAGGGGGACAGAGAGAGGTCATTGTTACTATAGTAAAGTTGGTAATGTCTGGGTTGTATATAGAGAGAGAGGGGGACAGAGAGAGGTCATTGTTACTATAGTAAAGTTGGTAATGTATGGGTTGTATATATAGAGAGAGAGGGACAGAGAGAGGTCATTGTTACTATAGTAAAGTTGGTAATGTCTGGGTTGTATATATAGAGAGAGGGGGACAGAGAGAGGTCATTGTTACTATAGTAAAGTTGGTAATGTCTGAGTTGTATATCGAGAGAGGGACAGAGAGAGGTCATTGTTACTATAGTAAAGTTGGTGGTGTCTGGGTTGTATATATAGAGAGAGGGGGACAGAGAGCGGTCATTGTTACTATAGTAAAGTTGGTAATGTCTGGGTTGTATATATAGAGAGAGGGGGACAGAGAGAGGTCATTGTTACTATAGTAAAGTTGGTAATGTCTGGGTTGTATATATATATAGAGAGAGGGGGACAGAGAGAGGTCATTGTTACTATAGTAAAGTTGGTAATGTCTGGGTTGTATATATATAGAGAGAGAGGGACAGAGAGAGGTCATTGTTACTATAGTAAAGTTGGTGGTGTCTGGGTTGTATATAGAGAGAGGGGGACAGAGAGAGGTCATTGTTACTATAGTAAAATTGGTAATGTCTGGGTTGTATATATAGAGAAAGAGGGGGACAGAGAGAGGTCATTGTTACTATAGTAAAGTTGGTAATGTCTGGGTTGTATATAGAGAGAGGGGGACAGAGAGAGGTCATTGTTACTATAGTAAAGTTGGTAATGTCTGGGTTGTATGTATAGAGAGAGAGGGGGACAGAGAGAGGTCATTGTTACTGTAGTAAAGTTGGTAATGTCTGGGTTGTATATAGAGAGACAGGGACAGAGAGAGGTCATTGTTACTATAGTAAAGTTGGTGGTGTCTGGGTTGTCTATAGAGAGAGAGGGGGACAGAGAGAGGTCATTGTTACTATAGTAAAGTTGGTAATGTCTGGGTTGTATATAGAGAGACAGGGACAGAGAGAGGTCATTGTTACTATAGTAAAGTTCGTAATGTCTGGGTTGTATATATAGAGAGAGGGGGACAGAGAGAGGTCATTGTTACTATAGTAAAGTTGGTAATGTCTGGGTTGTATATAGAGAGAGAGGGGGACAGAGAGAGGTCATTGTTACTATAGTAAAATTGGTGGTGTCTGGGTTGTATATAGAGAGAAGGGGACAGAGAGGGGTCATTGTTACTATAGTAAAATTGGTAATGTCTGGGTTGTATATATAGAGAAAGAGGGGGACAGAGAGAGGTCATTGTTACTATAGTAAAGTTGGTAATGTCTGGGTTGTATATAGAGAGAGGGGGACAGAGAGAGGTCATTGTTACTATAGTAAAGTTGGTAATGTCTGGGTTGTATATATAGAGAGAGGGGGACAGAGAGAGGTCATTGTTACTATAGTAAAGTTGGTAATGTATGGGTTGTATATATAGAGAGAGAGGGACAGAGAGAGGTCATTGTTACTATAGTAAAGTTGGTAATGTCTGAGTTGTATATAGAGAGAGGGACAGAGAGAGGTCATTGTTACTATAGTAAAGTTGGTGGTGTCTGGGTTGTATATAGAGAGAGAGGGGGACAGAGAGAGGTCATTGTTACTATAGTAAAGTTGGTGGTGTCTGGGTTGTATATAGAGAGAGAGGGGGACAGAGAGAGGTCATTGTTACTATAGTAAAGTTGGTAATGTCTGGGTTGTATATAGAGAGAGAGGGGGACAGAGAGACGTCATTGTTACTATAGTAAAGTTGGTGGTGTCTGGGTTGTATATAGAGAGAAGGGGACAGAGAGGGGTCATTGTTACTATAGTAAAATTGGTAATGTCTGGGTTGTATATATAGAGAGAGGGGGACAGAGAGAGGTCATTGTTACTATAGTAAAGTTGGTGGTGTCTGGGTTGTATATAGAGAGAGAGGGGGACAGAGAGAGGTCATTGTTACTATAGTAAAGTTGGTGGTGTCTGGGTTGTCTATAGAGAGAGAGGGGGACAGAGAGAGGTCATTGTTACTATAGTAAAGTTGGTGGTGTCTGGGTTGTCTATAGAGAGAGAGGGGGACAGAGAGAGGTCATTGTTACTATAGTAAAGTTCGTAATGTCTGGGTTGTATATATAGAGAGAGGGGGACAGAGAGAGGTCATTGTTACTATAGTAAAGTTGGTGGTGTCTGGGTTGTATATATATAGAGAGAGAGGGACAGAGAGAGGTCATTGTTACTATAGTAAAGTTGGTGGTGTCTGGGTTGTATATATAGAGAGAGAGGGACAGAGAGAGGTCATTGTTACTATAGTAAAGTTGGTAATGTCTGGGTTGTATATATATAGAGAGAGAGGGACAGAGAGAGGTCATTGTTACTATAGTAAAGTTGGTGGTGTCTGGGTTGTATATATAGAGAGAGAGGGACAGAGAGAGGTCATTGTTACTATAGTAAAGTTGGTAATGTCTGGGTTGTATATATATAGAGAGAGAGGGGGACAGAGAGAGGTCATTGTTACTATAGTAAAGTTGGTAATGTCTGGGTTGTATATATATAGAGAGAGAGGGACAGAGAGAGGTCATTGTTACTATAGTAAAGTTGGTGGTGTCTGGGTTGTATATAGAGAGAGAGGGGGACAGAGAGAGGTCATTGTTACTATAGTAAAATTGGTAATGTCTGGGTTGTATATATAGAGAAAGGGGGGGACAGAGAGAGGTCATTGTTACTATAGTAAAGTTGGTAATGTCTGGGTTGTATATAGAGAGAGGGGGACAGAGAGAGGTCATTGTTACTATAGTAAAGTTGGTAATGTCTGGGTTGTATGTATAGAGAGAGAGGGGGACAGAGAGAGGTCATTGTTACTATAGTAAAGTTGGTAATGTCTGGGTTGTATATAGAGAGACAGGGACAGAGAGAGGTCATTGTTACTATAGTAAAGTTGGTGGTGTCTGGGTTGTCTATAGAGAGAGAGGGGGACAGAGAGATGTCATTGTTACTATAGTAAAGTTCGTAATGTCTGGGTTGTATATATAGAGAGAGGGGGTCAGAGAGAGGTCATTGTTACTATAGTAAAGTTGGTAATGTCTGGGTTGTATATAGAGAGAGAGGGGGACAGAGAGAGGTCATTGTTACTATAGTAAAATTGGGAATGTCTGGGTTGTATATATAGAGAAAGAGGGGGACAGAGAGAGGTCATTGTTACTATAGTAAAGTTGGTAATGTCTGGGTTGTATATATATAGAGAGAGAGGGACAGAGAGAGGTCATTGTTACTATAGTAAAGTTGGTGGTGTCTGGGTTGTATATAGAGAGAGAGGGCGACAGAGAGAGGTCATTGTTACTACAGTAAAGTTGGTGGTTTCTGGGTTGTATATAGAGAGAAGGGGACAGAGAGGGGTCATTGTTACTATAGTAAAATTGGTAATGTCTGGGTTGTATATATAGAGAAAGAGGGGGACAGAGAGAGGTCATTGTTACTATAGTAAAGTTGGTAATGTCTGGGTTGTATATATAGAGAGAGGGGGACAGAGAGAGGTCATTGTTACTATAGTAAAGTTGGTAATGTCTGGGTTGTATATAGAGAGAGAGGGGGACAGAGAGAGGTCATTGTTACTATAGTAAAGTTGGTAATGTCTGGGTTGTATATATATAGAGAGAGAGGGGGACAGAGAGAGGTCTTGGTTCCTATAGTAAAGTTGGTAATGTCTGGGTTGTATATATAGAGAAAGAGGGGGACAGAGAGAGGTCATTGTTACTATAGTAAAGTTGGTAATGTCTGGGTTGTATATAGAGAAAGGGGGACAGAGAGAGGTCATTGTTACTATAGTAAAGTTGGTAATGTCTGGGTTGTATATAGAGAGAGAGGGACAGAGAGAGGTCATCGTTACTATAGTAAAGTTGGTGGTGTCTGGGTTGTCTATAGAGAGAGAGGGGGACAGGGAGAGGTCATTGTTACTATAGTAAAGTTGGTGGTGTCTGGGTTGTATATAGAGAGAGAGGGGGACAGGGAGAGGTCATTGTTACTATAGTAAAGTTGGTAATGTCTGGGTTGTATATATATAGAGAGAGAGGGGGACAGAGAGAGGTCATTGTTACTATAGTAAAGTTGGTAATGTCTGGGTTGTATATATATAGAGAGAGAGGGACAGAGAGAGGTCATTGTTACTATAGTAAAGTTGGTGGTGTCTGGGTTGTATATAGAGAGAGAGGGGGACAGGGAGAGGTCATTGTTACTATAGTAAAGTTGGTAATGTCTGGGTTGTATATAGAGAGAGGGGGACAGAGAGAGGTCATTGTTACTATAGTAAAGTTGGTAATGTCTGGGTTGTATGTATAGAGAGAGAGGGGGACAGAGAGAGGTCATTGTTACTATAGTAAAGTTGGTAATGTCTGGGTTGTATATAGAGAGACAGGGACAGAGAGAGGTCATTGTTACTATAGTAAAGTTGGTGGTGTCTGGGTTGTCTATAGAGAGAGATGGGGACAGAGAGAGGTCATTGTTACTATAGTAAAGTTCGTAATGTCTGGGTTGTATATATAGAGAGAGGGGGACAGAGAGAGGTCATTGTTACTATAGTAAAGTTGGTGGTGTCTGGGTTGTATATATAGAGAGAGAGGGACAGAGAGAGGTCATTGTTACTATAGTAAAGTTGGTAATGTCTGGGTTGTATGTATAGAGAGAGAGGGGGACAGAGAGAGGTCATTGTTACTATAGTAAAGTTGGTAATGTCTGGGTTGTATATAGAGAGACAGTGACAGAGAGAGGTCATTGTTACTATAGTAAAGTTGGTGGTGTCTGGGTTGTCTATAGAGAGAGAGGGGGACAGAGAGATGTCATTGTTACTATAGTAAAGTTCGTAATGTCTGGGTTGTATATATAGAGAGAGGGGGTCAGAGAGAGGTCATTGTTACTATAGTAAAGTTGGTAATGTCTGGGTTGTATATAGAGAGAGAGGGGGACAGAGAGAGGTCATTGTTACTATAGTAAAGTTGGTGGTGTCTGGGTTGTATATATATAGAGAGAGGGACAGAGAGAGGTCATTGTTACTATAGTAAAGTTGGTAATGTCTGGGTTGTATATAGAGAGACAGTGACAGAGAGAGGTCATTGTTACTATAGTAAAGTTGGTGGTGTCTGGGTTGTCTATAGAGAGAGAGGGGGACAGAGAGAGGTCATTGTTACTATAGTAAAGTTCGTAATGTCTGGGTTGTATATATAGAGAGAGGGGGACAGAGAGAGGTCATTGTTACTATAGTAAAGTTGGTGGTGTCTGGGTTGTATATATATAGAGAGAGAGGGACAGAGAGAGGTCATTGTTACTATAGTAAAGTTGGTGGTGTCTGGGTTGTATATATATAGAGAGAGGGACAGAGAGAGGTCATTGTTACTATAGTAAAGTTGGTAATGTCTGGGTTGTATATATAGAGAGAGAGAGGGACAGAGAGAGGTCATTGTTACTATAGTAAAGTTGGTGGTGTCTGGGTTGTATATATAGAGAGAGAGGGACAGAGAGAGGTCATTGTTACTATAGTAAAGTTGGTAATGTCTGGGTTGTATATATATAGAGAGAGAGGGGGACAGAGAGAGGTCATTGTTACTATAGTAAAGTTGGTAATGTCTGGGTTGTATATATATAGAGAGAGAGGGACAGAGAGAGGTCATTGTTACTATAGTAAAGTTGGTGGTGTCTGGGTTGTATATAGAGAGAGAGGGGGACAGAGAGAGGTCATTGTTACTATAGTAAAATTGGTAATGTCTGGGTTGTATATATAGAGAAAGGGGGGGACAGAGAGAGGTCATTGTTACTATAGTAAAGTTGGTAATGTCTGGGTTGTATATAGAGAGAGGGGGACAGAGAGAGGTCATTGTTACTATAGTAAAGTTGGTAATGTCTGGGTTGTATGTATAGAGAGAGAGGGGGACAGAGAGAGGTCATCGTTACTATAGTAAAGTTGGTAATGTCTGGGTTGTATATAGAGAGACAGGGACAGAGAGAGGTCATTGTTACTATAGTAAAGTTGGTGGTGTCTGGGTTGTCTATAGAGAGAGATGGGGACAGAGAGAGGTCATTGTTACTATAGTAAAGTTCGTAATGTCTGGGTTGTATATATAGAGAGAGGGGGACAGAGAGAGGTCATTGTTACTATAGTAAAGTTGGTGGTGTCTGGGTTGTATATATAGAGAGAGAGGGACAGAGAGAGGTCATTGTTACTATAGTAAAGTTGGTAATGTCTGGGTTGTATGTATAGAGAGAGAGGGGGACAGAGAGAGGTCATTGTTACTATAGTAAAGTTGGTAATGTCTGGGTTGTATATAGAGAGACAGGGACAGAGAGAGGTCATTGTTACTATAGTAAAGTTGGTGGTGTCTGGGTTGTCTATAGAGAGAGATGGGGACAGAGAGAGGTCATTGTTACTATAGTAAAGTTCGTAATGTCTGGGTTGTATATATAGAGAGAGGGGGTCAGAGAGAGGTCATTGTTACTATAGTAAAGTTGGTAATGTCTGGGTTGTATATAGAGAGAGAGGGGGACAGAGAGAGGTCATTGTTACTATAGTAAAATTGGTAATGTCTGGGTTGTATATATAGAGAGAGAGGGGGACAGAGAGAGGTCATTGTTACTATAGTAAAGTTGGTGGTGTCTGGGTTGTATATAGAGAGAGAGGGGGACAGAGAGAGGTCATTGTTACTATAGTAAAGTTGGTGGTGTCTGGGTTGTCTATAGAGAGAGAGGGGGACAGAGAGAGGTCATTGTTACTATAGTAAAGTTGGTGGTGTCTGGGTTGTCTATAGAGAGAGAGGGGGACAGAGAGAGGTCATTGTTACTATAGTAAAGTTCGTAATGTCTGGGTTGTATATATAGAGAGAGGGGGACAGAGAGAGGTCATTGTTACTATAGTAAAGTTGGTGGTGTCTGGGTTGTATATATATAGAGAGAGAGGGACAGAGAGAGGTCATTGTTACTATAGTAAAGTTGGTGGTGTCTGGGTTGTATATATAGAGAGAGAGGGACAGAGAGAGGTCATTGTTACTATAGTAAAGTTGGTAATGTCTGGGTTGTATATATAGAGAGAGAGGGGGACAGAGAGAGGTCATTGTTACTATAGTAAAGTTGGTGGTGTCTGGGTTGTATATATAGAGAGAGAGGGACAGAGAGAGGTCATTGTTACTATAGTAAAGTTGGTAATGTCTGGGTTGTATATATATAGAGAGAGAGGGGGACAGAGAGAGGTCATTGTTACTATAGTAAAGTTGGTAATGTCTGGGTTGTATATATATAGAGAGAGAGGGACAGAGAGAGGTCATTGTTACTATAGTAAAGTTGGTGGTGTCTGGGTTGTATATAGAGAGAGAGGGGGACAGAGAGAGGTCATTGTTACTATAGTAAAATTGGTAATGTCTGGGTTGTATATATAGAGAAAGGGGGGGACAGAGAGAGGTCATTGTTACTATAGTAAAGTTGGTAATGTCTGGGTTGTATATAGAGAGAGGGGGACAGAGAGAGGTCATTGTTACTATAGTAAAGTTGGTAATGTCTGGGTTGTATGTATAGAGAGAGAGGGGGACAGAGAGAGGTCATTGTTACTATAGTAAAGTTGGTAATGTCTGGGTTGTATATAGAGAGACAGGGACAGAGAGAGGTCATTGTTACTATAGTAAAGTTGGTGGTGTCTGGGTTGTCTATAGAGAGAGATGGGGACAGAGAGAGGTCATTGTTACTATAGTAAAGTTCGTAATGTCTGGGTTGTATATATAGAGAGAGGGGGACAGAGAGAGGTCATTGTTACTATAGTAAAGTTGGTGGTGTCTGGGTTGTATATATAGAGAGAGAGGGACAGAGAGAGGTCATTGTTACTATAGTAAAGTTGGTAATGTGTGGGTTGTATGTATAGAGAGAGAGGGGGACAGAGAGAGGTCATTGTTACTATAGTAAAGTTGGTAATGTCTGGGTTGTATTATATAGAGACAGGGACAGAGAGAGGTCATTGTTACTATAGTAAAGTTGGTGGTGTCTGGGTTGTCTATAGAGAGAGATGGGGACAGAGAGAGGTCATTGTTACTATAGTAAAGTTCGTAATGTCTGGGTTGTATATATAGAGAGAGGGGGTCAGAGAGAGGTCATTGTTACTATAGTAAAGTTGGTAATGTCTGGGTTGTATATAGAGAGAGAGGGGGACAGAGAGAGGTCATTGTTACTATAGTAAAATTGGGAATGTCTGGGTTGTATATATAGAGAAAGAGGGGGACAGAGAGAGGTCATTGTTACTATAGTAAAGTTGGTAATGTCTGGGTTGTATATATATAGAGAGAGAGGGACAGAGAGAGGTCATTGTTACTATAGTAAAGTTGGTGGTGTCTGGGTTGTATATAGAGAGAGAGGGGGACAGAGAGAGGTCATTGTTACTACAGTAAAGTTGGTGGTGTCTGGGTTGTATATAGAGAGAAGGGGACAGAGAGGGGTCATTGTTACTATAGTAAAATTGGTAATGTCTGGGTTGTATATATAGAGAAAGAGGGGGACAGAGAGAGGTCATTGTTACTATAGCAAAGTTGGTAATGTCTGGGTTGTATATATAGAGAGAGGGGGACAGAGAGAGGTCATTGTTACTATAGTAAAGTTGGTAATGTCTGGGTTGTATATAGAGAGAGAGGGGGACAGAGAGAGGTCATTGTTACTATAGTAAAGTTGGTAATGTCTGGGTTGTATATATAGAGAAAGAGGGGGACAGAGAGAGGTCATTGTTACTATAGTAAAGTTGGTAATGTCTGGGTTGTATATAGAGAAAGGGGGACAGAGAGAGGTCATTGTTACTATAGTAAAGTTGGTAATGTCTGGGTTGTATATAGAGAGAGAGGGACAGAGAGAGGTCATCGTTACTATAGTAAAGTTGGTGGTGTCTGGGTTGTCTATAGAGAGAGAGGGGGACAGGGAGAGGTCATTGTTACTATAGTAAAGTTGGTGGTGTCTGGGTTGTATATAGAGAGAGAGGGGGACAGGGAGAGGTCATTGTTACTATAGTAAAGTTGGTAATGTCTGGGTTGTATATATATAGAGAGAGAGGGGGACAGAGAGAGGTCATTGTTACTATAGTAAAGTTGGTAATGTCTGGGTTGTATATATATAGAGAGAGAGGGACAGAGAGAGGTCATTGTTACTATAGTAAAGTTGGTGGTGTCTGGGTTGTATATAGAGAGAGAGGGGGACAGAGAGAGGTCATTGTTACTATAGTAAAATTGGTAATGTCTGGGTTGTATATATAGAGAAAGGGGGGGACAGAGAGAGGTCATTGTTACTATAGTAAAGTTGGTAATGTCTGGGTTGTATATAGAGAGAGGGGGACAGAGAGAGGTCATTGTTACTATAGTAAAGTTGGTAATGTCTGGGTTGTATGTATAGAGAGAGAGGGGGACAGAGAGAGGTCATTGTTACTATAGTAAAGTTGGTAATGTCTGGGTTGTATATAGAGAGACAGGGACAGAGAGAGGTCATTGTTACTATAGTAAAGTTGGTGGTGTCTGGGTTGTCTATAGAGAGAGATGGGGACAGAGAGAGGTCATTGTTACTATAGTAAAGTTCGTAATGTCTGGGTTGTATATATAGAGAGAGGGGGACAGAGAGAGGTCATTGTTACTATAGTAAAGTTGGTGGTGTCTGGGTTGTATATATAGAGAGAGAGGGACAGAGAGAGGTCATTGTTACTATAGTAAAGTTGGTAATGTCTGGGTTGTATATAGAGAGACAGGGACAGAGAGAGGTCATCGTTACTATAGTAAAGTTGGTGGTGTCTGGGTTGTCTATAGAGAGAGAGGGGGACAGGGAGAGGTCATTGTTACTATAGTAAAGTTGGTGGTGTCTGGGTTGTATATAGAGAGAGAGGGGGACAGGGAGAGGTCATTGTTACTATAGTAAAGTTGGTGGTGTCTGGGTTGTATATAGAGAGAGAGGGGGACAGAGAGAGGTCATTGTTACTATAGTAAAATTGGTAATGTCTGGGTTGTATATATAGAGAAAGAGGGGGACAGAGAGAGGTCATTGTTACTATAGTAAAGTTGGTAATGTCTGGGTTGTATATAGAGAGAGGGGGACAGAGAGAGGTCATTGTTACTATAGTAAAGTTGGTAATGTCTGGGTTGTATGTATAGAGAGAGAGAGGGACAGAGAGAGGTCATTGTTACTATAGTAAAGTTGGTAATGTCTGGGTTGTATATAGAGAGACAGGGACAGAGAGAGGTCATTGTTACTATAGTAAAGTTGGTGGTGTCTGGGTTGTCTATAGAGAGAGAGGGGGACAGAGAGAGGTCATTGTTACTATAGTAAAGTTCGTAATGTCTGGGTTGTATATATAGAGAGAGGGGGACAGAGAGAGGTCATTGTTACTATAGTAAAGTTGGTGGTGTCTGGGTTGTATATATAGAGAGAGAGGGACAGAGAGAGGTCATTGTTACTATAGTAAAGTTGGTGGTGTCTGGGTTGTATATATAGAGAGAGAGAGGGACAGAGAGAGGTCATTGTTACTATAGTAAAGTTGGTAATGTCTGGGTTGTATATATATAGATAGAGAGAGGGACAGAGAGAGGTCATTGTTACTATAGTAAAGTTGGTAATGTCTGGGTTATATATATATAGAGAGAGAGGGACAGAGAGAGGTCATTGTTACTATAGTAAAGTTGGTGGTGTCTGGGTTGTATATAGAGAGAGAGGGGGACAGAGAGAGGTCATTGTTACTATAGTAGAGTTGGTGGTGTCTGGGTTTTATATAGAGAGAGGGGGTCAGAGAGAGGTCATTGTTACTATAGTAAAGTTGGTAATGTCTGGGTTGTATATAGAGAGAGGGGGACAGAGAGAGGTCATTGTTACTATAGTAAAATTGGTAATGTCTGGGTTGTATATATAGAGAGAGAGGGAGACAGAGAGAGGTCATTGTTACTATAGTAAAGTTGGTGGTGTCTGCGTTGTATATAGAGAGAGAGGGGGACAGAGAGAGGTCATTGTTACTATAGTAAAGTTGGTAATGTCTGGGTTGTATATAGAGAGAGAGGGGGACAGAGAGAGGTCATTGTTACTATAGTAAAATTGGTAATGTCTGGGTTGTATATATAGAGAAAGAGGGGGACAGAGAGAGGTCATTGTTACTATAGTAAAGTTGGTAATGTCTGGGTTGTATATATATAGAGAGAGAGGGACAGAGAGAGGTCATTGTTACTATAGTAAAGTTGGTGGTGTTTGGGTTGTATATAGAGAGAGAGGGGGACAGAGAGAGGTCATTGTTACTATAGTAAAGTTGGTGGTGTCTGGGTTGTATATAGAGAGAAGGGGACAGAGAGGGGTCATTGTTACTATAGTAAAATTGGTAATGTCTGGGTTGTATATATAGAGAGAGGGGGACAGAGAGAGGTCATTGTTACTATAGTAAAGTTGGTAATGTCTGGGTTGTATATAGAGAGAGGGGGACAGAGAGAGGTCATTGTTACTATAGTAAAGTTGGTAATGTCTGGGTTGTATATAGAGAGAGAGGGGGACAGAGAGAGGTCATTGTTACTATAGTAAAGTTGGTAATGTCTGGGTTGTATATATAGAGAGAGGGACAGAGAGAGGTCATTGTTACTATAGTAAAGTTGGTAATGTCTGGGTTGCATATAGAGAGAGAGGGGGACAGAGAGAGGTCATTGTTACTATAGTAAAGTTGGTAATGTCTGGGTTGTATATAGAGAGAGAGGGGGACAGAGAGAGGTCATTGTTACTATAGTAAAGTTGGTAATGTATGGGTTGTATATAGAGAGAGAGAGGGACAGAGAGAGGTCATTGTTACTATAGTAAAGTTGGTAATGTCTGAGTTGTATATAGAGAGAGGGACAGAGAGAGGTCATTGTTACTATAGTAAAGTTGGTGGTGTCTGGGTTGTATATAGAGAGAGGGGGACAGAGAGAGGTCATTGTTACTATAGTAAAATTGGTAATGTCTGGGTTGTATATATAGAGAAAGAGGGGGAAAGAGAGAGGTCATTGTTACTATAGTAAAGTTGGTAATGTCTGGGTTGTATATAGAGAGAGGGGGACAGAGAGAGGTCATTGTTACTATAGTAAAGTTGGTAATGTCTGGGTTGTATGTATAGAGAGAGAGGGGGACAGAGAGAGGTCATTGTTACTATAGTAAAGTTGGTAATGTCTGGGTTGTATATAGAGAGACAGGGACAGAGAGAGGTCATTGTTACTATAGTAAAGTTGGTGGTGTCTGGGTTGTCTATAGAGAGAGAGGGGGACAGAGAGAGGTCATTGTTACTATAGTAAAGTTCGTAATGTCTGGGTTGTATATAGAGAGAGGGGGGCAGAGAGAGGTCATTGTTACTATAGTAAAGTTGGTAATGTCTGGGTTGTATGTATAGAGAGAGAGAGGGACAGAGAGAGGTCATTGTTACTATAGTAAAGTTGGTAATGTCTGGGTTGTATATAGAGAGACAGGGACAGAGAGAGGTCATTGTTACTATAGTAAAGTTGGTGGTGTCTGGGTTGTCTATAGAGAGAGAGGGGGACAGAGAGAGGTCATTGTTACTATAGTAAAGTTCGTAATGTCTGGGTTGTATATATAGAGAGAGGGGGACAGAGAGAGGTCATTGTTACTATAGTAAAGTTGGTGGTGTCTGGGTTGTATATATAGAGAGAGAGGGACAGAGAGAGGTCATTGTTACTATAGTAAAGTTGGTAATGTCTGGGTTGTATATATATAGATAGAGAGAGGGACAGAGACAGGTCATTGTTACTATAGTAAAGTTGGTAATGTCTGGGTTGTATATATATATAGAGAGAGAGGGACAGAGAGAGGTCATTGTTACTATAGTAAAGTTGGTGGTGTCTGGGTTGTATATATAGAGAGAGAGGGGGACAGAGAGAGGTCATTGTTACTATAGTAGAGTTGGTGGTGTCTGGGTTTTATATAGAGAGAGGGGGTCAGAGAGAGGTCATTGTTACTATAGTAAAGTTGGTAATGTCTGGGTTGTATATAGAGAGAGGGGGACAGAGAGAGGTCATTGTTACTATAGTAAAGTTGGTAATGTCTGGGTTGTATGTATAGAGAGAGAGGGGGACAGACAGAGGTCATTGTTACTATAGTAAAGTTGGTGGTGTCTGGGTTGTATATAGAGAGAGGGGGACAGAGAGAGGTCATTGTTACTATAGTAAAATTGGTAATGTCTGGGTTGTATATATAGAGAAAGTGGGGGACAGAGAGAGGTCATTGTTACTATAGTAAAGTTGGTAATGTCTGGGTTGTATATAGAGAGAGGGGGACAGAGAGAGGTCATTGTTACTATAGTAAAGTTGGTAATGTCTGGGTTGTATGTATAGAGAGAGAGAGGGACAGAGAGAGGTCATTGTTACTATAGTAAAGTTGGTAATGTCTGGGTTGTATATAGAGAGACAGGGACAGAGAGAGGTCATTGTTACTATAGTAAAGTTGGTGGTGTCTGGGTTGTCTATAGAGAGAGAGGGGGACAGAGAGAGGTCATTGTTACTATAGTAAAGTTCGTAATGTCTGGGTTGTATATATAGAGAGAGGGGGACAGAGAGAGGTCATTGTTACTATAGTAAAGTTGGTGGTGTCTGGGTTGTATATATAGAGAGAGAGGGACAGAGAGAGGTCATTGTTACTATAGTAAAGTTGGTAATGTCTGGGTTGTATATATATAGATAGAGAGAGGGACAGAGAGAGGTCATTGTTACTATAGTAAAGTTGGTAATGTCTGGGTTGTATATATATAGAGAGAGAGGGACAGAGAGAGGTCATTGTTACTATAGTAAAGTTGGTGGTGTCTGGGTTGTATATAGAGAGAGAGGGGGACAGAGAGAGGTCATTGTTACTATAGTAGAGTTGGTGGTGTCTGGGTTTTATATAGAGAGAGGGGGTCAGAGAGAGGTCATTGTTACTATAGTAAAGTTGGTAATGTCTGGGTTGTATATAGAGAGAGGGGGACAGAGAGAGGTCATTGTTACTATAGTAAAATTGGTAATGTCTGGGTTGTATATATAGAGAGAGAGGGAGACAGAGAGAGGTCATTGTTACTATAGTAAAGTTGGTAATGTCTGGGTTGTATATAGAGAGAGAGGGGGACAGAGAGAGGTCATTGTTACTATAGTAAAATTGGTAATGTCTGGGTTGTATATAGAGAGAGAGGGGGACAGAGAGAGGTCATTGTTACTATAGTAAAGTTGGTGGTGTCTGGGTTGTATATATATAGAGAGAGAGGGACAGAGAGAGGTCATTGTTACTATAGTAAAGTTGGTGGTGTTTGGGTTGTATATAGAGAGAGAGGGGGACAGAGAGAGGTCATTGTTACTATAGTAAAGTTGGTGGTGTCTGGGTTGTATATAGAGAGAAGGGGACAGAGAGGGGTCATTGTTACTATAGTAAAATTGGTAATGTCTGGGTTGTATATATAGAGAAAGAGGGGGACAGAGAGAGGTCATTGTTACTATAGTAAAGTTGGTAATGTCTGGGTTGTATATATAGAGAGAGGGGGACAGAGAGAGGTCATTGTTACTATAGTAAAGTTGGTAATGTCTGGGTTGTATATAGAGAGAGGGGGACAGAGAGAGGTCATTGTTACTATAGTAAAGTTGGTAATGTCTGGGTTGTATATAGAGAGAGAGGGGGACAGAGAGAGGTCATTGTTACTATAGTAAAGTTGGTAATGTCTGGGTTGTATATATAGAGAGAGGGACAGAGAGAGGTCATTGTTACTATAGTAAAGTTGGTAATGTCTGGGTTGCATATAGAGAGAGAGGGGGACAGAGAGAGGTCATTGTTACTATAGTAAAGTTGGTAATGTCTGGGTTGTATATAGAGAGAGAGGGGGACAGAGAGAGGTCATTGTTACTATAGTAAAGTTGGTAATGTATGGGTTGTATATATAGAGAGAGAGGGACAGAGAGAGGTCATTGTTACTATAGTAAAGTTGGTAATGTCTGAGTTGTATATAGAGAGAGGGACAGAGAGAGGTCATTGTTACTATAGTAAAGTTGGTGGTGTCTGGGTTGTATATAGAGAGAGGGGGACAGAGAGAGGTCATTGTTACTATAGTAAAATTGGTAATGTGTGGGTTGTATATATAGAGAAAGAGGGGGAAAGAGAGAGGTCATTGTTACTATAGTAAAGTTGGTAATGTCTGGGTTGTATATAGAGAGAGGGGGACAGAGAGAGGTCATTGTTACTATAGTAAAGTTGGTAATGTCTGGGTTGTATGTATAGAGAGAGAGGGGGACAGAGAGAGGTCATTGTTACTATAGTAAAGTTGGTAATGTCTGGGTTGTATATAGAGAGACAGGGACAGAGAGAGGTCATTGTTACTATAGTAAAGTTGGTGGTGTCTGGGTTGTCTATAGAGAGAGAGGGGGACAGAGAGAGGTCATTGTTACTATAGTAAAGTTCGTAATGTCTGGGTTGTATATATAGAGAGAGGGGGACAGAGAGAGGTCATTGTTACTATAGTAAAGTTGGTAATGTCTGGGTTGTATATAGAGAGAGAGGGGGACAGAGAGAGGTCATTGTTACTATAGTAAAATTGGTAATGTCTGGGTTGTATATATAGAGAAAGAGGGGGACAGAGAAAGGTCATTGTTACTATAGTAAAGTTGGTAATGTCTGGGTTGTATATAGAGAGAGAGAGGGGGACAGAGAGAGGTCATTGTTACTATAGTAAAGTTGGTAATGTCTGGGTTGTATATAGAGAGAGAGGGGGACAGAGAGAGGTCATTGTTACTATAGTAAAGTTGGTAATGTCTGGGTTGTATATATATAGAGAGAGGGGGACAGAGAGAGGTCATTGTTACTATAGTAAAGTTGGTGGTGTCTGCGTTGTATATATAGAGAGAGAGGGGGACAGAGAGAGGTCATTGTTACTATAGTAAAGTTGGTAATGTCTGGGTTGTATATATAGAGAGAGAGGGGACAGAGAGAGGTCATTGTTACTATAGTAAACTTGGTAATGTCTGGGTTGTATATATAGAGAGAGGGGGACAGCGAGAGGTCATTGTTACTATAGTAAAGTTGGTAATGTCTGGGTTGTATATATATAGAGAGAGAGGGACAGGGAGAGGTCATTGTTACTATAGTAAAGTTGGTAATGTCTGGGTTGTATATAGAGAGAGAGGGGGACAGAGAGAGGTCATTGTTACTATAGTAAAGTTGGTGGTGTCTGGGTTCTATATATAGAGAGAGGGGGACAGAGAGAGGTCATCGTTACTATAGTAAAGTTGGTAATGTCTGGGTTGTATATAGAGAGAGAGGGGGACAGAGAGAGGTCATTGTTACTATAGTAAAGTTGGTAATGTCTGGGTTGTATATAGAGAGAGAGGGGGACAGAGAGAGGTCATTGTTACTATAGTAAAGTTGCTAATGTCTGGGTTGTATATAGAGAGAGAGGGGGACAGAGAGAGGTCATTGTTACTATAGTAAAGTTGGTAATGTCTGGGTTATATATATAGAGAGAGAGGGACAGAGAGAGGTCATTGTTACTATAGTAAAGTTGGTAATGTCTGGGTTGTATATATAGAGAGAGAGGGGGACAGAGAGAGGTCATTGTTACTATAGTAAAGTTGGTGGTGTCTGTGTTGTATATATAGAGAGAGAGGGACAGAGAGAGGTCATTGTTACTATAGTAAAGTTGGTAATGTCTGGGTTGTATATATAGAGAGAGGAGGACAGAGAGAGGTCATTGTTACTATAGTAAAGTTGGTAATGTCTGGATTGTATATATAGAGAGAGAGGGGGACAGAGAGAGGTCATTGTTACTATATTAAAGTTGCTGGTGTCTGGGTTGTATATATATATAGAGAGAGGGGGACAGAGAGAGGTCATTGTTACTATAGTAAAGTTGGTAATGTCTGGGTTGTATATATAGAGAGAGAGGGGGACAGAGAGAGGTCATTGTTACTATAGTAAAGTTGGTGGTGTCTGGGTTGTATATAGAGAGAGAGAGGGGGACAGAGAGACGTCATTGTTACTATAGTAAAGTTGGTGGTGTCTGGGTTGTATATATAGAGAGAGAGGGAGACAGAGAGAGGTCATTGTTACTATAGTAAAGTTGGTAATGTCTGGGTTGTATATATATATAGAGAGAGGGACAGAGAGAGGTCATTGTTACTATAGTAAAGTTGGTAATGTCTGGGTTGTATATATAGAGAGAGAGAGGGACAGAGAGAGGTCATTGTTACTATATTAAAGTTGCTGGTGTCTGGGTTGTATATATAGAGAGAGGGGGACAGAGAGAGGTCATTGTTACTATAGTAAAGTTGGTAATGTCTGGGTTGTATATAGAGAGAGGGGGACAGAGAGAGGTCATTGTTACTATAGTAAAGTTGGTAATGTCTGGGTTGTATGTATAGAGAGAGAGAGGGACAGAGAGAGGTCATTGTTACTATAGTAAAGTTGGTAATGTCTGGGTTGTATATAGAGAGACAGGGACAGAGAGAGGTCATTGTTACTATAGTAAAGTTGGTGGTGTCTGGGTTGTCTATAGAGAGAGAGGGGGACAGAGAGAGGTCATTGTTACTATAGTAAAGTTCGTAATGTCTGGGTTGTATATATAGAGAGAGGGGGACAGAGAGAGGTCATTGTTACTATAGTAAAGTTGGTGGTGTCTGGGTTGTATATATAGAGAGAGAGGGACAGAGAGAGGTCATTGTTACTATAGTAAAGTTGGTAATGTCTGGGTTGTATATATATAGATAGAGAGAGGGACAGAGAGAGGTCATTGTTACTATAGTAAAGTTGGTGGTGTCTGGGTTGTATATAGAGAGAGAGGGGGACAGAGAGAGGTCATTGTTACTATAGTAGAGTTGGTGGTGTCTGGGTTTTATATAGAGAGAGGGGGTCAGAGAGAGGTCATTGTTACTATAGTAAAGTTGGTAATGTCTGGGTTGTATATAGAGAGAGGGGGACAGAGAGAGGTCATTGTTACTATAGTAAAATTGGTAATGTCTGGGTTGTATATATAGAGAGAGAGGGAGACAGAGAGAGGTCATTGTTACTATAGTAAAGTTGGTAATGTCTGGGTTGTATATAGAGAGAGAGGGGGACAGAGAGAGGTCATTGTTACTATAGTAAAATTGGTAATGTCTGGGTTGTATATAGAGAGAGAGGGGGACAGAGAGAGGTCATTGTTACTATAGTAAAGTTGGTGGTGTCTGGGTTGTATATATATAGAGAGAGAGGGACAGAGAGAGGTCATTGTTACTATAGTAAAGTTGGTGGTGTTTGGGTTGTATATAGAGAGAGAGGGGGACAGAGAGAGGTCATTGTTACTATAGTAAAGTTGGTGGTGTCTGGGTTGTATATAGAGAGAAGGGGACAGAGAGGGGTCATTGTTACTATAGTAAAATTGGTAATGTCTGGGTTGTATATATAGAGAAAGAGGGGGACAGAGAGAGGTCATTGTTACTATAGTAAAGTTGGTAATGTCTGGGTTGTATATATAGAGAGAGGGGGACAGAGAGAGGTCATTGTTACTATAGTAAAGTTGGTAATGTCTGGGTTGTATATAGAGAGAGGGGGACAGAGAGAGGTCATTGTTACTATAGTAAAGTTGGTAATGTCTGGGTTGTATATAGAGAGAGAGGGGGACAGAGAGAGGTCATTGTTACTATAGTAAAGTTGGTAATGTCTGGGTTGTATATATAGAGAGAGGGACAGAGAGAGGTCATTGTTACTATAGTAAAGTTGGTAATGTCTGGGTTGCATATAGAGAGAGAGGGGGACAGAGAGAGGTCATTGTTACTATAGTAAAGTTGGTAATGTCTGGGTTGTATATAGAGAGAGAGGGGAACAGAGAGAGGTCATTGTTACTATAGTAAAGTTGGTAATGTATGGGTTGTATATAGAGAGAGAGAGGGACAGAGAGAGGTCATTGTTACTATAGTAAAGTTGGTAATGTCTGAGTTGTATATAGAGAGAGGGACAGAGAGAGGTCATTGTTACTATAGTAAAGTTGGTGGTGTCTGGGTTGTATATAGAGAGAGGGGGACAGAGAGAGGTCATTGTTACTATAGTAAAGTTGGTAATGTCTGGGTTGTATATATAGAGAGAGAGGGGGACAGAGAGAGGTCATTGTTACTATAGTAAAGTTGGTGGTGTCTGTGTTGTATATATAGAGAGAGAGGGACAGAGAGAGGTCATTGTTACTATAGTAAAGTTGGTAATGTCTGGGTTGTATATATAGAGAGAGGAGGACAGAGAGAGGTCATTGTTACTATAGTAAAGTTGGTAATGTCTGGATTGTATATATAGAGAGAGAGGGGGACAGAGAGAGGTCATTGTTACTATATTAAAGTTGCTGGTGTCTGGGTTGTATATATATATAGAGAGAGGGGGACAGAGAGAGGTCATTGTTACTATAGTAAAGTTGGTAATGTCTGGGTTGTATATATAGAGAGAGAGGGGGACAGAGAGAGGTCATTGTTACTATAGTAAAGTTGGTGGTGTCTGGGTTGTATATAGAGAGAGAGAGGGGGACAGAGAGACGTCATTGTTACTATAGTAAAGTTGGTGGTGTCTGGGTTGTATATATAGAGAGAGAGGGAGACAGAGAGAGGTCATTGTTACTATAGTAAAGTTGGTAATGTCTGGGTTGTATATATATATAGAGAGAGGGACAGAGAGAGGTCATTGTTACTATAGTAAAGTTGGTAATGTCTGGGTTGTATATATAGAGAGAGAGAGGGACAGAGAGAGGTCATTGTTACTATATTAAAGTTGCTGGTGTCTGGGTTGTATATATAGAGAGAGGGGGACAGAGAGAGGTCATTGTTACTATAGTAAAGTTGGTAATGTCTGGGTTGTATATAGAGAGAGGGGGACAGAGAGAGGTCATTGTTACTATAGTAAAGTTGGTAATGTCTGGGTTGTATGTATAGAGAGAGAGAGGGACAGAGAGAGGTCATTGTTACTATAGTAAAGTTGGTAATGTCTGGGTTGTATATAGAGAGACAGGGACAGAGAGAGGTCATTGTTACTATAGTAAAGTTGGTGGTGTCTGGGTTGTCTATAGAGAGAGAGGGGGACAGAGAGAGGTCATTGTTACTATAGTAAAGTTCGTAATGTCTGGGTTGTATATATAGAGAGAGGGGGACAGAGAGAGGTCATTGTTACTATAGTAAAGTTGGTGGTGTCTGGGTTGTATATATAGAGAGAGAGGGACAGAGAGAGGTCATTGTTACTATAGTAAAGTTGGTAATGTCTGGGTTGTATATATATAGATAGAGAGAGGGACAGAGAGAGGTCATTGTTACTATAGTAAAGTTGGTAATGTCTGGGTTGTATATATATAGAGAGAGAGGGACAGAGAGAGGTCATTGTTACTATAGTAAAGTTGGTGGTGTCTGGGTTGTATATAGAGAGAGAGGGGGACAGAGAGAGGTCATTGTTACTATAGTAGAGTTGGTGGTGTCTGGGTTTTATATAGAGAGAGGGGGTCAGAGAGAGGTCATTGTTACTATAGTAAAGTTGGTAATGTCTGGGTTGTATATAGAGAGAGGGGGACAGAGAGAGGTCATTGTTACTATAGTAAAATTGGTAATGTCTGGGTTGTATATATAGAGAGAGAGGGAGACAGAGAGAGGTCATTGTTACTATAGTAAAGTTGGTAATGTCTGGGTTGTATATAGAGAGAGAGGGGGACAGAGAGAGGTCATTGTTACTATAGTAAAATTGGTAATGTCTGGGTTGTATATAGAGAGAGAGGGGGACAGAGAGAGGTCATTGTTACTATAGTAAAGTTGGTGGTGTCTGGGTTGTATATATATAGAGAGAGAGGGACAGAGAGAGGTCATTGTTACTATAGTAAAGTTGGTGGTGTTTGGGTTGTATATAGAGAGAGAGGGGGACAGAGAGAGGTCATTGTTACTATAGTAAAGTTGGTGGTGTCTGGGTTGTATATAGAGAGAAGGGGACAGAGAGGGGTCATTGTTACTATAGTAAAATTGGTAATGTCTGGGTTGTATATATAGAGAAAGAGGGGGACAGAGAGAGGTCATTGTTACTATAGTAAAGTTGGTAATGTCTGGGTTGTATATATAGAGAGAGGGGGACAGAGAGAGGTCATTGTTACTATAGTAAAGTTGGTAATGTCTGGGTTGTATATAGAGAGAGGGGGACAGAGAGAGGTCATTGTTACTATAGTAAAGTTGGTAATGTCTGGGTTGTATATAGAGAGAGAGGGGGACAGAGAGAGGTCATTGTTACTATAGTAAAGTTGGTAATGTCTGGGTTGTATATATAGAGAGAGGGACAGAGAGAGGTCATTGTTACTATAGTAAAGTTGGTAATGTCTGGGTTGCATATAGAGAGAGAGGGGGACAGAGAGAGGTCATTGTTACTATAGTAAAGTTGGTAATGTCTGGGTTGTATATAGAGAGAGAGGGGAACAGAGAGAGGTCATTGTTACTATAGTAAAGTTGGTAATGTATGGGTTGTATATAGAGAGAGAGAGGGACAGAGAGAGGTCATTGTTACTATAGTAAAGTTGGTAATGTCTGAGTTGTATATAGAGAGAGGGACAGAGAGAGGTCATTGTTACTATAGTAAAGTTGGTGGTGTCTGGGTTGTATATAGAGAGAGGGGGACAGAGAGAGGTCATTGTTACTATAGTAAAATTGGTAATGTCTGGGTTGTATATATAGAGAAAGAGGGGGAAAGAGAGAGGTCATTGTTACTATAGTAAAGTTGGTAATGTCTGGGTTGTATATAGAGAGAGGGGGACAGAGAGAGGTCATTGTTACTATAGTAAAGTTGGTAATGTCTGGGTTGTATGTATAGAGAGAGAGGGGGACAGAGAGAGGTCATTGTTACTATAGTAAAGTTGGTAATGTCTGGGTTGTATATAGAGAGACAGGGACAGAGAGAGGTCATTGTTACTATAGTAAAGTTGGTGGTGTCTGGGTTGTCTATAGAGAGAGAGGGGGACAGAGAGAGGTCATTGTTACTATAGTAAAGTTCGTAATGTCTGGGTTGTATATATAGAGAGAGGGGGACAGAGAGAGGTCATTGTTACTATAGTAAAGTTGGTAATGTCTGGGTTGTATATAGAGAGAGAGGGGGACAGAGAGAGGTCATTGTTACTATAGTAAAATTGGTAATGTCTGGGTTGTATATATAGAGAAAGAGGGGGACAGAGAAAGGTCATTGTTACTATAGTAAAGTTGGTAATGTCTGGGTTGTATATAGAGAGAGAGAGGGGGACAGAGAGAGGTCATTGTTACTATAGTAAAGTTGGTAATGTCTGGGTTGTATATAGAGAGAGAGGGGGACAGAGAGAGGTCATTGTTACTATAGTAAAGTTGGTAATGTCTGGGTTGTATATATATAGAGAGAGGGGGACAGAGAGAGGTCATTGTTACTATAGTAAAGTTGGTGGTGTCTGCGTTGTATATATAGAGAGAGAGGGGGACAGAGAGAGGTCATTGTTACTATAGTAAAGTTGGTAATGTCTGGGTTGTATATATAGAGAGAGAGGGGACAGAGAGAGGTCATTGTTACTATAGTAAACTTGGTAATGTCTGGGTTGTATATATAGAGAGAGGGGGACAGCGAGAGGTCATTGTTACTATAGTAAAGTTGGTAATGTCTGGGTTGTATATATATAGAGAGAGAGGGACAGGGAGAGGTCATTGTTACTATAGTAAAGTTGGTAATGTCTGGGTTGTATATAGAGAGAGAGGGGGACAGAGAGAGGTCATTGTTACTATAGTAAAGTTGGTGGTGTCTGGGTTCTATATATAGAGAGAGGGGGACAGAGAGAGGTCATCGTTACTATAGTAAAGTTGGTAATGTCTGGGTTGTATATAGAGAGAGAGGGGGACAGAGAGAGGTCATTGTTACTATAGTAAAGTTGGTAATGTCTGGGTTGTATATAGAGAGAGAGGGGGACAGAGAGAGGTCATTGTTACTATAGTAAAGTTGCTAATGTCTGGGTTGTATATAGAGAGAGAGGGGGACAGAGAGAGGTCATTGTTACTATAGTAAAGTTGGTAATGTCTGGGTTATATATATAGAGAGAGAGGGACAGAGAGAGGTCATTGTTACTATAGTAAAGTTGGTAATGTCTGGGTTGTATATATAGAGAGAGAGGGGGACAGAGAGAGGTCATTGTTACTATAGTAAAGTTGGTGGTGTCTGTGTTGTATATATAGAGAGAGAGGGACAGAGAGAGGTCATTGTTACTATAGTAAAGTTGGTAATGTCTGGGTTGTATATATAGAGAGAGGAGGACAGAGAGAGGTCATTGTTACTATAGTAAAGTTGGTAATGTCTGGATTGTATATATAGAGAGAGAGGGGGACAGAGAGAGGTCATTGTTACTATATTAAAGTTGCTGGTGTCTGGGTTGTATATATATATAGAGAGAGGGGGACAGAGAGAGGTCATTGTTACTATAGTAAAGTTGGTAATGTCTGGGTTGTATATATAGAGAGAGAGGGGGACAGAGAGAGGTCATTGTTACTATAGTAAAGTTGGTGGTGTCTGGGTTGTATATAGAGAGAGAGAGGGGGACAGAGAGACGTCATTGTTACTATAGTAAAGTTGGTGGTGTCTGGGTTGTATATATAGAGAGAGAGGGAGACAGAGAGAGGTCATTGTTACTATAGTAAAGTTGGTAATGTCTGGGTTGTATATATATATAGAGAGAGGGACAGAGAGAGGTCATTGTTACTATAGTAAAGTTGGTAATGTCTGGGTTGTATATATAGAGAGAGAGAGGGACAGAGAGAGGTCATTGTTACTATATTAAAGTTGCTGGTGTCTGGGTTGTATATATAGAGAGAGGGGGACAGAGAGAGGTCATTGTTACTATAGTAAAGTTGGTAATGTCTGGGTTGTATATAGAGAGAGAGGGGGACAGAGAGAGGTCATTGTTACTATAGTAAAGTTGGTGGTGTCTGGGTTGTATATATAGAGAGAGAGAGGGGCAGAGAGAGGTCATTGTTACTATATTAAAGTTGCTGGTGTCTGGGTTGTATATAGAGAGAGAGGGGGACAGAGAGAGGTCATTGTTACTATAGTAAAGTTGGTAATGTCTGGGTTGTATATATATAGAGAGAGAGGAACAGAGAGAGGTCATTGTTACTATAGTAAAATTGGTGGTGTCTGGGTTGTATATAGAGAGAGAGAGGGGGACAGAGAGAGGTCATTGTTACTATAGTAAAGTTGGTGGTGTCTGGGTTGTATATAGAGAGAGGGAGGGGGACAGAGAGCGGTCATTGTTACTATAGTAAAGTTGGTAATGTCTGGGTTGTATATAGAGAGAGAGGGGGACAGAGGGAGGTCATTGTTACTATAGTAAAGTTGGTAATGTGTGGGTTGTATATAGAGAGAGAGGGGGACAGAGGGAAGTCATTGTTACTATAGTAAAGTTGGTGGTGTCTGGGTTGTATACATATATAGAGAGAGGGGGACAGAGAGAGGTCATTGTTACTCTAGTAAAGGTGGTAATGTCTGGGTTGTATATATAGAGAGAGGGGGACAGAGAGAGGTCATTGTTACTATAGTAAAGTTGGTAATGTCTGGGTTGTATATATATAGAGAGAGAGCGACAGAGAGAGGTCATTGTTACTATAGTAAAGTTGGTAATGTCTGGGTTGTATATATATAGAGAGAGAGGGACAGAGAGAGGTCATTGTTACTATAGTAAAGTTGCTGGTGTCTGGGTTGTATATATAGAGAGAGGGGGACAGAGAGAGGTCATTGTTACTATAGTAAAGTTGGTAATGTCTGGGTTGTATATATAGAGAGAGGGACCGAGAGAGGTCATTGTTACTATAGTAAAGTTGGTAATGTCTGGGTTGTATATAGAGAGAGAGAGGGACAGAGAGAGGTCATTGTTACTATAATAAAGTTGGTAATGTCTGGGTTGTATATATATAGAGAGAGAGGGACAGAGAGAGGTCATTGTTACTATAGTAAAGTTGGTGGTGTCTGGGTTGTATATATAGAGAGAGAGGGGGACAGAGAGAGGTCATTGTTACTATAGTAAAGTTGGTAATGTCTGGGTTGTATATATAGAGAGAGAGGGACAGAGAGAGGTCATTGTTACTATAGTAAAGTTGGTAATGTCTGAGTTGTATATATAGAGAGAGAGAGGGACAGAGAGAGGTCATTGTTACTATAGTAAAGTTGGTAATGTCTGGGTTGTATATATAGAGAGAGGGACAGAGAGAGGTCATTGTTACTATAGTAAAGTTGGTAATGTCTGGGTTGTATATATAGAGAGAGGGGGACTGAGAGAGGTCATTGTTACTATAGTAAAGTTGGTAATGTCTGGGTTGTATATATAGAGAGAGAGGGACAGAGAGAGGTCATTGTTACTATAGTAAAGTTGGTAATGTCTGGGTTGTATATATAGAGAGAGAGAGGGACAGAGAGAGGTCATTGTTACCATAGTAAAGTTGGTAATGTCTGGGTTGTATATATAAAGAGAGAGAGGGACAGAGAGAGGTCATTGTTACTATAGTAAAGTTGGTAATGTCTGGGTTGTATATATAGAGAGAGGGACAGAGAGAGGTCATTGTTACTATAGTAAAGTTGGTAATGTCTGGGTTGTATATATAGAGAGAGGGGGACAGAGAGAGGTCATTATTACTATAGTAAAGTTGGTAATGTCTGGGTTGTATATATAGAGAGAGAGAGGGACAGAGAGAGGTCATTGTTACTATAGTAAAATTGGTGGTGTCTGGGTTGTATATATAGAGAGAGAGGGGGACAGAGAGAGGTCATTGTTACTATAGTAAAGTTGGTGGTGTCTGGGTTGTATATAGAGAGAGGGAGGGGGACAGAGAGCGGTCATTGGTACTATAGTAAAGTTGGTAATGTCTGGGTTGTATATAGAGAGAGAGGGGGACAGAGGGAGGTCATTGTTACTATAGTAAAGTTGGTAATGTCTGGGTTGTATATATATAGAGAGAGGGGGACAGAGGGAAGTCATTGTTACTATAGTAAAGTTGGTGGTGTCTGGGTTGTATACATATATAGAGAGAGGGGGACAGAGAGAGGTCATTGTTACTCTAGTAAAGTTGGTAATGTCTGGGTTGTATATAGAGAGAGAGTGGGACAGAGAGAGGTCATTGTTACTATAGTAAAGTTGGTAATGTCTGGGTTGTATATATAGAGAGAGAGGGACAGAGAGAGGTCATTGTTACTATAGTAAAGTTGGTAATGTCTGGGTTGTATATATATAGAGAGAGAGGGACAGAGAGAGGTCATTGTTACTATAGTAAAGTTGGTAATGTCTGGGTTGTATATATATAGAGAGAGAGGTACAGAGAGAGGTCATTGTTACCATAGTAAAGTTGCTGGTGTCTGGGTTGTATATATAGAGAGAGGGGGACAGAGAGAGGTCATTGTTACTATAGTAAAGTTGGTAATGTCTGGGTTGTATATATAGAGAGAGGGACCGAGAGAGGTCATTGTTACTATAGTAAAGTTGATAATGTCTGGGTTGTATATAGAGAGAGAGAGGGACAGAGAGAGGTCATTGTTACTATAGTAAAGTTGGTAATGTCTGGGTTGTATATATATAGAGAGAGAGGGACAGAGAGAGGTCATTGTTACTATAGTAAAGTTGGTGGTGTCTGGGTTGTATATATAGAGAGAGAGGGGGACAGAGAGAGGTCATTGTTACTATAGTAAAGTTGGTAATGTCTGGGTTGTATATATAGAGAGAGAGGGACAGAGAGAGGTCATTGTTACTATAGTAAAGTTGGTAATGTCTGGGTTGTATATATAGAGAGAGGGACAGAGAGAGGTCATTGTTACTATAGTAAAGTTGGTAATGTCTGGGTTGTATATATAGAGAGAGGGGGACTGAGAGAGGTCATTGTTACTATAGTAAAGTTGGTAATGTCTGGGTTGTATATATAGAGAGAGAGGGACAGAGAGAGGTCATTGTTACTATAGTAAAGTTGGTAATGTCTGGGTTGTATATATATAGAGAGAGAGGCACAGAGAGAGGTCATTGTTACCATAGTAAAGTTGGTAATGTCTGGGTTGTATATATAAAGAGAGAGAGGGACAGAGAGAGGTCATTGTTACTATAGTAAAGTTGGTAATGTCTGGGTTGTATATATAGAGAGAGGGACAGAGAGAGGTCATTGTTACTATAGTAAAGTTGGTAATGTCTGGGTTGTATATAGAGAGAGAGGGGGACAGAGAGAGGTCATTATTACTATAGTAAAGTTGGTAATGTCTGGGTTGTATATATATAGAGAGAGAGGGACAGAGAGAGGTCATTGTTACTATAGTAAAATTGGTGGTGTCTGGGTTGTATATATAGAGAGAGAGGGGGACAGAGAGAGGTCATTGTTACTATAGTAAAGTTGGTGGTGTCTGGGTTGTATATAGAGAGAGGGAGGGGGACAGAGAGCGGTCATTGTTACTATAGTAAAGTTGGTAATGTCTGGGTTGTATATAGAGAGAGAGGGGGACAGAGGGAGGTCATTGTTACTATAGTAAAGTTGGTAATGTCTGGGTTGTATATAGAGAGAGAGGGGGACAGAGGGAAGTCATTGTTACTATAGTAAAGTTGGTGGTGTCTGGGTTGTATACATATATAGAGAGAGGGGGACAGAGAGAGGTCATTGTTACTCTAGTAAAGTTGGTAATGTCTGGGTTGTATATAGAGAGAGAGAGGGACAGAGAGAGGTCATTGTTACTATAGTAAAGTTGGTAATGTCTGGGTTGTATATATAGAGAGAGAGGGACAGAGAGAGGTCATTGTTACTATAGTAAAGTTGGTAATGTCTGGGTTGTATATATATAGAGAGAGAGGGACAGAGAGAGGTCATTGTTACTATAGTAAAGTTGGTAATGTCTGGGTTGTATATATAGAGAGAGGGGGGACAGAGAGAGGTCATTGTTACTATAGTAAAGTTGGTAATATCTGGGTTGTATATAGAGAGAGAGGGGGACAGAGAGAGGTCATTGTTACTATAGTAAAGTTGGTAATGTCTGGGTTGTATATATAGAGAGAGAGAGGGACAGAGAGAGGTCATTGTTACTATAGTAAAGTTGGTAATGTCTGGGTCGTATATATATAGAGAGAGAGGGACAGAGAGAGGTCATTGTTACTACAGTAAAGTTGGTAATGTCTGGGTTGTATATATAGAGAGAGGGGGGACAGAGAGAGGTCATTGTTACTATAGTAAAGTTGGTAACGTCTGGGTTGTATATATATAGAGAGAGAGGGACAGAGAGAGGTCATTGTTACTATAGTAAAGTTGGTAATGTCTGGGTTGTATATATAGAGAGAGGGGGACAGAGAGAGGTCATTGCTACTATAGTAAAGTTGGTAATGTCTGGGTTGTATATATATAGAGAGAGAGGGACAGAGAGAGGTCATTGTTACTATAGTAAAGTTGGTAATGTCTGGGTTGTATATAGAGAGAGAGGGGGACAGAGAGAGGTCATTGTTACTATAGTAAAGTTGGTAATGTCTGGGTTGTATATATAGAGAGAGGGGGACAGAGAGAGGTCATTGTTACTATAGTAAAGTTGGTAACGTCTGGGTTGTATATATAGAGAGAGGGGGACAGAGAGAGGTCATTGTTACTATAGTAAAGTTGGTAATGTCTGGGTTGTATATATAAAGAGAGAGAGGGACAGAGAGAGGTCATTGTTACTATAGTAAAGTTGGTGGTGTCTGGGTTGTATATATAGAGAGAGAGGGACAGAGAGAGGTCATTGTTACTATAGTAAAGTTGGTAATGTCTGGGTTGTATATAGAGAGAGAGGGACAGTGAGAGGTCAGTGTTACTATAGTAAAGTTGGTAATGTCTGGGTTTTATATAGAGAGAGAGGGGGACAGAGAGAGGTCATTGTTACTATAGTAAAGTTGGTAATGTCTGGGTTGTATATAGAGAGAGAGGGGGACAGAGAGAGGTCATTGTTACTATAGTAAAGTTGGTAATGTCTGGGTTGTATATAGAGAGAGAGGGGGACAGAGAGAGGTCATTGTTACTATAGTAAAGTTGGTAATGTCTGGGTTGTATATAGAGAGAGAGGGGGACAGAGAGAGGTCATTGTTACTATAGTAAAGTTGGTAATGTCTGGGTTGTATATATAGAGAGAGGGGGACAGAGAGAGGTCATTGTTACTATAGTAAGTTGGTAATGTCTGGGTTGTATATATATAGAGAGCGAGGGACAGAGAGAGGTCATTGTTACTATAGTAAAGTTGGTAATGTCTGGGTTGTATATAGAGAGAGGGACAGAGAGAGGTCATTGTTACTATAGTAAAGTTGGTAATGTCTGGGTTGTATATATAGAGAGAGAGGGACAGAGAGAGGTCATTGTTACTATAGTAAAGTTGGTAATGTTTGGGTTGTATATAGAGAGAGGTACAGAGAGAGGTCATTGTTACTATAGTAAAGTTGGTGGTGTCTGGGTTGTATATATAGAGAGAGAGGGGGACAGAGTGAGGTCATTGTTACTATAGTAAAGTTGGTGGTGTCTGGGTTGTATATATATAGAGAGAGGGGGACAGAGAGAGGTCATTGTTACTATAGTAAAGTTGGTAATGTCTGGGTTGTATATAGAGAGAGGGAGGGACAGACAGAGGTCATTGTTACTATAGTAAAGTTGGTAACGTCTGGGTTGTATATAGAGAGAGGGGGACAGAGAGGGCGAGAAAGTTAGAGACCGAGAGAGGAATAAATGGTGCCACTGCAAAATGATTGATGTTTGTAATGAAGAGAGAGATATTGATAGAATGTGTTTGACAGAGAAAGATAGAGATTTACTGATCGAGAGAGAGATAGACAGAGAGGGGAGACAGGGAGAGAGAGAGATAAATTGGCAGCGACAGAGAGAGAGAGAGATTTACACACAGAGAAATAGAGAGGAAGTGAGAGTGGGTCATTGGTACTACAGTGAAACTGGTGATACTTACATTAAAGAAAGAATGAGAGAAAGAGATTGGCACAGAGAGTGAGATTGACAGCGTGAGAGAGAGTGTGTGTGTGTGTGTGAACGAGTGAGCGAAAGGGAGAAGTCATTGTTTCAACAGTAATGTTGGTGATATTTGGAACATAGATATAGAGAGCGAGAGGGGGGGGGGGTATGGAAGGAGATAGTGGGTTAAGTAGAGGGAGGAATAGGGAGAGCGAGAGAGCGAAATTACAATTGTCTTTATGACATGAAGGAAAGCAGATTCTAATGTACGCGTGCTTCTGTAAAGTCGAGTCAAATGTTTGCACTACGTGTGTATTAAGGCAACCGGTAGAAAATGCCAATTATTGGCATTTTACACATTTTCGTTTTCTATACAAGGATAATATGAATAAAAAAAGTAGAGGAGACCAGATGAATTTCTTTTCATATTTTCTTATTTTCTTCGAAATAAGTTTCGAATAACGAAAAAATGTCAAGTTATATACATGTATATATGTGTGTGTGTGTGTGAGAGAGAGAAGGAGAGAGAGAGAGAGAGAGAGAGAGAGAGAGAGAGAGAGAGAGAGAGAGAGAGAGAGAGAGAGAGAGAGAGAAAACTTAAGCCAAAATCCCTATTTGGGGTGGGGGATATAAGCTAAACCGACTAAAATTAACTGGTTGAGTTCCCCAACCATGGTTTCTGGAATTCAAGAGACAACATTAGTTATTTCAAGACATTGGAATAACTAATTTTGGAAGAATTACAATTCCGTCATCTGAAGGAACATTCTTTGGAATAAGAGAAGTGGAATACATATCCTACATACTATGTCGTTGCCGAACTACATGGTGTCCAATGTGTTGTGTCGTGAATTACTATTTGAAGATATCCCACTCAATGTATTAAGATAATACGACGGGATTATAGTGACGCTGGAAATAGGCATTTTGGCTTAAGTTTAATATGTTTAATTACTTCTGGGGGTAGATAATTTATTAATGAATGTTAGCATTTCATTGAGATGTCCAAGTATTAGACACAGATAACTTTATAAATTGATATATATATATATATGTGTGTACACATATCACACACAGACACACACACATTATATATATATATAATGTGTGTGTGTGTCTGTGTGTGATATGTGTACACACACACTCACACACACATATATATATCAATTACATATCAACGACATAGTATGTAGGATATGTATTCCACTTCTCTTATTCCAAAGAATGTTCCTTCTGATGACGGAATTGTAATTCTTCCAAAATTACTTATATATATATATATATATATATATATATATATATATATATATATATATATATATATATGTATATATATATATATGTATATTGTTATACTTGGGGAGGGTCATATTGGTTGTAATAATATTGCCAGAATTATATATATGTATATATATATATATATATATAAATATGGTTTTATAAATATAGTTTCCATTTATTAATATCGTATATATATATATATATATATATATATATATATATATATTATGTATGCAGATAATTTATACGTTGCATATGAGAATTGTTTCTATATCGATCAGCTCATGGCTCTATTATAATAGTCAGAGCCCAATTCTGCACCAACATCTCATCAGATATGCGTTCGTAGACACAGAACACATCCATACACACACGCACTCAAAATCGAGATAACGCAGCCAGTAGATTCCCCTTGTTAGACGTCATGGACTTTTATCTTTCCATATCGAAACCCATTCAACTCAAAGCTCTAGGTTTCAGGAAACAATTCACAGGGATCAGCGACCTCCACATCAGAATAATTCTGAACGCCAGCAAGTTACTACTGTTGTATGTCAACTCAGACTGGGTAGAGAAGGAAGAGGATCCACTGTCCAATGTATTCAAGTGATCCTACAATGAGGTTGATTTCGCTGACTTCATCGGTTTATTGATCTTTAATACCCTCTGGAAAAGAACGTACCCTCATAACTTAGCCCTATACAGAGATGATGACCTAGCAATCTCAAGCTACATGAATGGCTACACCATGGATAAGTTGAGAATAATTTATTATAAGGATATCCAAAACGTTCTGCCTAAACATCACAGGCCCCACTAACTTGACCAACGTCAATTTTCGGGACATCACTCTGTACCTCAAAAGTGGGAATCACTACCCCTATATGAAACCTAATTAGGAAATATTTCTTAAACATAGGAACCCCATCCATCCAGCCTCCATCTATAGGAAATTTGTTAACGGGGTTATTAAAAAATCTCTAGCTTATGATCCAATAAACAGATCTTTGACAAGGCTTAACCAGCCCAAATAAAATAAGGCATTAGCGCGAAGTGGCTTTACAGA
>OZ024741.1:391510709-391545709 GCA_964016885.1 Eledone cirrhosa
AAGTAAGCATTCCAACCATCCTGCCAACATAACCAAGAACCTGGTAAGAAACGTTTCGTTGAGGCTTTCCCGTCTTTCCACCAACGAGCGCATTTTCAACGACCATTCCACTTATTACAATGAAGCTCTTGCTCGAAGTGGATTTGTCGATAAGGTAGCATATACTGAGTATAAAATAGACCTAGAAGAAATAGATCCCGTCGCATTTGTTGGTTTAACCCACCATATAATATGGAGGTGGCCACACCATTAGCTAAGATCTTTCTTTCCCTTATTACGAAGCATTTTCCCCCTACACATAAATATAGTAAAATTTTTAATAGAAATACTATTAAAATTTCTTACTCTACGACTCCTAACCTTGCACATAACATCACAGCTTCAAATTTAGCTAAACTACCTAGCCGTAGGAACACGTGCAACCCTGTAGTTAGTACTAACTGTAATTGTAGGAATCGGGATGATTGCCCCTATCCGGGAAATGCCTGTCTAGTAACATTGTCTACAAATGTAAGGTTGTAACACCCACGTCCTGTAGGGCCTACATAGGGTTAACCGCCAATAGTTTCAAGCAGCGTCTTTACATGCATACCCATTCTTTTCGTTACCCTCTTAGAAGGAATATGACCTCACTTTCAGCTTATATCTGGAGTCTAAAAGACAACCACACCCAATATAAGTTACACTGGGAGATCCTAGCTAGGGCTAGATCGTATAACGGAAATAAAAGACCATGTGACCTCTGCGCCGCTGAGGCCCTGGAAATACTCTACGCCACAGACCACATCTTAAACAAAAAATCTGAGGCAATTTCGGCTTGTAAACATAAATTGCACAAAACTTTCCTGTATTACAGCCCCACGTTATACCCTAACGGATATCACGATCTATACGTGGATATTTTACGTCTTGATGTGGGAGCTAAGTATATGTTTGTTTATTCCTTTACTTATTTGCAGAGGTAAGTATATATTACCAGTATGTTTTGTGAAGGTATGTTTACCTTCTCGTACGTATATTTGACTGTTATGGCGTATAATTTTTACGTATTCTGGTATTTAGGGTTTGGCTATGTGTATACGGGAGTTTTGCGTCTGCGTGAGTATGCAGGTTCGTACGTATGGTGGGTGTGTGTATATGTGTACTTCTTGTTTTAGTTGACTTACGTCTCCGAACATGCGTGTATTTGTATGTAGATATGCGTGTGCGCTTTTTATATACGTATTTATTTACTTATATACGTTTATATAATTATCTATTTATTTGTACACAAGCATACACACACACACATATTTATATGTGCGTGGTTTTGTATACCTATGGTAAGGTTTTGCGTATGCTTGTGTATGTACGTATCTGTTTGCGTGTATGTATTTATTTGTTTCTATTACTTCTGTATTGTATTTATTTACTTTGTTCTTAACTCTGTAGCGGAGATTCATTTGGTTTCCTAGTTAGAATTTTAGTCTACGACTTCTGCTTACCATTTACGTGATTTTGTCTTTGCGTGCTATTGTTCTCCACGCTCCAAATTTGACTTATTATCTTCGTTTTTTCGTTCATTGCCAGAGAACGTCTCTATGCACCACCTAAGAGAACATTAGTCTACGACCTCTTTTATACCATAAACGTGGTTCTGTCTTTGCGCGTAATTGTTTTTCACCGCTCCTATTAATGACGTATATTTCGTTTTTTCCCGTTCTTTGCCAGCGAACGTTACCACGAACAAAAGTATCGTCTTCCTGTCTTCCTCCGGTTGCAACGTTTTTCGAAATATCCAGTTCTGCGTTTACAGATTGACTTTGTTAGTTTCAGAAGATCCCGTTAAGGGTGAAAGCAGCGATTCTTTGCTTAAACTTTAATCTGTTATTTTAATAAATAAATATATATATATATATATATATATATATATATATTCGTACAATTGTTGTTCCCTTTCGTATAATTTGATTTAAACCGAGCTGATGATCCGAATAAGGTGAACCATTGTTCTCGGAAATGGTGAATTAACTCTTGTGGAACTACTTCTACCAAGCTCGACTCATAGATTGAGGGATCTACTACTACAGATATAACGCACCAGTGTTCTACTTTATATATATATATATATGTGTGTGTGTGTGTCTGATGGTAGCTAAGATGCTTCCATAGGCGGTATGCCGGTTGAGCACTCTATGTTCTTACAGAGCAGAGTGTGATGTAATATAAAACGAAAAATCAGTGATGCATCTGAACTCAATTTATTGTGTGTTACAACTGTTTCGCCGGCAGACAGCTCGAGACACGATCATTGTGTGGATGATTTGTGTTCGGATCAAATGTTCTCACTGGGGTGTTAGCGTCAAAAAACATCCTCTTCGCTCGTCCTGCTATTGGCTGTTGTTTTTCTACGTCATCATAAATTTTGACCAACAGGTACTGTAAAACTGACCTTCAACTGTCGTTTTTTCTGCCACACTTCATATATATATATATATGTGTGTATATATATATATATATGTGTGTGTATATATATATATATGTGTATATATATATATATATGTGTATATATATATATATATGTGTGTATATATATATATATATATGTGTATATATATATATATGTGTATATATATATATATATGTGTGTGTATATATATATAAAGTAGAACACTGGAGTGTTATATCCGTAGTAGTAGATCACTCAGTCCATAGGACGAGTTTGGTAGAAGTAGTTCCCCAACAGTTAGTTTACCATTTCCGACAACAATTGTTTCACCTTATTCGGATCATCAGCTCGGTTTAAATGAGATTATACGGAAAGGGAACCAACAATACGCATGTGCAGAAACAGTCATTTCCCAAAGAAGATGTAATCCACGTTGGATCGGTCCGGGGATACAACTGTGGATACTCAGAATAAAAATAGATTATTCATGTTATTCAGTCCAGAATATTATAAATTGTTCATGTTAGTCAGTCTGGAGCTTTGTAATTACGTAATAGGTGTGGACAATGCGAAAAAATTCATTCCTTGAATTTAGACAAGGGCTATTATGCCACTTCTCAAGATATTGATTCTTTCTTCAATGCACAACCCACAAGATGGATTCCCGTTTTAGTATGGCTTAGACTTAGTAATAACTTTCCATTGAGGGGACCATATGTTGGTCGCGAGCTTCATGGACGATCGCTTGTCCGGGTGTCTAAATGTCGACAGATGATTCAGGAAGCATTCTTTAAATCGGCCCTCGCCATACCTACATAGGATTTGACCTCTTGTTGTTGATTTGGTCGGTTAGAAGTGACCACAGCTTCGTAAATTACAGCGGGTGTGTTACATTGTTGTTGAAGTGGACAAGATTCAGGCTTTCGGCAAGATCATCCTGGTGGGGTGCTGCTCTTAGGATTGTTGGTGATGTTGGCCTTCATATTCTTAGCACAGGAGTATCCTATTTTCACCTTGTGTCTGTTAAAGATGGAGCGGTATTTGTGACCTGTGGGGAAGTGTCTATCTAAGAGATGTAAAAATATTTTACCTACATTAGTTTTAATGTTGAGTGAGAAGGGTGGGGGAGAACTAAATTATTTTACTATTAGAATGATTTCTTTTCCTATTGTTGTTGGCATTAGAAGGGGGTAAGCAATTGGTTGCGAGAAGCCGCTGTTAGCTAACGTCGTGTTGTAGTAGGGTGCCGGTCTATCAAAGATTGTTTTATTAGAGGATAGGTTAGAGATTCTAGTGCCGATATTTTTCAGGAAGTTTCTAAAAACTGTAGGTGGGTGGCATGAGTCCTTGTGTATGTAATTTAGTTTTTCATTTAGTTTATGGAAGGGTCTAAAGGTGTGTGTGTGTGTGAAGATCTAAATTTATGTCTAAGTAATCTACGCTAGTAAGGTTAGTAGCTAATGTTATCCTAAGTCCTAACTCATTAAAAGTAGTAAATGGTGAATTAACTGTTGTGGAACTACTTATATATATATATAATAAATTAATATAAATATAATAATTAATAAATATATATATATATATATATATATATATATATATATATATATATATATATATATATATATATATATATATATATGTATGCGTGTGTGTGTGTGTGTTAAGGGAATCAAAGTCAATGTTGCACAATATGTACAAACTTTATTGGCATATTACAATTGTTTCGATTTCGATCAGCTCAGGGTACAATCAAAATGACGGAGCCCGATGCTTTTTCGACATCTTATCAGATATGTGAGTTTATATGTGCAAAGTCACGCTGAGCTGATTGATATCGAAACAATTGTAATATGCCAATAAAGTTTGTACATATGCTACAACACTGACTTCGATTATTCTTAATCTATTTACACTGCGCACTACAGCCACCTTAACTCTGGAATACAAGCCAAACGAGACGGACCTCGTAACAGCATTGAGTGCTTCGAACGGCGTTCCACCTGTAACTGTAGTTACACACCTAACTAACATATATATATAGAGAGAGGGGGAGGGATAGAAAGAGGGACAAAGGTAGAGTACACGCATTTATATGTTTGTGCTCATAATACTTTTCAAGACTTTCGAGAAAGCTGAGATAAAGGGGAGAGGAAAGTATCCTCAAACTGGAGACCTGGTTTGAATGCTTGCAACAGAGTGGACTCCGTTAAAGTAAATCAAAAACAAGGTGGTGATGCTAAACCGAGTGACAGATTATACATTTTACTCACGTAGGTCAGCTTAGTATTTGAATTCTAACGGCTCTGATAACACCGTATAACATATTTTTGTTCCCCGGTTCTAAGTGTCATTTCCTGGTTTGTTATATCCCATTATTATTTAAAAAAACACTATTATTTAATCAGAAGTTTGGGTTTGTGGTCAGAAGTTTGATATTTCGAAATGTTCATATTTTTCAAGAAAAAACACATTTTTTTTAAATTTATCAGTTCATATAATTAAATCAACAGAGTATAATATATATTTATTTTATTACACAAGCTTATCAAAAGCAAACAAGTAAAAACAAATAACACTTATAAAGCAACTTATACACGTCAGAAATGACTGGATTTCCTGGATTTGCAGTTGTAGTCCAGGTCGCATTCCCGCATTAACCCCCAGATATGGTCCCCCATCATTTTTTCATTGTAGTGGCTCTGGTACCTCTGCTCTATCTCTTTCACATCTTGGTGGAATCGTTCGCCTTGTTCTTCTGAGTAGGCGCCCATATTGTCTTTGAATTTTTCCAGCATATGGAGTTTAAGCGACATCCTGCATCCCATGGCGCCAAAAGCCTTTATCAGATCCTGCACCAGTTGCTGGTAGTTTTCAGCTCTATAGTTGCCCAGGAAGCCCTTAACAACTGCTTTGAAACAGTGCCATGCTGTTCTCTCAATCCTATTGAATTTATTGGAGAACTCGGTAGACTCAAACACCTTTATCTGAGGTCCAACAAAAATTCCACCTTTGATTTTGGCTTCAGATAACTTGGAGAAGAACTCAAGAAGGTACTTAAAAGCGGCTGATTCTTGGTTGAGAGCCTTCACAAACTGCTTCATCAACCCCAACTTAATGTGCAGTGGCGGCATGAGCACAATCCTGGGATCAACCAGTGACTCCCACATGACGTTCCGGGTCCCAACTACAAATTCTGTTCACTGCTCCCAGTTCTTTATTTTGTAGTGGCGAGAGGTGGCTCTGCTGTCCCAAAGGCAGAGGAAGCATTGGAATTTGATAAAGCCTCCTTGGAGTCCAAGCAGGAAAGCCACCATCTTGAAGTCTCCAATGATTTCCCAATTGTACTGGTTGTATTGCAGAGCTTCCAAGAGGACTTTCACACTGTAGTAATCTTCCTTCAGGCAGACTGAATGAGCTAGGAGCAGTGTCGGGAACTTATTTCTATTGTGGAGGAGGACAGCCTTCAAACTTGTGGTGGAGCTGTCTATAAATAGCCGCCACTCCCTAGGCACAAACGGCACCCCAATAACGTCAAACAGTCCAGGCACGTCATGGCAGAAGCACAGGCCATCCCTAAGAGTGTAAAAGCCTGAGAAAGGTTCGTGTCGACTTCTCTGACTTGTCACCTGCACTTCCTCCTTGACCAAGTTCCACTGCTTCATCCTGGAGACGAATGCTTAAAACACAACTTACCCTTTATTCAGGGTGCGAAAATCCAGTATCAATAAATCTCTTTAATCCACTTTTTAACAATTTTATACTTTATAGCACTTTTATAATTTTCTTTAGGTATTACTCTTTATTTTATCATTTTAATTTAACCTGAAACATATATAAAAAAATCATTTAACATAAGCAAATTAAACTTACATACAACGTAAAATCCAGCATACAAATAATTCTAGTGAATAGCTTAGAATTTTTACAAACCCAAACTTTTAACTGTTTAATAGCACTTTTTTTTTAATTTATTTGGGACCTAAGCAACACAAAAAAGTGATTACAAGCCAGGAACAGAGAAAAAACATTTTTTTGTAACACGGTGTAATTCGTCCCCTTGAATAAAGGAGACAAAGAGACGAAGAAAAACTATTTATATCTTCCATGTACTACTAATAAGACTGGATTTAGAGAATGCAAAGTTGTTTTTTTTTAATTAATTTCATTTTTTTTAATTAATTTCATTTTTTACCTTATTTCATTTATTTTCTTCTCAAAGCTGTTGTTACACGGCTCAGTGTAATTATGGTAATATATACAAATGAAAATCGATAAAGAGGTTACAGAAGCTTTACTGCCTTATTTCCACATAGATAGTTTTTTTTTCGATGAAATTTTAGACGATGCATTTACATAAGTTGGGCAGTTGACCTCTACGAGCTGCATAACTTTTGTTCCGTGTCACATAGAACTGTATCAGGTCTGTTTGCACTGAATTGCTGTTTTTATTGGAATGTACCACCTGTATTCTATATTTTTAGAGATGTAGGTGCCCTCTGATTCTGGTATATATTTCGTATGGCCGTCAGAGCAATCCATTACGTAGACAATATTGTAAACACTCTTCCTAACAATATGGTGTTACAAAGGGAGGTAGTACTTTGCAGACATTTTATTGGGGAGGGGAGGAATAGCTGCTTCTGATGCAGATATTTTCTATCAATCGATATATTCCTGTATGTGTGTGTATATACATGTGTTTATGTAACAATAAACTATGTATAGACACACCTAACTATATATATATATACACAGTATATATAGTAATGGTGGTGGTGGTGATAATGATGGTGCCAATGAGGATAGTAGTAGTAGTAGTAGTAGTAGGAGGAGGAGGAGGAGGAGGAGGAGGAGCAGTAGTAGTAGTAGTAGTAGTAGTAAATGGCTAGCGTTCAGTTAAGATACAATTATGTTTTAATATTCACATTATAGAATATACACGTGATAAGAATAAGTTACGAAGATGAACCTGCGACTTTGTGTAAAATGTCGACCATACTTAAATTTGGAATGATACGCACAAATGCGAGAAAAGCCACAAACCATCCATCTCAGTTCTACTTTTGAAAAGCAGAAGAACTGCGAAACCGGTAAAGGAACCAAATAAATATTCTTCAAAAGACTCCAGTTGCATTTTCGATTTCATCTTTTTTCCTTATCCTTTCACTCGTGTAGGACATCTCGTTGTTTTTTCATTTTGTAAAAAGGTCATTTTCTAATATATATATATATATATATATATATATATATATATATATATATATATATATATATATATATATATATATATATATATATATATATATATATGATTTCTCCCGAATGAAACAGTTCTAGTCCTGTAGAAGCCTTTTCGCCTTTTCTATATTAAATATTTATACGTTGCTTTGTATTGAGTACCTTACTTACTGTGGTTACTCCCGATTGAACCCCGGATAAACATATATATATATATATAGGAAAAAGTATGACCCCGATGGCAGAGCTCAAGCCGTTTCGACGGCTATTTCTGGACTAAATTAGAATTTTTAGCCTAGTGGATAAATAGCTATTTATTCACTAGGCTAAAAATTTTAATTTAGTCCAGAAATAGCCGTCGAAACGGCTTGAGCTCTGCCGTCGGGGGTCATACTTTTTTCCCATTTCCCACTCTACTACCCTAAGTATTGAGTGCTCTGGTGCGTTATGGTCCATCTGGTTCCTTACCACAATTCCTTTGTTATATATATATATATATATATATATATATATATAGTAATAATAATAATAAATTTGAAGACTAAAATCCAAAGAGGGCTCGATAAGGATAAATATATATCAAATATATAAGAACCGTAGAGCAAATATTTATTAAAATAACAGATTAAAGTTTAAGCAAAGAATCGCTGCTTTCACCCTTAACGGGATCTTCTGAAACTAACAAAGTCAATCTGTAAACGCAGAACTGGATATTTCAAAAAACGTTGCAACCGGAGGAAGACAGGAAGACGATACTTTGGTTCGTGGTAACGTTCGCTGGCAAAGAACGGGAAAAAACGAATATAATACGTAATTAATAGGAGCGGTGAAAAACAATTACGCGCAAAGACAGAAAGAACCACGTTTATGGTATAAAAGAGGTCGTAGACTAATGTTCTCTTAGGTGGTGCATAGAGACGTTCTCTGGCAATGAACGAAAAAACGAAGATAATACGTCATATGTGGACCGTGGAGAACAATAGCACGCAAAGACAAAACCACGTAAATGGTATAGCAGAAGTCGTAGACTAAAATCCTAACTAGGAGACCAAATGAATCTCCGCTACAGAGTTAAGAACAAAGTAAATAAATACAATACAGAAGTAGTAGAAATAAATAAATAATACACGCAAACAAATACGTACATACACAAGCATACGCAAAAACTTACCATAGGTATACAAAACCCTGCACATATAAATATGTGTGTGTGTGTATGCGTGTATACAAATAAATAAATAATTATATAAACGTATATAAATAAATAAATACGTATATAACAAGCGCACACACATACGTACACATATAAATACACGAATGTTCGGAGACGTAAGTCAACCAAAACATGAAGTACACATATATACACACCCACCATACGTACGAACCTGCATACTCACACAGACGCAAAACTCCCGTATACACATAGCCAAACCATATGTACCAGAATATATAAAAAATTATACGCCATAACAATCAAATATACGTACGAGAAGGTATACGTACCTTCACAAAACATACGGGTAATATATACTTACCTATGCAAATAAGTAAATGTATAAACAAAACATATACTTAGCTCCCACATCAAGACGTAAAATATCCACGTATAGATCGTACTATCCGTTAGGGTATAACGTGAGGCTGTAATACAGGAAAGTTTTGTGCAATTTATGTTTACAAGCCGAAATTGCCTCAGATTTTCTGTTTAAGATGTGGTCTGTGGCGTAGAGTATTTCCAGGGCCTCAGCGGCGCAGAGGTCACATGGTCTTTTATTTCCGTTATACGATCTAGCCCTAGCTAGGATCTCCCAGTGTAACTTATATTGGGTGTGGTTGTCTTTTAGACTCCAGATATAAGCTGAAAGTGACGTCATATTCCTTCTTAAAGGGTAACGAAAAGAATGGGTATGCATGTAAAGACGCTGCTTGAAACTATTGGCGGTTAACCCTATGTAGGCCCTACGGGACGTGGGTGTTACAACCTTACATTTGTAGACAATGTTACTAGAGAGGCATTTCCCGGATAGGGGGCAATCAGCCCGATTCCTACAATAACAGTTAGTACTAACTACAGGGTTGCACGTGTTCCTACGGCTAGGTAGTTTAGCTAAATTTGAAGCTGTGATGTTATGTGCAAGGTTAGGAGTCGTAGAGTAAGAAATTTTAATAGTATTTCTATTAAAAATGTTACTATATTTATGTCTCGGCTTGTAAACATAAATTGCACAAAACTTTCCTGTATTACACCCCCACATTATACCCTAACGGATAGTACGATCTATACGTGGATATTTTACGTCTTGATGTGGGAGCTAAGTATATGTTTTGTTTATACATTTACTTATTTGCATAGGTAAGTATATATTATCCGTATGTTTTGTGAAGGTACGTATACCTTCTCGTACGTATATTTGATTGTTATGGCGTATAATTTTTTATATATGCTGGTACATATGGTTTGGCTATGTGTATACGGGAGTTTTGCGTCTGTGTGAGTATGCAGGTTCGTACGTATGGTGGGTGTGTATATATGTGTACTTCATGTTTTGGTTGACTTACGTCTCCGAACATTCGTGTATTTATATGTGTACGTATGTGTGTGCGCTTGTTATATACGTATTTATTTATTTATATACGTTTATATAATTATTTATTTATTTGTATACACGCATACACACACACACATATTTATATGTGCAGGGTTTTGTATACCTATGGTAAGTTTTTGCGTATGCTTGTGTATGTACGTATTTGTTTGCGTGTATTATTTATTTATTTCTACTACTTCTGTATTGTGTTTATTTACTTTGTTCTTAACTCTGTAGCGGAGATTCATTTGGTCTCCTAGTTAGGATTTTAGTCTACGACTTCTGCTATACCATTTACGTGGTTTTGTCTTTGCGTGCTATTGTTCTCCACGCTCCACATATGACGTATTATCTTCGTTTTTTCGTTCATTGCCAGAGAACGTCTGTATGCACCACCTAAGAGACATTAGTCTACGACCTCTTTTATACCATAAACGTGGTTCTGTCTTTGCGCGTAATTGTTTTTCACCGCTCCTATTAATGACGTATTATATTCGTTTTTTCCCGTTCTTTGCCAGCGAACGTTACCACGAACCAAAGTATCGTCTTCCTGTCTTCCTCCGGTTGCTACGTTTTTTTAAATATCCAGTTCTGCGTTTACAGATTGACTTTGTTAGTCTCAGAAGATCCCGTTAAGGGTGAAAGCAGCGATTCTTTGCTTAAACTTTAATCTGTTATTTTAATAAATATATATATATATATATATATATATATATATGTGTGTGTATATATATATATATATATATAAAGAAAAAGCGATGAAATCGAAAATGCAACTGGAGTCTTATTTTTTTTTTAAATATATATATTTATTTGGTTCCTTTACCGGTTTCGCAGTTCTTCTGCTTTTCAAAAGGTAAGTTGAGATGGAGGGTCTGTGGTTTTTCTCACATCTGGTTGGTCTCTGAATGTTACTTGTTTTATACTGAAAAAGTGGCTCGAAATGCCAGGTTTTTCGAGAAGTAATTTGATTGGTTTGTCAATAATTGTAATAAATTTCGCGCCAGTTCGCGTTACAATAGTTCTTCAAATAAGAGAGGGGGGTTGTCACAGGTTGTTTTTTCATATATGAGTGTTTGAATTTCTTTTTACTTGAAAAAAGTAGGCTCACGAAGGCTTTTTTTTGACAGCCAAATTTCATTTATAACCAACCAAAAAAAAGCCTTCGTGAGCCTCCTTTTTTCAAGTAAAAAGAAATTCAAACACTCATATATGAAAAAACAACCTGTGACAACCCCCCTCTCTTATTTGAAGAACTATTGTAACGCGAACTGATCAATAACGCTGATCAATAGCGAAAAGCGCGTCACCAATCAATAAACGTAATGAATGCTTAACAAATCGTCGTTGTATTATTATATTTACATCTGTTTAGCTCTACACCTCGCTACAGACGTGAACCTAAACATCGATATATATATATGTGAGAAAAACCACAGACCCTCCATCTCAACTCACCTTTTGAAAAGCAGAAGAACTGCGAAACCGGTAAAGGAACCAAATAAATATATATATTTAAAAAAAAAATATGACTCCAGTTGCATTTTCGATTTCATCTCTTTTTCTTTATACTTTCACTCGTGTAGGACACCTCGGTTATTTTTCATTTTGTAAAAAAAACCTCACTTTCTAATATATATATATATATATATATATATATATATATATATATATATATATGACAAGTAAGTATGTTTTGAAACAGTGAGCAGGTTTGAAATTATAAAATAGAATAGCTTTCACGGTATTTTTTGACTAAATAAATTTTAGTCTGATAATGGGGTTTAGAACCCTCAGATAAATGGAAAAAGATGAGTATTGACGTACATATATATATATGTATATATGTTATATATATATATGTATATATATATATGTATGTGTGTGTGTGTGTTTATGTGTGTGTCAGGTCGCTCTCAAGTACTACGGGTAACATGTAACCCAGTACAGCCTGTCTCATAGTCGGGTCGTCGGCGACTAAACCGGCAACCCCAACAAGTTTGTTTGGTGAGGAGGGTGATATTTGGACGCCCTGTGGGATGAAATACAAGACCCGGCCATCCAAATAGTACTTTTTTATCAACTGGGAGTGAAAGGCCCCCAGAGATTGGTCGAATGCAAGGCCTTTGCCCACTTAAAAAACATTCAAAGCACAGACATTGCTTGTTCAGGATATGTTACAGGTTTGTGTGACTGGCAGTAGCAGTGCATCAAACTCTATAATCCGCCAAGCAATTGCAGTACCCCTAGCAGAGTTGGCAGCCATCATATATATATGTGTGTGTGCGGGTGTGTGTATATATATGTATATATATGTATATGTATATATATATATATATCTATATCCAAAATTAAGATAAATCAAAGTGAATTTAATCTAAATCAAAATTATGGGTGTCATGCCAGAAAGGCATGCGCCATATTACCCTTAAAATAAGCTACAAGATTCTAATGAATAGGTCCGAGCATTTTATAACAACTAGAAATTGATTAACATATAAATAAACATGTGAAACAATCACAGGGGATAATCTTTACAATTGTGTAAGCATACATAGCTAGGTAGGTAACTAAATAAAGTTAACTAGAACTTCAAAAATAGATACCTTATAATATGATTAATCTTCCCTGTATATATTCCATTAAAGAAATATATTTCACCAATTAATCGAATAGTCAACCACGGAGGCCGATATTTGGATTTTCAACAAGGAAGAAGTCCAGCCATCTGTGTTTACGCATTAAGTTCAAATCAGCGACTGGCCAGTTTCACATGTTTATTTATATGTTAATCAATTTCTAGTTGTTATGTATATATATATAAATGTATATATATATATATATATATATATATATATATATATATATATATATATATATATATATATATATATATATATATATATATACATATATCTCAACTCACCTTTTGAAAAGCAGAAGAACTGCGAAACCGGTAAAGGAACCAAATAAATATATATATTTTTTTTTAAAATAAGACTCCAGTTGCATTTTCGATTTCATCTCTTTTTCTTTATACTTTCACTCGTGTAGGGCACCTCGGTTATTTTTCAATTTGTAAAAAAAACCTCACTTTCTTATATATATATATATATATATATATATATATATATATATATATATAATTATAAAATGTGGAGAAGGGGGACACGAGTTGGAATATATATATATATGTAAATAGGGAGAAAAAGACGATTATTAGGAAGAAAAATATTTGTTTTCCCTTTATTTTTTTCTCTTTTTTCTGGGTTAGAAAATGTTTAAAACAAAATATTTTACTTTGTGTGAAGAGTTAAGGTATTAGTTAATTAATTTATTAATTAACAATACCATTTATTTATTTATTTATCAATTTATTTATTTAATAATTGTCAATTACCGGTTTCAGCATTTTATGCATTATCAAAGGGGGGAAAAATGTAGGAGAGAAGATGAACATGTTAAGGTAATGGGAAAGAAAGAATAATATTATTTACAGGCATAGTTCTTGAGGATAAGCAGTTCAAAAAGTTTCATTATGGCAGCAGCGCTTAGATAAGTTGATCCATAATGGAGGCAAATGGTAGTCTGAGGTCGGATGTTTTCCCTTTTTAGAGAGTTAATATGCAGGGGGGTAATTCAGGGTGGTCGGGTAGGAGAAAGAGAGGAGAGGGGGTAATTCATTTATATAAGAAAAAGGATTAGGTAGGGTGTGAGGGAGGTAACTCTTCAGAAAATGTAGGAATTTGGAGCTTTGGTTCATTGTTCGTTCCAGTTTTACTTTAGTCCGAAGTTTAGTCCATTAAATACTGTTAATTAATAAATAAATTAACTAATACCTTAACACTTCACACAAAGTAAAATATTTTGTTTTAAACATTTTCTAACACAGAAAAAATAAAATAAAATAAAGGAAAAAAAATATTTTTCTTCCTAATAATTGTTTTTTTCTTCCTATTTACACACACACGCACACACATACATATATATATATATATATATATATATATATATATATATATATATATATATATATATATATATGAAAATCTGCTTCGTAGAATCGAGACGTATCCGAGGACCGCGCGATTTCAGAGTCAGGTTTGATCACCACATCGATCGTGCCTCGAGCTGGTCGCTCGAGAAACAATTATAATATGTCCAATAAATTCATTTTCGTCGCAACACTGATTCTCTTTTTTCTGTGATATCATACTCTGCTCTACGAGGGCATCGAGTGCTCATACGGCCTACCGCATACGAACGCTTTGAGCATCCAACACCAATTATATATATACGCGTGGTTAAAATTCATGACAGAATTAATTGACCTGCATATATATTATTTTATGTTTTACGATGACCTCCCCTTCCCGTTTGGGGACTGTGGGAAATTTCTTTTTGTGAGACTGCTGGAATTTCAAATTTAGCGGTCACACTAGCACTGACGGGGACCATCGCTGAATATTAATATCAGTATGGTTTTTTTTATATCGATATTGTTGGGCATCCACTGATGAGTTACAAGTGCCCACCTGCATATATTCCTATGGACTATGTGCAGGCTTCTACATAACCTGGACATTATTTTCCCAACTTGTAGAAAACTTATAATGAAACGATCGTTTGGAAGGAGAGATGTATTTAATTATGTCTCATATAAAATAATACAACTGGCTATCTGCAAAATACAATATAGTTAGCACCCCAAACATATAATTGGGATTATACTCAGGTATATCCTAATGTTTGTTGAGGTGAGATAGATGTCGGTCGGAGTATTGCTTAAAGCTTTCTCTATTAATGTATTAAGTATATATATATATATATATTAGAAAGTGAGGTTTTTTTTTACAAAATGAAAAATAACCGAGGTGTCCTACACGAGTGAAAGTATAAAGAAAAAGAGATGAAATCGAAAATGCAACTGGAGTCTTATTTTTTTTTTAAATATATATATTTATTTGGTTCCTTTACCGGTTTCGCAGTTCTTCTGCTTTTCAAAAGGTGAGTTGAGATGGAGGGTCTGTGGTTTTTCTCACATATATATATATCGATGTTTAGGTTCACGTCTGTAGCGAGGTGTAGAGCTAAACAGATGTAAATATAATAATACAACGACGATTTGTTAAGCATTCATTACGTTTATTGATTGGTGACGCGCTTTTCGCTATTGATCAGCTCAAGGTTCGATCTGTATCGATCCGGCCGGACTCTGAAATCAAAAGCTTTTCGGACCTCTGCTGTTGTAATGACAGAAATGTCTGTAACGTTTCGCGTTCATATGGTGGTCAGTTTATGTTGTTTTGACTTGTGGTTTAGCTATGAGGAATGTTTTGGATGTGTGATAGGTGGGGAGGGGGATAAGTATAGTGACGAGGTGGTGGTGGTGGGGAGCTATGGTTAATGTGAGTTGCGGGGTTGTGGTGTTTTGGCTTATCATAGACATGTCGACGAGCACATGGTGAGGCTGGGGTGCTGTGTGAAGTGTGGATAACCAGCAGAAACTCCCCTACAGCACCACACTCTTTCATGTCCCATCACGCACAGCACTACCACACCCCACACAGCACCTCCACCTTCAGGTTTAACAAATCGTCCTTGTATTATTATTATTTGGATTAGCAGTATCGGTAGAGGGTCGGACGCCATGCTTTGACGCATAGAGTTACGGCCCTTGCCATTCTGAGTTCAAATCCCGCCGAGGTTAACTTTTCCTTTCATCCTTACGGGGTCGATAAAATAAAGTACCAGTAATACACTGGATAATTGCTGGCCTTGAGCCAAAAGTAGAAACAATTATTATTATTATTATTATTGTTCTTTGAGTCTCAGTCATTGATGTTATTTAACTGGAAGGTTTGTTGAAATGAATATCAAGCCGCTACCTGCAGCCTCAGATATTCAGGACGTATCGGAGGGTTCCTGCTGTTCCCAGCAAGCATGCCTATTGAAGTGTTCCAAAAAGCGGGGCTGGACTAATCTTCTTTAACCATCCTTGGAAACTCTTTGAGAAAGTACCTAGTGCTTCTATGACAACTGGGACGACCTTGACTTCATGGCAGGACGTATCGGAGGGTTCTTGCTGTTCCCAGCAAGCATGCCTTTTGAAGTGTTCCAAAAAGCGATGCGGGACCAATTTTCTTTAACCATCCTTGAAAACTCTTTGAGATAGTACCTAGTGCGCCTATGACAATCTATTATTATTATAGTTGCATTTATCTTGCTTTATGTTCATACGAGTTATCACCAAGTCACAACCAGTGACCCCAAGAGACAACAAGATCCGCCATGTTCAAGAAAGAACATACATATTCACACATGCATCTTTAGTGTTTAGACTTGTGATGTACTTATATTGACAGAATCTTCCTTAGTATATGGGCAGTTCCCATTAGTACTATCTTTTGTATTTCTCCTATACGCGGGTTTCCTGGGATTTGCAATATGTAATCATTAGACCCCTTAGGTATCATTCCCAGAGCGCCTACAACCACTGGTATTGTTTTAGTTCTCAATTTCCACATTTTTCCAATTTCTATCTCCAGGTCCTTATACTTGCTCAATTTTTCAAATGTTTTTATAGATACATTCTTGTCTATTGGAACAGACATATCAATTAGCAGGCATACCCTCTTTTTAAAGTCCTTCAATATTATATCAGGTCTATTTGCATCTATTTTTCGGTCTGTTTGGATGCTAAAGTTCCACAAGATTGAGATGTGATCTTTTTCAAGTATGGGAGGTGGTTGATGCTCCCACCAATTCTTTTGATGGGGCAGGTCAAAATGCTTACACATTATCCAATGTATGTATTGTGCAGCTCTGTCATGCCTGTTTAGGTATTCGGTTGGAGCTATAGGACTGCACATTGAAATTATATGGTCAATGGTCTCTGGTTGTTTTTTGCATACACGGCATAATGGGCTGCACCCATTTTTTATTATGTTGGCTTGGTAATTTTTTGTTGGCAGACACTGATCTTGTGCTGATATAATCAGTCCTTCAGTCTCCAATTTCAGTCCAGAGGATGCCAACCACTGATGGGTTAAAGTTTTGTCAACATCAGGATTGTTAGCTCGCTCTGGGTATTTTCCATACAGAGGCTTTTCTTGCCATTTCTTAGCCAGTTTCTGTAGCAGTTCTTTCTTTGCAGTTACTTTTACCTGCTTTGCTTTTTCTGTGTTTTCCATTTCAGCAGTAAATGGGACTTCTGAAATTTGTAGTCCATTACTGTATCTTTGTGCATCTTTTGTAATGGAATATGATCTTTTGATGCTTTCGTGTTTCAGAACGAGTTTGATCATCCAATCATGTGCTTCCCTTAGATATGTAGATAATCCAATTGTTGCAGTTTTCAACGCAATGTCTAACTGGATTAACCCACGTCCTCCTTCTTTCCTAGGGAGATATATTCTATCTATATCTGCCTTAGGGTGATGCATTCTGTGCATGGTTAAGAATTTTTTAATTTTTGTATCGAGCCTACGGATCTCTGTGCTTGACCAGTTGATGACATTGTAACTGTAGGTTACTACTGGTATGGCAAGCGTGTTTATGGCATCGATCCTATTCCTTGCATTCAATTCCGTTCTTAAGATTGCTCTTACTCTGCGGTAACATTCCTTCCTTATCCTTTCCCTCATTGTCGAGTGCTTGATTCCGTCTCCTTCACAAACACCTAGATATTTGTAAGTTTTTTCTTGATCAAGTTCTCTTATCACGTTCCCCCGATCAAGATTAATGTCTGAACTCTTCAGCAGCTTTCCTCTGGTGAACGTTGCTTTGGCGCATTTATCTAGTCCAAACTCCATTTTAATGTCATCACTGAACTGCTCCACAGTGGATAATAGCCCTTGCAATTGTTCATCATTTTTTGCAAATAGTTTCAGATCATCCATGTAGAACAGGTGATTAATGGTTTTGTCATAGACTTTATATCCATGTTTTGTTTCATTGAGCATTTTACTTAATGGTATAAGTGCGATGCAGAATAAAAGCGATGATAAAGAGTCACCCTGAAAAATTCCACAATTAATATTAACTTCTCCAGCTTCCAGTGATTTTGTTTCACTATTCAAAAAGAGTGTCGTTTTCCATGTCTTCATACTGAATGACAAAAACCTCCTGACAACGGGGGATATTTTGAAAATCTCTAAACATTTTTCAATCCAACTGTGTGGCAAACTATCGAATGCTTTTTTATAATCTATCCAAGCAATCGATAGATTTTTGTGTCTATTATGACAATCTTCCAGTATCATTTTGTTAACCAGAAGCTGATCCTTACAGCCATATGAGCCTCGTTTACACCCTTTCTGCTCAATGGGAAATAGGTCATTTGTTATCAGGTGGTCATATGTGTATTCAGTTAGGACTGATGTTAAAATTTTATACATTGTGGTCAAGCAAGTTATCGGTCTGTAATTTTTGGGATTGTTTGTCTCATCATTCTTCGGAAGCAGGAATGTAATGCCGTTAACTAGCCATGATGGTATCTTTTCTGGCTCCTTAACTATTTCATTGTAAAGTTGGGCTAACAGCTCATGAGACTCTGTGAAGGCATTTATCCAAAAGTTTTGTATTTTGTCTTTTCCTGGGGATTTCCATTTGCTGGTTTTTCTTAAAGCCAAGCGCAACTGTTCAACTGTTATATTTTCCCATATTTGTTCCTCAAGGTGAGCTGTATCTTTCATTTGTCTGTCTATCCATGGGGCATGTATGTTATGAACTTTTTCTTCGGCCCAGATCTTTTCCCAGAATTCTTGCACTTCCTCCTTGGGTGGTATTGATTTAGCAGTTAGTGTTGACTTACCAATTTTTCTGTAGAAGTTTCTTTGGTTGTTTTTGAACATATTATTGTCCTTATAGAATCTAGATCGTTTTACAAAGCGCCTTATACGAGCAGCTTTGGCCGACACTTTTTGCTTGATTATTTCTATCAGCATGTCTATGTCACATGTTGATTTTATACTGTACTTTTTTTTCAATTTTCTAAGTTTAGTTTGTTTAACATGTTCACCTACTTTATAGTTTGTTGAAATTTCTATGTCAGATCGGAGAAGGTTTATTTGGCGATTGATGTTCTCTTGCCAAGTAGGTTTCTTGTTGGAATTCCTTTGTTTTTTTCATTTTCACTCCACATAAGTGAGTGGTGACTTTAGCCGATGCATAATAGAGATGATTTAAATCAGTAATGTTTAGTTTGTTTGTGATGATAATGTTTTTGAGAATTATGTTAGTCTTGTGTATTATCTTTTGGTTCTGTTTGGAGTTCTGGATCTTAGGGAGGGTGTCTCGTTGCCCCATGTAAGATTCTTTCATTTTCATCCATTCGATCATAATTTCATCCTTCAAGTTGGCAAGTTCATTCTCATTCATTTCTTTATCATTTACGATCTCATTATTTTCATTTGGAGTTTCATCCTGAGCATGCACTCCCTCCACTTTTTCGATCCTTTCTTTAATTTGTTCTGTTGCCAGTGATTCCGCCCCAACCCTGTGATTCGAAGTGTTACAGTTTACCTCGTTTTCACTGACACATGTTTCATTTTCCCTTCGCTGACTTTGTGCTAATAGCTTGATCTGATCAATTTCTATATCAGTTAGTAACTTTTTTCTTACAATATTTCTTCGTATATTGGCTAGTTTGTTACTGTCAATATAGCCTCTGTTTTCGGGATGTTTCTTTTTCCAGTTGATATATGTCTGTTCTGTATTCGATGTATTTGATGGGTAGTACATGGCAGTGTAGAAAGCCTCAAGGACTTCTTTATTATCTTCCTTGACCATTTTTCTCTCTTTTTCTTTGGATTTCTTGGTGGTGAGCATGGAGGGCCAACAGTAGGAGTATTCCGGTTATGGGAGGTCTCCAGCTCCGAAGTGATGGGAAGGTTTGAACCATTAGCTGATTTTTCGACCCCAGTCTGGTTCCTCTCTGAGGGACGCGGCCCTTTTTACCCGGGTGACGGCCGATCCGGTATGAGATTTTATCATTAGACATTTACTTTATTTTGTCGCGTTTTATCCTTATCCGCCAAGGGGTTATCATTTCGTGTTACCACTTCTAGAACGAGTGTCAACCAAGACTAGAGGGGTCGTTCTCCCCTAGAGACACGGCTATTCCCCGCCGGCCGCCATCCCGGTATTTCTTGGTCACGGGGTTTTCTTTTTGTTGTTTTTTTTAAATTGTTTTTATCATGAGTGGTTCCTTAATGTGAGCATTGCGTGGCTTAAGAATGAAATTATTAATAACTGTCTCCACTCCAGGCACAAGGCCAGCAATCACCCAGTGCATTACAATAATATAATATACTTTTTGTTGTAGTTGGCTGTTATTGTTGTTGGCTATGTCGGTGGTGGTGCCGGGGCTTTTTATATTGTTGGTGAGGAAGGGGTGAGCCAAAAGTCCCATAGTTGTTGATGTTGACGTTTGGTCGGTGGCCAGGTCACTAAGTCAATCTATTTATATCTTTTGCTAGCCTCTCCCTTGTCTAGTGATACCGCCACCTTCCCCTTTCTCTCTCAAGTTAACAGGGGAATAGTGGTGGTAGCAATGAAGGAGTGGTGGCGGCGGCGATGGGATAGTGGTAGCAGTGATGGATGGGGTGGGGTGGTGGCAGCGGTGGCGTTGTGGTTACTGATATGTAGTATCTATGAGTTTGTGTTCGTATGTTTAATATATATTTTTATTATATATTGTGTTGACATATTCCCGTAAAATTGGAATTAAACATTTTGTTAAAATTTGAGACAATAATAATAGTAATTATTATTATGATGCTGGGATTGATGGTGGTGGTGGTGAAATTGCCGTTATCTGGCTGTTATATTTAGTGTGATGGGATAGGTGGTGTATCAAGTTTCTGGTGTTGGTGAAATTGCTGTTATTTGGCTGTTCTATATAGTGTAGACAGAGGGTGTTTTCTTCCATTTATAACCATTTTCTTTTTTTGAATACAAAATATATAATACAAAATTGAATATTTGAGCGATACAACAATATAATATGGATCCGAAACTTTATGGGACCTCATTCAGTGGTTTATGCAACATTTGTACTAAGAATTGTTATTTCACAATTGATTTAAATATGTTAAAAATCAAAAACTTACGGGAGCGATTTCATGACCTTCTACCACCTCGTGCGTCTTCTTCCCTTATTATTATTATTATTATTATTATTATTATTATTATTATTATTATTATTATTACAGTTGCATTTATCTTGCTTTATGTTCATACGAGTTATCACCAAATCACAACCAGTGACCTCAAGAGACAACAAGGTCCGCCATGTTCAAGAAAGAACACACATACACACACATGCATCTTTAGGTGTTTAGACTTGTGATGTACTTATATTGACAGAATCTTCCTTAGTATATGTTTTCAACGCAATATCTAACTGGATTAACCCATGTCCTCCTTCTTTCCTAGGGAGATATATTCTATCTGTATCTGCCTTAGGGTGATGCATTCTGTGCATGGTTAAGAATTTTTTAATTTTTGTATCGAGCCTACGGATCTCTGTGCTTGACCAGTTGATGACATTATAACTGTAGGTTACTACTGGTATGGCAAGCGTGTTTATGGCATCGATCCTATTCCTTGCATTCAATTCCGTTCTTAAGATTGCTCTTACTCTGCGGTAACATTCCTTCCTTATCCTTTCCCTCATTGTCGAGTGCTTGATTCCGTCTCCTTCACAAACACCTAGATATTTGTAAGTTTCCTCTTGATCAAGTTCTCTTATCACATTCCCCCGATCAAGATTAATGTCTGAACTCTTCAGCAGCTTTCCTCTGGTGAACGTTGCTTTGGCGCATTTATCTAGTCCAAACTCCATTTTAATGTCATCACTGAACTGCTTCACAGTGGATAATAGCCCTTGCAATTGTTCATCATTTTTTGCAAATAGTTTCAGGTCATCCATGTAGAACAAGTGCTTCATGGTTTGGTTTTGTCATAGACTTTATATCTATGTTTTGTTTCATTGAGCATTTTACTTAATGGTATAAGTGCGATGCAGAATAAAAGTGGTGATAAAGAGTCACCCTGAAAAATTCCACAATTAATATTAACTTCTCCAGCTTCCAGTGATTTTTTTTCACTATTCAAAAGGAGTGTCGTTTTCCATGTCTTCATACTGAATGACAGGAACCTCCTGACAACGGGAAATATTTTGAAAATCTCTAAACATTTTTCAATCCAACTGTGTGGCAAACTATCGAATGCTTTTTTGTAATTTATCCAAGCAATTGATAGATTTTTGTGTCTATTATGACAATCTTCCAGTATCATTACAGCCATATGAGCCTCGTTTACATCCTTTCTGCTCATTGGGAAATAGATCATTTGTTATCAGGTGATCATATGTATATTCAGTTAGGACTGATGTTAAAATTTTATACATTGTGGTCAAGAAAGTTATCGGTCTGTAATTTTTGAGATTGTTTGTCTCATCATTCTTCGGAAGTAGGAAAGTAATGCCGTTAACTAGCCATGATGGTATCTTTTCTGGCTCCTTAACTATTTCATTGTAAAGTTGGGCTAACAGCTCATGAGACTCTGTGAAGGCATTTATCCAAAAATTTGGTATTTTGTCTTTTCCCGGGGATTTCCATTTGCTGGTTTTTCTAAGAGCCAAACGCAACTGTTCAACTGTTATATTTTCCCATGTTTGTTCCTCAAGGTGAGTTGTATCTTTCATTTGTCTGTTTACCCATGGGGCATGTATATTATGAACTTTTCTTCGGCCCAGATCTTTTCCCAGAATTCTTGCACTTCCTCTGTGGGTGGTATTGATTTAGCAGTTATTGTTGACTTGCCAATTTTTCTGTAGAAGTTTCTTTGGTTGTTTTTGAACATATTATTGTCCTTATAGAATCTAGATCGTTTTTCAAAGCGCCTTATACGAGCAGCTTTGGCCGACATTTTTTGCTTGATTATTTCTATCAGCATGTCTATGTCACTTGTTGATTTTATACTGTATTTTCTTTTCAATTTTCTAAGTTTAGTTTGTTTAACATGTTCACCTACTTCGTAGTTTGTTAAAATTTCTATATCAGATCGGAGAAGGTTTATTTGGCGATTGATATTCTCTTGCCAAGTAGGTTTCTTGTTGGAATTCCTTTGTTTTTTTCATTTTCACTCCACATAAGTGAGTGGTGACTTTAGCCGATGCATAATAGAGATGATTTAGATCAGTAATGTTTAGTTTGTTTGTGATGATAATGTTTTTGAGAGTTATGTTAGTCTTGTGTAATATCTTTTGGTTCTGTTTCGAGTTCTGGATCTTAGGGAGAGTGTCTCGTTCCCCCATGTCAGATTCTTTCATTTTCATCCATTCGTTCATAATTTCATTCTTCATGTTGGCAAGTTCATTCTCATTCATTTCTTTATCATTTACGTTCACATTGTTTTCATTTTGAGTTTCATCTTGAGCATGCACTCCCACCACTTTTTCGATCCTTTCATTAATTTGTTCTGCTGTCAGTGATTTCGCCCCAACCCTGGGATTCGAAGTATTACAATTTACCTCGTTTTCACTGACACATGTTTCATTTTCCCTTCGCTGACTTTGTGCTAATAGCTTGATCTGATCAATTTCTATATCAGTTAGTAACTTTTTTCTTACAATATTTCTTCGTATATTGGCTAGTTTGTTACTGTCAATATAGCCTCTGTTTTCGGGATGTTTCTTTTTCCAGTTGATATATGTCTGTTCTGTATTCGATCTATTTGATGAGTAGTACATGGCAGTGTAGAAAGCCTCAAGGACTTCTTTATTGTCTTCCCTTAACCATTATTCTCTTTTTCTTTGGATTTCTTGGTGGTGAGCATCGAGGGCCAACGGTAGAAGTATTCCGGTTATGAGAGGTTTCCAGCTCCGAAGTGATGGGAAGGTTTGAACCATTAGCTGACTTTTCGACCCCAGTCTGGTTCCTCTCTGAGGGACGCAGCTCTTTTTGATCCGGGTGACGGCAGATCCAGTATGAGATTTTATCATTTGACATTGACTTTATTTTGTTGCGTTTTATCCTTAACCACCAAGGGGTAATCATTTCGTGTTACCACTCCTAGGACGAGTGTCAACCAAGACTAGAGGGGTCGTCCTCCCCTAGAGACACGGCTATTCCCCGCCGGTCGCCATCCCGGTATTTCTTGGTCACGGGGTTTCTTTTTTTTTTTCTTTTTTAAATTGTTATTATCATGAGTGGTTCCTTAATGTGAGCAGTGCGTGGCTTAAGAATGAAATTATTATTAATAATATAATATACTTTTTGTTGAAGTTGCCTGTTGTTGTTGTTGGCTATGTCTGTGGTGGTGGTGGTGGTGGTGTTGGGGCTTTTTCTATTGTTGGTGGGGAAGAGGGGAGCCAGCAGTGCCATAGTCGTTGACGTTTGACCGGGTCACTAAGTCGGTCTATTTATATCTTTTGCTAGCATCTCCCTTGTCTAGTGATACCGCCACCTTCCCCTTTCTTAAGTTAACAGAAGTTATTATTACCGTCCTGTGCCGTCTGTAATGTTTTTCTTGATGTCAACCCTTGTGGCCAATAAAGAAATCATTATTATTATTATTATTATTATGGCGGTGGATTGGCAGTATCGGTAGAGGGTTGGACGCCATGCTTTGACGCATAGAGTTACGGCCCTTGCCATTCTGAGTTCAAATCCCGCCGAGGTTAACTTTGCCTTTCATCCTTACGGGGTCGATAAAATAAAGTACCAGTAATGCACTGGGTAATTGCTGGCCTTGTGCCAAAAAGTAGAAACTATTATTATTATTATTATTATTATTATTATTATTATTATTATTATATATATATATATATATATATATATATATATATATATATATATATATATATATATATATATAATTCACAAGAATCAAAGCTATGTTCAAAGCATTTATTCACTTACAATTGTTTCATCCAAACCTAGGCTTGGTTTCTTCGGAGCATTTTTCAATGTTTGTACATATAATTGACCTCCTATCCAACGCAAGAGACATACAGATATATATATATATTGATGTACAGTGGACTGACATATATTATACTATACTATATTTGTACAGCAATTCAAATTCAAAATCAAAATCAAAATTAAAATTAAAATTAAAATTAAAATACATTCGGCAGATAACACAGTTAATGTAAGAGGATAGTTTGATAGTCAGATCTAATAGGTAGTGTATGCGTTAGTTACACATGGAGCTTGCAAGTGTGTCTCATTTATATATGATTATTGTGTGGCAAGGTGTTACATGTAATGCACAAACATTGAAAAATGCTCCGAAGATGCCAAGCCTAGGTTTGGATGAAACAATTGTAAGTGAATAAATGCTTTGAACATAGCTTTGATTCTTGTGAATTCTATATAACTGCTCTGTAGAACAACTGATGTTCTTACATTGAGCTATTTATCTTACTGGTAATAAGGTAGTAATAAATTACTGACCTTCCCTGTTTAGGGTTTAAAATATACATAACTATAAAAAGTTTAAAATATACATAACTATAAATAGTATCCTTAATATTATATATATATATATATTGTAATAATAGTTTCTACTTTTGGCACAAGGCCAGCAATTACTCAGTGTATTACCGGTACTTTATTTTATCAACCCCGTAAGGATGAAAGGCAAAGTTAACCTCGGCGGGATTTGAACTCAGATCATAAAGGGACGTAACTCTATGCTTCAAAGCATGGTGTCCGACTCTCTACAGATACTGCCAATCCACCGCCTTGTAATATATTGTAATAATTGTTTCTACTTTAGGCACAAGGTCAGCAATTACCCAGTCCATTACTGGTACTTTATTTTATCGACCCCGTAAGGATGAAAGGCAAAGTCAACCTCGGCGGGATTTGAACTCAGATCGTAAAGGGACGTAACTATGCTGGAAAGCATGGCGTCCGACCCTCTACCGATACTGCCAATCCACCGCCCTTTTATATATTGTAATAATAATATATAGTGGTAGAACACTGGAAGGTAATATCCGTAGTGGTAGAGCACTCAGTCAATGGGACGAGTTAGGTAGTAGTGGTTACACAACAGTTAGTTCACCATACCGAGACTGACGTTGATGAGTCACCAAATGTATTATTATTATTATTATTATTATTTTTGGGTAATTGCTGGCCTTGTGCCAAAAGTAGAAACAATTATTATTTGTGAGCGCTCTCTATATCCTCGTGTCCTACACAATTTGGTGTCTCATCAACGTCAGTCTCGGTATGGTGAACTAACTGTTGTGTAAGCACTTATATATATATAACCAAAAGTTTAACAAGGTTCATTGATTAATCAATGAATAAAGTTTTACAATAGATTAGAAGCACTCAACAGAAAGGTTTTCTTGAGTTATTAATATTACTTCAAAATATTAATAAATATAGACATTCATGTGATCAACTATATTTTATTATACATATTTCAGAGGTACTGAGCTATTTCATCAGTACGTCCTCATCAGATAAAAAATCTGCGTCGACATTTCAAATCTGCATCGACATTTCAAGCATCATACAAAATTAGGAAAAAACATTGACTGAGTGAGAAAAGATATTGACTCTTATTAATAATTCTGAGTGAGAAAAGATATTGACTCTGATTAATAATTCTGAGTGAGAAAAGATATTGACTCTTATTAATAATTCTGAGTGAGAAAAGATATTGACTCTGATTAATAATTCTTGTAATGCTTTTATTATTGCTATTATTAATATTATGTATAATGTTTCTACCTAACCTTAAGAATTGTATACCTGCTCTTTTAAAGAGTATGATAATTTCTGAATTGTTTAAATACCCTTAGTTTTGATTTAGAATTTTGTAAATCCTGTATCTTTTAAATTTGATACCTGTAATATCTTCAGACTCTTAAACCGTTTAATTACTTTAAATGTTTAAATACGTCGTACGAAGATATTGTTTACATTTATCGTATACAAGTTTCGTTTTGTCTAAATTGATTAATAATCATATACTTAACTTGATTTATAGTATTGAATACAGTAAAATTTAGTTAAGTCAAAATAATAATACTCTTAAGTGTAATTATAACTAATAATTAATCTTATATATAATTGACAAATATCGATTTAAATCATATAGTTTATAAAAGAACTATGCAAATGCTAATATCTAAATAAGTTCGGTTCAATAATATCATATTTACTACATTTATAAGCACTATTGTTAGTTAATAATATTTTTAATTTTGATTTTTATAACTAAATTATTGAGTACATTTATTAATTTGAATATACTCATGATTACTCTTGAAATTAAGTTAAATTATCTTTTTCACTTTATATTGTTTTAATTTTGATATAATATAATAGTATAATTTCTTTCAAATATTATAGACTAAAAATGTCATGATATTTAATTCTCTTGGAGACGCAGGACATGGCAGCGATGATTAGGGACAGAGACTGCTGGAGAGAACTGGTCCATGGATCTCGGCAATTTTACCCGCCCTAGATATATATATGCTCAGGACAGGACTGAGTGACGAGGCCTTACCAGACGTGCCAAGGACTCTTTTGAAGAGAAGAGACGGGCAGAGGTTACTGAGGCCTGTGAAAGGAGGAGAAAGGCATCAACAGCTGCCCCAAGCGACTCCGTTCTCTTCCCCTGCCCCCAATGTCCCCGGACCTGCAAGTCAAGGATCGGCCTCCACAGCCACCTTCGTGCCCACGGCAGACGGGAACTAAAATAAAGAAGATGTCATCATCGTTCACGATGGACAACCATGAAGATATATATATATATAAATATATATGCGTAAGTGCATACTTATGCACGGCCTAAATCCTATAACTATACTTTAATGTTCTCATCATTATCTACTTTTACTATTATTATTAACCTCTGTCATTTCCGTTTAACAACTTTATTTACATTATTCTTAAAGCGCGGTGAATTGGCAGTATCGGTAGAGGGTTGGATGCCATGCTTTCTAGCATAGTTACGTCCCTTAACCGTCTGAGTTCAAATCCCGCTGAGGTTAACTTTGCATTTCATCCTTACGGGGTCGATAAAAAATAAAGTACTAGTAACGCACTGGGGTCGATTTAATCGACTTCCCCTCCCCCCAAATTACTGGCCTTGTGCCTATATAAGAAATCATTATTATTATTATATATATATATTGTAATAATAATTGTTTCTACTTTTGGCACAAGGCCAGCAAATACCCAGTGCATTACTGGTACTTTATTTTATCGACCCCGTAAGGATGAAAAGCAAAGTTAACCTCGGCGGGATTTGAACTCAGAATGGCAAGGGCCGTAACTTTATACGTCAAAGCATGGCGTCCGACCCTCTACCGATACTGCCAATCCACAATAATATATATATATCTGTATATACATATGTATGTATATATATATGCATATACATATATATATATATATATGTGTGTGTGTGTGTGTGTGTGTGTGTGTGTGTATATATGATCGATTAATGTTCGATCCTGACTCTGGAATCGGAAGCACCTCAGATTAGTGTTCACATGTGACTAGGTCTGTGATTTATGTATATACTTAAAATATTGTCTCCTTATGTTACTGTTGGTTCACCGACTTCAGCGTTCGATGCGTCGTGGGTATGTTTAAGTATAGAAGTATAGTACTTGGTGCAGACATTGGTGTTAAACTGTTGGTCGGTTTCCTTCATAAGCAGAGTGTAATATTAATAATTGTTTCTACCTTAGGCACAAGGCCAGCAATTACCCAGTATATTACTAGTACTTTATTTTATCGACTCCGTAAGGATGAAAGGCAAAGTTAACCTCGGCGGGATTTGAACTCAGAATGGCAAGGGACGTAACTATGCTAGAAAGCATGGCGTCCAACCCTCTACCGATACTGCCAATTCACCGCCCTGTAATATTAATAATAAGTAGGAATTATCATTAATGATATACATATATATATATATATATATATATATATATACATACATACATACATGGTGGCTGCCAACTCGTTTTCGTACGGCCACTACTTTATATCCATGTAGGAGAACCCCTACCGATGCGCTGAACGAGTGTGACTTTTTAGCCTCGCCAGCGACTTGAAAACTCTGGTACAAACACTACACCTGTGACAATTATTGACACATAGTGCTGGGCCCATGGTACCATGTGACGACAAGTGCAGAGAGATCTCCAGATATAAAGCAATGCCTGTGCCGTGAAGCTTTTATAGTGAGCAAAGGCACTGCACAGAGCCAGTCCCACTCTCTTAACCAAGATGATATTTACCAAAAAGAAGAACAAGTCAACATCATTGGATACCGTCAGGGTTGCAGGTGTTATATCAGAGTTTTCCTTCTCCTTATCATTAATGATATATATATATACATATATACATACATACATACATGCATACATACATATATATATATATATATATATATATATATATATATATATATATATATATATGTATATCATTAATGATAATTCCTACTTATTATTAATATTACAGGGCGGTGAATTGGCAGTATCGGTAGAGGGTTGGACGCCATGCTTTCTAGCATAGTTACGTCCCTTTACAGTCTCAGTTCAAATCCCGCCGAGGTTAACTTTGTCTTTCATCCTTACGGGGTACCCCGGCCGATTAACTCACTCGATATGCAAATTAGGCTGCTCAGCCGTTAATATGCATAAGGAAAGTATATACTTTCAAACGTTCAACCATCTGGCAGGAAAGTATACGTTGCTGACGATAGCTAATAAGCTTGAAACTAGTACAGCGTTCCTTTGTCAGTGTTGAACAAATGAGCAACGATGGTTGCTAGACACTACGGCTTAATTCGGGATGTTTGTTTACAAACACACCGAGCATTATAATAAATGTTCGGTGAATCCATACGTACATATATATATATATGTGTGCATGTATGTATATATATATATATATATATATATATATATATATATATATATATATATATATATATATATATATACATACTACTGTACGTCTGTATACATATATGTATGTACGTATACATACTTATATATATATATATATATATATATATATATATATATATATAAATATACACGGGTGTGATTTACTCGTTTTATTTACAATCCTTTAAAATGTATAATGGTATTAGAATGAAATAGCATGGTAGTTGAAAATTGCAAACTTGACTGTCAGCACACAATATGAAACTGAAGATTGCGAAAGCATGAAAGTACTTGTTCAATTAACACTTAACATTTAATATTCTACCATACTATTTCATTCTAATACCATTATAATTTTTAAAGGATTGTAAATAAAACGAGTAAATCAGACAAAGTTGGAATTCCTTTTATTAATATATATATATATATATATTAGAAAGTGAGGTTTTTTTTACAAAATGAAAAATAACCGAGGTGTCCTACACGAGTGGAAGTATAAAGAAAAAGAGATGAAATCGAAAATGCAACTGAAGTCTTATTTTTTTTTTTAAATATATATATTTATTTGGTTCCTTTACCGGTTTCGCAGTTCTTCTGCTTTTCAAAAGGTGAGTTGAGATGGAGGGTCTGAGGTTTTTCTCACATCTGAAGAACTGCGAAACCGGTAAAGGAACCAAATAAATATATATATTTTTTTAAAAAAATAAGACTTCAGTTGCATTTTCGATTTCATCTCTTTTTCTATATATATATATATATATATTTATATATATAGGAACGAGTAGGACCCCGACGGCTGAGCTCAAGCCGTTTCGACGGCTAATTCTGGACTCAATTCTCGTCCACAATTAGCCGTCGAAACGGCTTGAGCTCAGCCGTCGGGGTCCTACTCGTTCCTATTACCCACTCTACTACCCTAAGTATTGAGTACTTTGGTGCGTTATGGTCCGCCTGGTTCCTTGCCACATTTCCTTCGTTATATATATATATATACACACACACAAACAATTTCAAACTAGGGGTCACACTCCTTATTTTTAAGGTTCTCTTAAGCTAACAATGCCTATATTTCAGGTGTCTACAAGCACATACACACACACACACACACACACACACACACACACACACACATATATATATATATATATAAAGTCCTTACTCCCACACACTCACAAAAACAGACACTCTTATACCCACATATGTATATATATATATGTGTGTGTGTGTGTGTGTGTGTGTGTGTGTGTGTGTGTGTGTGTGTGTGTGTATATAAATTTAGCGAGACTCGCATTTCGGCGGGTTGTGTGTGTGTATATATATATATATATATATATACACACACACATACATACACATACACATATATATATACACACACACACACACACACACATATATATATATATATATATATATATATATAGAGAGAGAGAGAGAGAGAGAGAGAGAGAGAGAGAGAGAGAGAAAGAGAGAAAACGAAATTTCATTTCTCACTCTTAGTACGGCTGATACTTAAATATAAGTATGTATACGTACATACATATATGTATACAGACGTACAGTAGTATGTATATATATATATACATGCACACATATATATATATGTACGTATGGGTTTACCGAACATTTATTATAATGTTCGATTTGTTTGTAAACAAACAGCCCGAATTATTAGCCGTACAGTGTTCGGCAACCATCGTTGCCGTTTTGTTCAACACTGACAAAGGAACGATGAACTAGTTTCTAGCTTATTAGCTGTCATCAGCACAGTATATCTTCCTGTCAGTTGATTGAACGTTTGAAAGTATATACTTTCCTTATGCATATTAACGGCTGAGCAGCCTAATTTGCATATCGAATGACATCACATTTGTATACGATGTCATTTTTCAGGCATTTATTTTCAAGTGGGCAGGCTTCCTTATTTGGGCAGTTGCACAAGGCCTCAGTCCGGGGATTGGGTTCGAAGGTGGTTGGCTTATTTAATTTTTTAGAATTGAGATTTATATATATATATATCCTAGCTAGGTTAGGTGTAGTGGAGTAGGAGAGTCTTATTGTATTCTTATTAAAGATAGTGTAGTACCTATGTTGTGTGGGGAAGTGTATATTCAGCAATTTGAAGACAGTCCTAGCTATAGGTGTAGAAACCTCTCTGTTGAAGCAGGGTTGTACCAACTAATCTGTCTATGCCTATTTCTCCTAGGTAGTCTTGGGGTGGTTTCTAGATAAGTGATGTTTTCTTTAAATCCGCTATGGGCGAGGGCGTCGTTGTAGTAAGAGGCAGAGGTGCTAAAGATATCTTCATTGGCCGAGAGACCGAAAATTCTGAGTGAGACGCTTTTAACTAAGTTATCTGTGATGTTTTGGGGTGGTTCGAATTAACATTTATATATCTGAGGGACTCGTTAGTTTTGTGGTACGGGTAATAGAGGCAAGTATCTAAGTCGAGAGTGACATCTAAAAAGTTGACCCTAGTCATATTTGATTCTATGGTTATTCTAAATCATATTTTTGTTTCCGCCTGTTCGTCAACTCAATCTTTCTACTTCGTCTTAAATTTCTCATTCTACCTTCTGATGAAGCGTAAAATTAATAAAATATTTCTTCATTGTACTGTGTCGTTTGCTTTGTTATTTCTGTTTGACACACACACGCACACACACACACATACACACACACGCACACACACTCGCACACCTATATATATATGACCATGTTATTCTTCACTCTTTCACTATATATATATATATATATATATATATATATATATATATATATATATATATATATATAATTCAAATTAACATAAATATGTATAGAAAGAGAGAGAAAGAGCCATATATCGTGTGAGAATCACACTATTTTGTACATATATAAAGCACATAATATTTAGGAAAAAATACGTACTTCAAGGTGTAAAAAGTTCTTCTTTCCTTATGGTATCATTTCATGATTCGAAAACTATAACAAAAATCGAACTATACAATCGATCAACGATCACCAACTATCGATTTTGATAAAGCTACGGGTGACGCGAATCAATCAATAGAGGAATTTTGTCTTTGAATAAAGTTCCAATATACTATAGAGTACAAAATACCTTCAGATCTATCGGGATCTATGAATCAAACCAACACTATAGACAGTATGGTGTAAAAACGTTTTAACTGTGGCGGCAGATATAAACAGGTTTGAACATCATCTTATCCGCTAGAAAGAGGCGCGAAGTACTAGTGAGTGTGAGCAGCTGAACAAATGAAGAATTTAGAACAGTTATATACTAATTTAAGGCATCATAACATATATACTATGTATGATGCTTGTGTTTCTCAGTAAAAAATGTTCAATATATATATATATATATGATATTCAATTAGTTGAAAATACAAGAATGACGTAAGAACGTTGAGTTTCGTGTCGATGGATTTGTCAAACTGATATGTTTGTCATCTGTATTTATGTGTTTATGTGCATGTCCATATAGATACAAACGTGTTTCTTTACTTTGATCTATTTGTCTGCGTATGTATGTATGCATATATATATATATATGTATGTTTGTATGTATGTGTGTGTGTGTATGTATGCATGCATATATGTATGTATATATGTATTATGTCGGGTCACTCCCAATTGCTACTGGTAACATGTAACCCAGTACAACCTGTCACATGGTCGGGTTGTCGGTGGCTAGACCGGCAAGCCACCAAGTTTACTTGGTGAGGAGGATGATTTTGGACTCACTACAGGACTAAAAACAAAACCTGACAAAGGGCGGAAGAACTCATAAGAGGCAACGGTCATCCAAAAATGTGTAAATATGTATATACATATATGCATGTATATATATATATATATATATATATATATATATATATATATGTGTGTGTGTGTATATGTATATATGTATATGCAAGTATACATATGTATGTATATGCGCGGGGACATAGAAATAATCGGGCTGGATGCCCAATCGCGTGTTTAAAACACTGGGAGTGAAGGACCCCTAGTCTTTGTCAGGGTATTCTTCTAGGAGAAGGCAACTCAGGAAACTGGGATAACTCCGACATAAAACCTGCGGCTCAGTAGTTACCGATGATGTTGATCTTTTCTTCTTTTCGGGTTATAGCTACTGTCGCTCAGAGAGTGAGATTAGCTCAGTGCAAATCCTCACTTTAAAAATAAATCTTCAAACACTGGCATTGCACGATAGCATTAATTAATCTAAACTATAATAAAGTAAGAAGCGCAAGACTGCGTACGGTTTATAATTGTTTATCCCCTTAGTAAAATAAGTTGGATTACTTTGAATAAATAATGAATGAATATTACATAATTTATCTACTAAATTTCGTGGCTGTTCATTAAATATATTTTATTATTTATTTAAAGATTCACTTCTTTAAAATTTTCAAATGTCAACACTTCCGGTTAGCGATCGTTTAGATAAATATTCATATATTTCTGTCACTAATTTTCTCCTAATGCAGTTTATATATAATTTCGTCTTTTTTTTAAGTATCATGTTAATGATTACAAAAGACAGTGTAACACAGTCTTCGTTCAATTTCTGTGTATATTGTCAATTACGATTTTATTTGATCATATCTACATGTATATATACTTGCGTATAATATCAATATACACACTACACATGCTAGCAGATATATAATATCGTCTTTTTTTAATGTATCATGGATTACGTTACTGATTACAGAAGACAGTGTAACACACTCTTCGTTCAATTTCTGTGTATATTGTCAATTACGGTTTTATTTGATGTATCATA
>OZ024741.1:391555709-391580709 GCA_964016885.1 Eledone cirrhosa
TGGCCAGAGACTCGTAAAGATCAAGGTGACCCACGTTCCACCGGCCATCGAAATTCCCTGGCTAATAGCGGCCGTCCTCGCCGGCATCGAAGCCAACACAAAGATAATAGCAATAGCAAAAGAAAAGCAGGAGAACTGGTCCGGATCTGGGATGGAGCTCCTGATCCAAGCGGACCAAAAAAGCATTGAGGAGATCCCAGAGGTAATAGACCTCACTGACGGCAGCCACCTCACCGTAATTGTCGAGGGCAGAAGGCCTATGTGTGTCGTTTGTGGTGAAGGAACCCACCTAAGGGCTTTCTGCCCTCAGGCTAAAAGGTTGAGGCCACCTCTCCTACCCACCCCAGTGACACAACCATCAACACCACCAGTAGCAGAGATGGCAGCAACAACGGTAGCAGCAACAACAGAAGCAACTATAACAGCAACAACCCCAGCAACAGTAGCAAAACTAACACCACCACCACCAGCAAAACCAACACCACCACCACCCAACGCTTCAGAACTAGCACCACGCCTACACCATCCACCACGCCACAACCAAAACTAACGCCTGTGGAGGATTTTCCACTCCCCGGCCTATCACAACTGGAGACAGATTGTGACGACGAGGAGTGGGAAACGGTATCAGGAAAAAAAAAAAAAAGAAACCAAAAAAGAAAGAATTCTCTTCCTTCCCCCTCCAAAAACAAAATACAGAGGGAAACAAATAAATTAACAAACAAAAAAGTTAGGACAGATATTCCACAATCCACACCAGCATCACCAACCCCATCAACCCAAACACCAACACCATCACCATCATTAACCCCAACACCACCATCACCTACACCACAAAAGTCACCAAAATGCGACAACCTCCCCCTCATGCGATACATCGTAGAGAGGGTAGCTAGGGAACCTGGCACGGGTGGGTCTTTGATCAATTTAGATCAGTCGAAAGCTTTCGATAGGATCGACCATCGTTACCTAGCGGCAGTCCTGAGGGCGGCTGGCTTTGGGCCCGTCTTCAGAGGCTGGATCGCTGCCATGCACAGCGACATCTGCTCTGTAGTGAGAGTGAACGGTCACCTTTCGGAACCGTTCAACATCACGCGCTCGGTCCGCCAAGGATGTCCCCTCTCGTCCCTATTGTACGTATTGACTCTCGAGCCATTACTGCACAAACTGGAGACGTTGGGGGGGGGGGGTCCCGCGCGAACTAGGATGCGGAAGATCCGTGTCAGCATATGCGGACGATGTTACCGTAGTGGTGTCGATGCCAAACACATCGAGGCGATCGGCACTACACTAAGAGAATAGGAGGCGGTGACAGGAGCAATGATCAACCAGGAAAAGTCAGTGGGCCTGCAGCTCGGCACCTGGAGAGGCAGGTCCATGCCGACCAACAGCGTCGTCGGGCGCTGGACGGACGGACCGGTTAAATTGCTAGGGGTCTGGTTCGGTCTAGACCTCCAGACGGACAAAAACTGGGACGAGGTGACGAGCAGGGTGGCTTCTCTCACCCAGAAATGGGCCGAGAGGAAGCTATCCCTGAAAGGTCGAGCGGAGGTGGCTAACGCGTACATCGCGTCCGTCATCTACTACCGCCTGACCGTCGTACCTTGTCCTAAGCCTCGCCTGACTGCGCTGGAGCGTTTGCTCTTTCGCTTCTTGTGGAAGGGACGCGCTCCGATGGTCAGGCGGTCCATCTGCTGCCAACACCCGCTACGTGGAGGGCTGGGCATGCCGTGGCTGATGATGCGCAGACATGCGCTCAGGCTACGACATCTTCACCTCTTCCTCGACGGTGATCAGGTGTGGTCGCCGTTTGCTAGACACGTTTTTCCCCAACTCGTCTCCTTGACGGAGCTGCAGTCCTGGGTCAAGCGAAGACCGAGAGGGAGCGCTTGGAGACTGGAATGTCTTCAGGCGCTCACAGCCCTCGACCAATCGGGCAATGTGATCGGTGGAAACTCCACCTTGGCGTTCTATAGGGGATTAGTGGAGGGTAAGAGCGACGACGTACTTGGAGAAACTCTAGGCGTCGACGAAAATCAACTAGCCAATCTCTTCGGAAGGACTTTCGGGCCGGGGCCTATGGACAACTTCCAGAAATCCCTGGCCTGGCAGTGCTACCGGGGTGCTTTTCCAGTTCGGGATAAACTCTACAGGCATGGAGGTGCCGTCAGCCGGGCATGTCCGAGATGCGCCTAGGGCGACGAAACCGTCCTGCACGCACTCGTCCAGTGTCCGAGCATTGCTGACTTGTGGATTTATGTCGAACACCTGCTGTCACGTGTAGGACGGATCCAGCTATTAGCTGAGTCCATCGTGAGGATTGCCCCGCCCTCTTCCTTTAGCCGGGAAGGGCAGGCAGTTTTTATCTGTCTGGTGGCCATGGCGAAAGAGATAGTATGGTGGACACGTTTGAAAGGGCTGAAGACGAGCACTTACCTCTTCGGTGATGCCCTGATTAACTTTTTCAAATTTCATTTGAAAAGGAAAATCAGGGTAGAGAGGGAAGTGCTCTCTTCCCAGCATTTTGTTGAAAGATGGGTGAGAGAAGCAAGTATGGCCCGAATGAATGGGCCTTCTCTGAGTATGTGTCTGTAAATTAAAGGTGGAAAACTGGGAGAGGGCACTTGCCCTGGTGGTCATGGCCACTGTGGTCTTTTAATGGGCTTTCTCCACAAATGTCCCTCGGAAGTCTCCCCCCTATTGGGGAATTTTTCTTTGTTATTTTATTTTATCCTCTGTTTTTTTACACGCAGAAATGCCCATTTGTACCGTCCTGTATTGTCCTGTACTGTCCTTAATGTCTACTTTATGTAAACCCTTGTGGTTAATAAAGAAAACATTATTATTATTATTATTATTATTATTCACCCACTTATTCCTGGGATGACGTGGGGTGAAGAGTCCTCAAGCACTCCTTTCATCGGGTCCTGCCAGAAGCAACTGTCTGCAACTGATACAGCTGGATCCCCAAGAGAGACCAGCCAAGCTCATGGATATTATCCACCCATCTTGCTCGGGGTCTACCCCTGGGTCTCCTACCAGTTGGTTTTGTCCGTAAAATTTGTCCAGCGATTCTTACCTAAGACATTCTAACAACATGTCCATAGTATCAGAGCTGTGATCTCTTAATTCGGAGACGTAGCGACTCTACCTGGATTGACTCTTTGATCTTCGAACTACGCACTCTATTGAGTAACGTTACTACAAAGACCCCCCCCCCCCTCCCCAGGGGGAACCCCATTTCGGCCACTAGTATTTGCGATCGTATTCTTTCGCTCATTACCTAAGATTCAAGACCATAATAAGGGTTGACACGAAAACCGAATTGAAGATAGTGAGTTTGACTTTTACGCCTAGTCCCCTTCTTCTGATACCAAATGTTGAAGCTATCGCATTACTGCTCCAGCTCCTGCAATTTTTTACTCAATTCAAATTTCTTTTAGTATAAATGATAAATAAGGTTAAACAGGGAAATATATTGGGAGAAGATAATTGTTTCTACTTTAGGCACAAGGCCAGCAAATACCCAGTGCATTACTGGTACTTTATTTTATCGACCCCGTAAGGATGAAAGGCAAAGTCAACCTCGGCGGGATTTGAACTCAGATCGTAAAGGGACGTAACTATGCTGGAAAGTATGGCGTCCGACCCTCTACTGATACTGCCAATCCACTGCCCTTATTGGGAGAAGATAATACGAGCATATAAATAAATAAATAAAATTTGAAATAAATATTTGAATAATTAGTTCATTATTTTCAATAGGAAATCTTTTTAATCGATGATTACTATGTGGTCTTGTATGAATAATTTCGATATCTCTATATATAAAAAAACAGAGGATGTCTGTCTGTGTAAATCCCTAAAACTCCAGAAGTACCCGACCGATCTTTTTCAAACTTTACACATGCATTACTTATACTTCTTGAAGTGCAATGAGCTAAAAGGATTTTAACTTTTTCTGCTCTAGGGCCCGCATTAGGCTAAAAACCACATTTTAAAGGCTTTTTAGGCTTTTTTGAGGCGTAACTTAAAGATAATCCAGCCGATTTCCTCGCAATTTGCACCACACATTAGTTAGTCACCTTGCATTGCCTGTGGACAAAAAACATTTCCGATTCCATTAATGGTTTTTAGGAAATATACGAATTAACTTTGGGCATTACATGCCATTTTCATTTTCAATATAAGCGCTACTTAAACATCGTAAGTAGCGTATAATATTTCGTTAAAAATTTGGTTTATTTAACAGAGGACACCACACTTACTTACTTTTAAGCAGGACCATTTTTGGGGGATTTAGGAAATGAGGAGGATCTTAAAATTTTCATATGAATTTGAGATAGTAAGGTTAGCGATTGAAGTAATCGAGTCTATATGTGAATATTGCCTAATAGATATAAAATTAGGCCGATACGTAAAACACTACATAAATACTTATTCATTTTAGATAGTATTCTTTCACAGTATCTTTTATATTTCCCTTAGTAGATTAATTTAGATAATATTTCCCACCGTTCCGTTAAGTTATAATTGCCTACTACTGAATCACTAAATAACCCAACCCACAAAGGAAAACATCATGCAGAAATGGGAGAAAAGATGTTATAGCGAATATGGTGCCTGCATTGCATAATAGATACTTTTGTATAGGTTTCAAAGCAACTGTGTCAAATGTTAGATGGAATATTAAACAGAATTACATTATTATAGTAGAGATACGAAAACTTAATACATTGTTATAGATAGGAAACATCGTAAGGCCCAGTGTTTGAATAACGTAACAGGGTAGATATATAGATTGATACAAAAAAAATAATGGGATAATAAAATATGGATTACACCATACTTTTATAGAGTAAGAGAGTAAGTCCTTTGATCGTTCTATTGGGACAGTCTCGAGAATAGCTCTTCTTCAAAACAACAGAAGCAACTTTAGAATATGGATGGTGTTAAAAGATGGCACATTACATTCCAAGCTAAATGTTCCTCTCTCAGTTAATGCTACGTTATGTAACTCTCAGACGGTGGCGAATTGGCAGATTCGTTAGAACGTCGGATAGAATGCTTTGCAGGATTCGTTCTGGCACTATACTCTCTCAGTTTATATTCCGCTGATTCTTCCTTTATATCTGTCTCTCACTTCCATACCCTCACTCTCTACCTTTCTCTGGAAGAAATCTGTTATACTCAAACCTCGAAAGGACATGGGCTCCACCAGGTTTTAAAATACCCTAAAAATGCCGTATGTCAATACGACGCCCCTGCGACTCACCCGAGAGTTACGGGATGAAAGAATATGATTCTTATACCTAGTAAATAGTTTGAGGACTGGTGGCAGTTAAGAATTAGATCTATTCGAGAATTATATATATATATATATATATATATATATATATATATATATATATATATATATATATATATATAAATATATATATTATATATACTAGCTGACCCGTCCGGCTGGCGCCCGGCTACCATTGGCGTGTTCTACGGCATCCAGATATATATGTATAGCTGACGTACTAGCTTCGCTTGGATAAACAGACGATAAGCCGTCTGTGTAGTATAGTATTACTGTTGAAAATATATAGTACTAGCAGAATGGCCCGGCGTTGCTCGGGATTTGCTCTAGGGTTCTTATATATTTGATATATATTTATCCTTATCAAGCCTCGTGAAATAAATACGTTTGTTTATATTTTGTTATTGTGTATGCAAAAATATCTGTACACGAATATAAAATTATATATATATATATATATATATATATATATATATATGTGTGTGTGTGTGTGTGTGTGTGTGTGTGTGTGTGTGTGTGTTAAAATAACAGATTAAAGTTTAAGCAAAGAATTGCTGCTTTCACCCTTAACGGGATCTTCTGAAACTAAAGAAATTAATCTGTGAACGCAGAAGTAAATATTTCGAAAAACGTTACACACTATATATATATACATACACTATATATACATATATACACACACACACCCCACGTCATAATGTCGTAATGCAGACAGCCAGACACACAGACAGATATTATAAGGGCAGAACGTTATATCTATGCATCTATCTAAAAAGAAAGACTAAGAATTATAGAGAGAGATCGCTAAATCGCCTAATGCGGTCCCTATGGCATTGAAAATTTGAAATTTCTTTTCTCAAAACACTCATAGGACCATAGTATTATATGTGTAAAGTTTGAAAACAATCGGTTGGGCGGTTCTCGAGTTTTAGTGAGCTGACAGACAGACATTCTCTGTTTTAGATATATAGAGAGTATAGTATTACTGTTGAAAATATATAGTATAATATTATTGTTGACAATATATAGTATAGTATTACTATTGAAAATATATAGTACAGTACAGTATTACTGTTGAAAATATATAGCATATTATTACTGTTGAAAATATATAGTATAGTAGAGAATTACTGTTGAAAATATATAGTATAGTATAGTATAGTATAGTATAGTATAGTATAGTATAGTATAGTATAGTATAGTATAGTATAGTATAGTATAGTATAGTATAGTATAGTGTAGTATTACTGTTGAAAATATATAGTATAGTATTACTGTTGAAAATATATAGTACAATATTACTATTGAAAATATATAGTACAGTATTACTGTTGAAAATATATAGTTTAATATTACTGTTGAAAATATATAGTATAATATAGTATTATTATTGAAAATATATAGTATAGTATTACTGTTGAAAATATATAGTACAGTACAGTATTACTGTTGAAAATATATAGTATAGTATAGTATTACTGTTGAAAATATATAGTATAGTATAGTATCACTGTTGAAAATATATAGTATAGTATTACTGTTGAAAATATATAGTACAGTACAGTATTACTGTTGTAAATATATAGTGTAGTACAGTATTACTGTTGGAAATATATAGTATAGTATAGTATTACTGTTGAAAATATGTATTACAGTATTACTGTTGAAAATATATAGTGCAGTACTACTGTTGAAACTATACAGTATGGTATTACTGTAGGAAATATATAGTACAGTATTACTGTTGAAAATATGTACAAGAATATATATATATATATATATATATATATATATATATTATAAAGCTGACGGCCGTATGTATGTAACAAACTTTTCGCCAAACGGCTGGACCAAACAGCACCAAATTTGCACCATAGATGTAACTTTTTCCAAGAAAGTGAGGGTTTCTTTGTTTACTAAATTTAGTTAAAAGATTAAAGATATTTTATTGTTTATTTAAATATTCACTTCTTTAAAATTTTCAGATGTCAACACTTCCGGTTAGCACTCTCCCTCTTTCTTAGTCTGTCTTTTTAGAGAGATACATAGCTATAATGTCGCGCCCTTATAATATCTGTCTGTATGTCTAGCTGTCTGCATTACGAAAACCATTCTGTACATTGGCTTCGCTATCTGTGTGTGTGTGTGTGTGTGTGTGTGTGTGTGTGTGTGTGTGTGTGTGTGTGTGTGTGTGTGTGTGTGTGTGTGAGTGTGTGTGTGTGTGTGTGTGTGTGTGTGTGTGTATGTGTGTGTGTGTGTGTGTGTGTGTGTGTGTGTGTGTATATATAGTGTGTGTAGATATATATATAGTATATATATATATATATAAGACTAGAAACGTAGAAACGTATATATATATAGTGTATATATATATATATATATATATATAAAGAAAAAGAGATGAAATCGAAAATGCAACTGGAGACTTTTTTTTTTTTTAAATATATATATTTATTTGGTTCCTTTACCGGTTTCGCAGTTCTTCTGCTTTTCTGCGAAACCGGTAAAGGAACCAAATAAATATATATATATTTTAAAAAAATAAGACTCCAGTTGCATTTTCGATTTCATCTCTTTTTCTTTATACTTTCACTCGTGTAGGACACCTCAGTTATTTTGCATTTTGTAAAAAAAAAAATTAAAAAAAAAAACCTCACTTTCTAATATATATATATATATATATATATATATATATATATATATATATATATATATATATATATAACTAGAAACGTAGTCTATAGCATAAGATGTACAGAGGGTACTTGCAGAAACATGACAACAATATACATAGGCGAGACAGCTCATAGCATAGGTGAAAGGATAGACCAACACTGGGGGGAACTAAAAGGACGAAAAAACGGGTCAGTACTATACGAACATGCAAGACAACAACACAGCGGTAACATAGACAACATAGAAATTAGAATAATATCTAAACATAGAAATGACCCAGCAGATAGGCAAATCAGAGAGGCCAGTGAAATAGAACTTAGAAGGCCAAGGCTAAACAGAAAGAATGAATGGAATAACAACAACGCCCAAACAAACAACACTGACCTAAGAGAAGTATAAATAAATAAATAGATAAATAAATAAATAAATACATACACAAGCCCAATAACAACAAACACATATAAACACACACTAGTAAAGATAGAATACATTAACCAATACACAGTCACCCAATCACGAACACACATCAAACAAAACACTATACACACACGCAAACGCATGCGCAAAGAAGACAAAATAAAATAAACAAATAAATAAATATATAAACAGACTAGATAAAGATGGCGTAGAAAATACAATGCAACGGGAGGAAACAATAGCACCACTGACGATGTTGCAGATGTGCAATGAAAGAACTTTGATAAACTATATATATGTTTGTGTCTATATTGTATCTGTATTTTTGACCGTTGGTCAGTCAATGGCAACATTGAGGACCGAATAAAAGACACAGAAGCGATAAGGGAAAACCAACCAAACAGTGAGTGTGTTCTGTTATTAATTCTGGCAATATTACACATATATGACCCTCCCCGAGTATAACAATATATATATATATAGTGTTAGTACCATAAATAAGAGACAGTTTAATTTGTACATTTTATTACAGAATTCCTTTATATGTATATATACATACATAAACATATTATTTACAGTTGTATAAAAAAAGAAGTATAATTGTTTTTACTTTTGGCACAAGGCCAGCAATTATCCCAGTACATTACTGGTACTTTGTTATATATAATACGACATTCCTCTCTCTGTGTTACTCTGTCTTTTTAGAGAGATACATAGCTATAACGTCGCGCCCTTATAATATCTCTCTGTCTGGCTGGCTGTCTGCATTGACTTCGCTTCTAACCAGCTTTTAATTAATTATATATATATATATAATTATATATTCATGTGCATATTTTCAACAGTAATACTGTACTATATAATTTCAACAGTAATACTATACTATATATTTTCAACAGTAATACTGTACTATATAATTTCAACAGTAATACTATACTATATATTTTCAACAGTAATACTATACTATATATTTTCAACAGTAATACTATACTATATATTTTCAACAGTAATACTACACTATATATTTTCAACAGTAATACTATACTATATATTTTCAACAGTAATACTATACTATACTATGCTATACTATACTATACTATACTAAACTATACTATACTATACTATATATTTTCAACAGTAATACTATACTATATATTTTCAACAGTAATACTATACTATACTATATATTTTCAACGGTAATACTATATTATATATTTTCAACAGTAATACTATACTATATATTTTCAACAGTAATACTATACTATATATTTCAACAGTAATACTATACTACACTATATGTTTTCAAGAGTCATACTATACTATACTATATATTTCCAACCGTAATACTATACAATACTATATATTTCCAACCGTAATACTATACTATACTATACTATATATTTCCAACCGTAATACTATACTATACTATATATTTCCAACCGTAATACTATACTATACTATATATTTTCAACAGTAATACTATAATACACAGACGGCTTATCGTCTGTTTATCCAAGCGAGGCTAGGTACGTCAGCTATATATATATATATATATATATATATATATATATATATTAAAGAGTTAAACAAGATTCAATGAGTACATCAAAGAATGAGTTTTACAGTAGATTGGAAGCACTCTACAGCAAAAAGTTTTTTCCAGAGTTATTAATATTAAATTCAAATATTAATAAAATAGATGTTCTTTTGATCAATTAAATTTTATTATACATATTTTAGAGGTACTTGAATCAAGTTCAACAGTACATCCTCATCAGATAAAATAAAATGATACATGACATACCCTGAGATGTTAGATGGTTAAGATTTAATCAAGGTAGTGATTAACTTATGAGAAAACTCAACATTTATACCCTAATAATGCGAACATGCGAAAACGTAATAGAATCAATAGAGAAGGTGTGAGTAAGAAAAACATTGCTTTAATGTAACAGTTATAGAGTTTTTAAAATCTGGGATACTACATTAGGATTATAGAGGAAGACGTCTCTGGAGTTATAATTTTTTAAGTTTTGGGCTTGAGAAAGCAACTGTTGGATAATTAAAGAGAGGGAGAGATAAAGGGGAGTAATTTATGCAAATATTTTTCATCGGACACATATAGACTTAGCGGTTAAATTTCAAAATATTTAATTTATGTTATTTTAGGGTGAAGAATCAAAATTTTAGGTTTTAAAAGTTGATGGCTATTTGTGTTAATTTTATAAATGTGTTACATTTCTAAAATTCGAAGTTTTATGAAAACAAATTTAAAGGATTTACTAGGCCCGCGAAAGAAAAATATTTACTGTTCAATATTCACATAAAGGTAATCTTTAACAAAATTACTTGTAACAGTGTCAACATTTTCGGTATGTATAATTTATGAAGTACTTACTGTTATAAATATCAAGGAATTTATTGTTAAATAGATATATTGTCTAAAGTATAATTAACGCAGAGTTTTCAGCTATATATATATATGTGTGTGTGTGCGTGTGTGTGTGTGTGTGTATGTGTGTGTGTGTGTGTGTGTGTGTGTGTGTGTGTGTGTGTGTATGTGTGTGTGTGTGTGTGTGTGTGTGTGTGTGTGTGTGTGTGTGTGTGTGTGCGCGTGCGTGTGTGTGCGCGTGTGTGTGTGTGTGTGTGCGTGTGTGCATTTATCATAATAAGAGGACTATAAATTATTATTTATTATATTATATTAAATCATTATATTAGTTCTACCTTCAAGGGAAGAACGAACTCTAAATAATGATTATGTTATTGTACAATATAGATATATTTGCACAATAATTATGATTATGTTATTATACATTATAAACATAAATGCACAAAACTATATACAGAGATATACCTAACTATAATTATGATTATGTTATTATACAATATAAACATATTTGCAAAAACTACATAGATATACTAAGTATTAATGAGACAGTATACTTTTGGTAAAGGATAACGATTATAATCTTAGATAATAGATTCATACATGCATAACTATAAAATACATACATATATATAATGAAAATGTAAACGCGTGAATGATCAACAGTTCAAAATAAGGTCCGTAAAAATTTACAGGTTAGATATTTAAACTATATTTAAAACATAGATAGAAAAATAAAGATAGAGAAATAAAGGTCTGGATCAAAGTTAATAATATCCAAAAAGCCATATGTTATGTATATCAACGTGCCAGCATGTTATTAAACAAATGTCATTCATTCAAACGTTATTTCCTTTATAGATGGTTAGAAGATAAAGCAATGTTAAAGTGTTATAAGCCATTAAGATATATATTTTCAACAGTTGATGATGCACGTCTAAAAACCAGGCTTGGTTGCTTACTGTTTTTTCCTGATCTTATGCGAGGCTTGGAATGTAGACAAGGCTTTATGAAGGCAGTTTGAGAATAATTCACTTTTTTTGTTAATTAAGTTCTCATAATTATTAATAATCAAAAGGGTCTCCATTGTACAAAGCGCGCAGTTACTTGATATACTTGAGTTGCGGTAAACTCCACTATTACAAAGTTTCGTCCAAAAGATGGAGTATTTAAATTTTTTGTCTTTTAGTGACCATATAAGCTGTGATAAAGAAGTCGATGATTTCCTATTAGAATTCGAAAATGAGCATTTATGATTCGCAAATCTAGCCTTAAATGTAGAAGAAGTCGATCCTATGTAGTTGTATGTGTTGTAATCCGTTTTTACGGTGCATTTATTCACCAAATTACTATCCAAACAATTATTTTGCAGGGGGAAATCAGGTTTATTCCTACAATTACATTTTGATTTATTATTATTTATGTTAACATTATTATTAAAATCATTATGCTGATTCTGCTTTAGAATTTTACTGTTTATTTTAGCAATGTTTTGGGCCATATTCATAGTTGTAGAATAAGATAATTTAATAGTGTGTCTATTAAAAATGGAATGGTATTTATGTTGACTAGGGAAAGAGCTGTCCAAAGCTTTAAAGAATTGGTTTGCAATTTGTGTTCTAACTGCTACGGAAGCAGAGAAGCTAAACCATATAACTGATTTAGTTTTAGTTCTTTTCCTCGACTTGTTCGCCGTATGGGTGTTTGAATTATAATTATTAGAATATCGTTTATATATGCCATTATTTTTATCAGGATTAAAACTTGGATTATTATTATCTACATATTCTATATTATTCTCATATATATATATATATATATATATATATATATATATATATATATATATATATATATATATATATATATATATATATATATATATATATAAATATATATATATATATATATATATATATATATATATATATATATATAGTGTTAGTACCATAAATAAGAGATAGTTTAATTTGTACATTTTATTACAGAATTCCTTTATATGTATATATACATACATAAACATATTATTTACAGTTGTATAAAAAAAGAAGTATAATTGTTTTTACTTTTGTCACAAGGCCAGCAATTATCCCAGTACATTATTGGTACTTTGTTATATATAATATATATATAATACGACATTCCTCTCTCTGTGTTACTCTGTCTTTTTAGATAGATACATAGCTATAACGTCGCGCCCTTATAATATCTCTCTGTCTGGCTGCCTGTCTGCATTGACTTCGCTTCTATCCAGCTTTTAATTAATTATATATATATATATAATTATATATTCATGTGCATATTTTCAACAGTAATACTGTACTATATAATTTCAACAGTAATACTATACTATATACTTTCAACAGTAATACTATACTATATATTTTCAACAGTAATACTACACTATATAATTTCAACAGTAATACTATACTATATATTTTCAACAGTAATACTATACTATACTATACTATACTATACTATACTATACTATACTATACTATACTATACTATACTATACTATTCTATATATTTTCAACAGTAATACTATACTATATATTTTCAACAGTAATGCTATTCTATACTATACTATATATTTTCAACGGTAATACTATATTATATATTTTCAACAGTAATACTATACTATATATTGTCAACAGTAATACTATACTATATATTTTCAACAGTAATACTATACTATATATTTTAACAGTAATACTATACTACACTATATGTTTTCAAGAGTCATACTATACTATACTATATATTTCCAACCATAATACTATACTATACTATACTATATATTTCCAACCGTAATACTATACTATACTATATATTTTCAACAGTAATACTATAATACACAGACGGCTTGTCGTCTGTTTATCCAAGCGAGGCTAGGTACGTCAGCTATATATATATATATATATATATATATATATATATATATATATATATATATATATATATATATATATATATATATATATATATATATATATATATATTAAAGAGTTAAACAAGATTCAATGAGTACATCAAAGAATGAGTTTTACAGTAGATTGGAAGCACTCTACAGCAAAAAGTTTTTTCCAGAGTTATTAATATTAAATTCAAATATTAATAAAATAGATGTTCTTTTGATCAATTAAATTTTATTATACATATTTTAGAGGTACTTGAATCAAGTTCAACAGTACGTCCTCATCAGATAAAATAAAATGATACATGACATACCCTGAGATGTTAGATGGTTAAGATTTAATCAAGGTAGTGATTAACTTATGAGAAAACTCAACATTTATACCCTAATAATGCGAACATGCGAAAACGTAATAGAATCAATAGAGAAGGTGTTAGTAAGAAAAACATTGCTTTAATGTAACAGTTATAGAGTTTTTAAAATCTGGGATACTACATTAGGATTATAGAGGAAGACGTCTCTGGAGTTATAATTTTTTAAGTTTTGGGCTTGAGAAAGCAACTGTTGGATAATTAAAGAGAGGGAAAGATAAAGGGGAGTAATTTATGCAAATATTTTTCATCGGACACATATAGACTTAGCGGTTAAATTTCAAAATATTTAATTTATGTTATTTTAGGGTGAAGAATCAAAATTTTAGATTTTAAAAGTTGATGGTTATTTGTGTTAATTTTATAAATGTGTTACATTTCTAAAATTCGAAGTTTTATGAAAACAAATTTAAAGGATTTACTAGGCCCGCGAAAGAAAAATATTTACTGTTCAATATTCACATAAAGGTAATCTTTAACAAAATTACTTGTAACAGTGTCAACATTTTCGGTATGTATAATTTATGAAGTACTTACTGTTATAAATATCAAGGAATTTATTGTTAAATAGATATATTGTCTAAAGTATAATTAACGCAGAGTTTTCAGCTATATATATATATGTGTGTGTGTGTGTGTGTGTGTGTGTGTGTGTGTGTGTGTGTGTGTGTGTGTGTGTGTGTGTGTGTGCGTGTGTGTGTGTATGTGTGTGTGTGTGTGTGTGTGTGTGTGTGTGTGTGTGTGTGTGTGTGTGTGTGTGTGTGTGTGTGTGTGTGTATGTGTGTGTGTGCGTGTGTGCATTTATCATAAGAGGACTATAAATTATTATTTATTATATTATATTAAATCATTATATTAGTTCTACCTTCAAGGGAAGAACGAACTCTAAATAATTATTATGTTATTGTACAATATAGATATATTTGCACAATAATTATGATTATGTTATTATACATTATAAACATAAATGCACAAAACTATATACAGAAATATACCTAACTATAATTATGATTATGTTATTATACAATATAAACATATTTGCAAAAACTACATAGATATACTAAGTATTAATGAGACAGTATACTTTTGGTAAAGGATAACGATTATAATCTTAGATAATAGATTCATACATGCATAACTATAAAATACATACATATATATAATGAAAATGTAAACGCGTGAATGATCAACAGTTCAAAATAAGGTCCGTAAAAATTTACAGGTTAGATATTTAAACTATATTTAAAACATAGATAGAAAAATAAAGATAGAGAAATAAAGGTCTGGATCAAAGTTAATAATATCCAAAAAGCCATATGTTATGTATATCAACGTGCCAGCATGTTATTAAACAAATGTCATTCATTCAAACGTTATTTCCTTTATAGATGGTTAGAAGATAAAGCAATGTTAAAGTGTTATAAGCCATTAAGATTTATATTTTCAACAGTTGATGATGCACGTCTAAAAACCAGGCTTGGTTGCTTACTGTTTTTTCCTGATCTTATGCGAGGCTTGGAATGTAGACAAGGCTTTATGAAGGCAGTTTGAGAATAATTCACTTTTTTTGTTAATTAAGTTCTCATAATTATTAATAATCAAAAGGGTCTCCATTGTACAAAGCGCGCAGTTACTTGATATAATTGAGTTGCGGTAAACTCCACTATTACAAAGTTTCGTCCAAAAGATGGAGTATTTAAATTTTTTGTCTTTTAGTGACCATATAAGCTGTGATAAAGAAGTCGATGATTTCCTATTAGAATTCGAAAATGAGCATTTATGATTCGCAAATCTAGCCTTAAATGTAGAAGAAGTCGATCCTATGTAGTTGTATGTGTTGTAATCCGTTTTTACGGTGCATTTATTCACCAAATTACTATCCAAACAATTATTTTGCAGGGGGAAATCAGGTTTATTCCTACAATTACATTTTGATTTATTATTATTTATGTTAACATTATTATTAAAATCATTATGCTGATTCTGCTTTAGAATTTTACTGTTTATTTTAGCAATGTTTTGGGCCATATTCATAGTTGTAGAATAAGATAATTTAATAGTGTGTCTATTAAAAATGGAATGGTATTTATGTTGACTAGGGAAAGAGCTGTCCAAAGCTTTAAAGAATTGGTTTGCAATTTGTGTTCTAACTGCTACGGAAGCAGGGAAGCCAAACCATATAACTGATTTAGTTTTAGTTCTTTTCCTCGACTTGTTCGCCGTATGGGTGTTTGAATTATAATTATTAGAATATCGTTTATATATGCCATTATTTTTATCAGGATTAAATCTTGGATTATGATTATCTACATGTTCTATATTATTCTCATATATATATATATATATATATATATATATATATATATATATATATAGTGTTAGTACCATAAATAAGAGACAGTTTAATTTGTACATTTTATTACAGAATTCCTTTATATGTATATATTCATACATAAACATATTATTTACAGTTGTATAAAAAAAGAAGTATAATTGTTTTTGCTTTTGTCACAAGGCCAGCAATTATCCCAGTACATTACTGGTACTTTGTTATATATAATATATATATAATACGACATTCCTCTCTCTGTGTTACTCTGTCTTTTTAGATAGATACATAGCTATAACGTCGCGCCCTTATAATATCTCTCTGTCTGGCTGCCTGTCTGCATTGACTTCGCTTCTATCCAGCTTTTAATTAATTATATATATATATATAATTATATATTCATGTGCATATTTTCAACAGTAATACTGTACTATATAATTTCAACAGTAATACTATACTATATACTTTCAACAGTAATACTATACTATATATTTTCAACAGTAATACTACACTATATATTTTCAACAGTAATACTATACTATATATTTTCAACAGTAATACTATACTATACTATACTATACTATACTATTCTATATATTTTCAACAGTAATACTATACTATATATTTTCAACAGTAATGCTATTCTATACTATACTATATATTTTCAACGGTAATACTATATTATATATTTTCAACAGTAATACTGTACTATATATTGTCAACAGTAATGCTATACTATATATTTTCAACAGTAATACTATACTATATATTTCAACAGTAATACTATACTACACTATATGTTTTCAAGAGTCATACTATACTATACTATATATTTCCAACCATAATACTATACTATACTATACTATATATTTCCAACCGTAATACTATACTATATATTTCCAACCGTAATACTATACTATACTATATATTTTCAACAGTAATACTATACTATACTATATATTTCCAACCGTAATACTATACTATACTATATATTTTCAACAGTAATACTATAATACACAGACGGCTTATCGTCTGTTTATCCAAGCGAGGCTAGGTACGTCAGCTATATATATATATATATATATATATATATATTAAAGAGTTAAACAAGATTCAATGAGTACATCAAAGAATGAGTTTTACAGTAGATTGGAAGCACTCTACAGAAAATAGTTTTTTCCAGAGTTATTAATATTAAATTCAAATATTAATAAAATAGATGTACTTTTGATCAATTAAATTTTATTATACATATTTTAGAGGTACTTGAATCAAGTTCAACAGTACGTCCTCATCAGATAAAATAAAATGATACATGACATACCCTGAGATGTTAGATGGTTAAGATTTAATCAAGGTAGTGATTAACTTATGAGAAAACTCAACATTTATACCCTAATAATGCGAACATGCGAAAACGTAATAGAATCAATAGAGAAGGTGTTAGTAAGAAAAACATTGCTTTAATGTAACAGTTATAGAGTTTTTAAAATCTGGGATACTACATTAGGATTATAGAGGAAGACGTCTCTGGAGTTATAATTTTTTAAGTTTTGGGCTTGAGAAAGCAACTGTTGGATAATTAAAGAGAGGGAAAGATAAAGGGGAGTAATTTATGCAAATATTTTTCATCGGACACATATAGACTTAGCGGTTAAATTTCAAAATATTTAATTTATGTTATTTTAGGGTGAAGAATCAAAATTTTAGGTTTTAAAAGTTGATGGTTATTTGTGTTAATTTTATAAATGTGTTACATTTCTAAAATTCGAAGTTTTATGAAAACAAATTTAAAGGATTTACTAGGCCCGCGAAAGAAAAATATTTACTGTTCAATATTCACATAAAGGTAATCTTTAACAAAATTACTTGTAACAGTGTCAACATTTTCGGTATGTATAATTTATGAAGTACTTACTGTTATAAATATCAAGGAATTTATTGTTAAATAGATATATTGTCTAAAGTATAATTAACGCAGCGTTTTCAGCTATATATATATGTGTGTGTGTGTGTGTGTGTGTGTGTGTGTGTGTGTGTGTGTGTGTGTGTGTGTGTGTGTGTGTGTGTGTGTGTGTGTGTGTGTGTGTGTGTGTGTGTGTGTGTGTGTGTGTGTGTGTGCATTTATCATAATAAGAGGACTATAAATTATTATTTATTATATTATATTAAATCTACCTTCAAGGGAAGAACGAACTCTAAATAATTATTATGTTATTGTACAATATAGATATATTTGCACAATAATTATGATTATGTTATTATACATTATAAACATAAATGCACAAAACTATATACAGAGATATACCTAACTATAATTATGATTATGTTATTATACAATATAAACATATTTGCAAAAACTACATAGATATACTAAGTATTAATGAGACAGTATACTTTTGGTAAAGGATAACGATTATAATCTTAGATAATAGATTCATACATGCATAACTATAAAATACATACATATATATAATGAAAATGTAAACGCGTGAATGATCAACAGTTCAAAATAAGGTCCGTAAAAATTTACAGGTTAGATATTTAAACTATATTTAAAACATAGATAGAAAAATAAAGATAGAGAAATAAAGGTCTGGATCAAAGTTAATAATATCCAAAAAGCCATATGTTATGTATATCAACGTGCCAGCATGTTATTAAACAAATGTCATTCATTCAAACGTTATTTCCTTTATAGATGGTTAGAAGATAAAGCAATGTTAAAGTGCTATAAGCCATTAAGATTTATATTTTCAACAGTTGATGATGCACGTCTAAAAACCAGGCTTGGTTGCTTACTGTTTTTTCCTGATCTTATGCGAGGCTTGGAATGTAGACAAGGCTTTATGAAGGCAGTTTGAGAATAATTCACTTTTTTTGTTAATTAAGTTCTCATAATTATTAATAATCAAAAGGGTCTCCATTGTACAAAGCGCGCAGTTACTTGATATACTTGAGTTGCGGTAAACTCCACTATTACAAAGTTTCGTCCAAAAGATGGAGTATTTAAATTTTTTGTCTTTTAGTGACCATATAAGCTGTGATAAAGAAGTCGATGATTTCCTATTAGAATTCGAAAATGAGCATTTATGATTCGCAAATCTAGCCTTAAATGTAGAAGAAGTCGATCCTATGTAGTTGTATGTGTTGTAATCCGTTTTTACGGTGCATTTATACACCAAATTACTATCCAAACAATTATTTTGCAGGGGGAAATCAGGTTTATTCCTACAATTACATTTTGATTTATTATTACTTATGTTAACATTATTATTAAAATCATTATGCTGATTCTGCTTTAGAATTTTACTGTTTATTTTAGCAATGTTTTGGGCCATATTCATAGTTGTAGAATAAGATAATTTAATAGTGTGTCTATTAAAAATGGAATGGCATTTATGTTGACTAGGGAAAGAGCTGTCCAAAGCTTTAAAGAATTGGTTTGCAATTTGTGTTCTAACTGCTACGGAAGCAGGGAAGCCAAACCATATAACTGATTTAGTTTTAGTTCTTTTCCTCGACTTGTTCGCCGTATGGGTGTTTGAATTATAATTATTAGAATATCGTTTATATATGCCATTATTTTTATCAGGATTAAAACTTCTGGGAATTTTCATCCTTAATATGATAAATAGAAAACTGCCGGAGATTACCGGTGGTTTATATAGAGATGACATATTATTTACTGTAGTTAAACATAGTAATAGTGAATTAAATAGAGTAAAGAAAGTAATTATAGAATTCTTTAAAAATTACGACATGAAATTGGAAGTAGAAAATATCAGTAAAATAGGTCACTTTTTAGACTTAACCCTTAATTTAAACTCAGCTCTATATTACCCCTTCCATAAACCCAATGAAAACCTAAATTATGTTAGTTTCTATTCTAATCATCCTAAAAGTGTTAAAAATGCAATAGTCAATAGTGTTCAACAACGTATATCCAGATTATCTGCTAACAAATCCATTTTTAATAGTAAAGCTGGATATTATAATGAAGCGTTACATAAAGCAGGATATAAAAATAATATTGAATATGTAGATAAAAATAATAGTAATTATAAACACAATATTCATAATAATAATAATAATAATAATAATAATAATAATAATAATAATAATAATAATAATAATAATAATAATAATAATAATAATAATAATAAAAATAAAAATTAATGTAAAAATATAAATAAAAATAACAATTTGGAGAATAAATCCGGGAAAAATATTAGAACTAGATCTATTATTTGGTATGCCCCCACCAGCGTCTTTAGCTATTAAAACACCTTTAGCACATTTATTTTTTAAATGTTTCCCTAGATCACATAAGTATTACTCTATCTTCAATAGACACAGTTAAACTTTCGTACTCAACAACTATGAATATGGTGCAGTATATTGCAAAAATTAATAGCAGAATCCTTAATTCTAGCCAACATATAATTAGCGATAATAACAATAATAATAATAATACAGTAATTAATGTGAATAACAATAATAATAATTTAAACACATATAGTAGAACACCTAGAAATATTAACAATGATAATACGAACAGCTTAGGTTATAGAAATAGCATGGAATTGAACTGTAACTGTAGAAGGAAATCGGAATGCCCTTTGCAAAATAACTGCCTTGATAAGAATTTAGTATATAAATGTACCATTAAAACAAATAATAATAGTACTTATAACTACATAGGTGCAACTTCATCGAACTTTAAACTTCGCTTTTCCAATCATAAACATTCTTTCTCGAATCCAGATAAAAAATGTTCTACTTCATTATCACAACTAATATGGTCTTTAAAAGAGAAAAATATAAAATACTCAATTTCTTAGATTAAGCTTAGAAACTCTGAATCCTATCGGAACGGTTCCATCTCACCAAACTGCAATCTTTGCAATTTAGAGACTCTATTAATAATTACTAATTATGGTAATTTAATTAATAAGAAAAGTGAGTTATTTTCAAATTGCCTCCATAAATCTGGAAGAACATTTCAAGCATCATATAAATTTAGGAAAAAACATTGACTGAGTGAGGAACAAATATTGACATTTATTAATAATTCTTGTAATGATACTGTTATTGTTATTATTGTGTATAATGTTTTACCTTACCTTATAAGATTGCATATCGGTTCTTTTATATAGTAAGTTAATCTCATGATTGACTAAATACCTTTAGTTTGGTTTGAGAATCATCTTTTTATGACTGGAATTTTCTAAATTTGTGATCTGAAATAACTTCAGATTTTCAAACCATTTAGCTAATTTAAACGTCCAAATATGCTGTACGGAGCTCCTTTGTTTATATTCATCGTGTTTAATTTTCGTTTTATCCAAATGGATTAATGTGTATTTAACATGATCTTTAGTGTTGCATATGGTAAGATTTGGTTGAATCGAAATAATAATACTTTCAAGAGTAAATATAACTAATAATTAATCCTATATGTAATTGACAACTATTGATTTAAACTGATTGTAATGTTTATAATGTTCATAATTCTAAACATTATATAAATTGCATATACAGATGCTAATATACGATTAAGTTATGATAAATACTCTCATACATATTTACTATATCTGTAAACATCATTGGTAGTTAATAATGATTCTGATTTTGAATTTTGTAACTTAAGATTGAATATATTTATTAATTTAACTATGCTCCTAATTATCATTGAAAATATCTTATATTGTTTAATTTTGATATAATATAATAGTATAATTTGCTCAAATATAACCAAATACAATAGATTAAAAATTTCACGATATTTAATTGGTCGCTTCTACCTGACTTAATATTTGTCCCTTTCTTCTTTCTTTCTTTTTTATTTCTTTTCCTTTATAGTTATGTATTCCATTCTCTATTATATCTCCTCCTCTTTCCTTTTATCTTCATATTTTTAGTTTCTTCCCTCCTCTCTTATATTTAGCACTCTCTCTCTCTCTCTTGTTTTTTCTCTAACACAGATATTTACGGGTTATTTATGTCTTCTATATTTTCTCATACTCACCCCCTCCTAAAACTTGTATATCGCTACATATCCCTCTCTCCATCACATTTAGTTTGTCATGTTATTACTTGTGGTATATAAATATTGAGTTTGGTTGTAATAAATCACTGCCAAGACTGAAATTGAACCATCAGCACAGTTGAGGTATGTCATACATCAATTCATATATTTTATCTGATGAGGATTTACTGAAAAAACAGCACAGTACCTCCGAAATATATATAATAAAACATATATTTTGATTATGTAAATGTCTCCATTTATTAATATTTTGAATAATATGTATATATATATATATATATATATATATATATATATATATGGATGTCGTAGAACACGTCAATGGTAGCCGATGGCCAGCCGGACAGGCGAGCTAGTAATTAAGTAAAAGTTGGTTAGAAGCGAAGTCAATGCAGGCAGGCAGATAGTTATTATAAGCGCGCGACGTTATAGCTATGTATCTATCTAAAAAGACAGAGTAAGAAAGCGAGAGGAATGCCGTATTATATATATTATGTAAAATTAAGGACCAGTAATGTAGTCAGCTTTATTAATATAGATAGAGATTGACAATATACACAGAAATTTAATCCATGATACATTAATAAAAAAGCCGATATTATATATAAACTGCAAAATATATGAATGTTTATTTAAGCGAGCGTTAACCGGAAGTGTTGCATTTGAAAATTTTAAAGAAGTGAATCTTTAAATAAACAAAATACCTTTAATCAAGAATAACGAAATTTAGTACACAAAAATACCCTCACTTTTTTCCTTGGAAGAAGTTACATCTATGGTGCAAATTTGGTGCCGTTTGGTCCAGCCGTTTTGCCAAAAGTTTGTTACATACATACATACATACATACATACATACATACATACATACATACATACATACATACATACATACATACATACAATACATACGGCCGTCAGCTTTATTTATATATATATAATGCAAAATATTAATAAATGGAGACGTTCACATAATCAAAATATATATTTTATTATATATATTTTGGAGGTACTGTGCTGTTTTTTTAGTACGTCCTCATCAGATAAAATACATGAATTGATGTATGACATACCTAAACTGTGTTGATGGAAAAAGCAGCACAGTACCTCCGAAATATATATAATAAAACATATATTTTGATTATGTGAACGTCTTCATTTATTAATATTTTGAATAATATTAATAACTCCGGAAAACTTTTGACCCCGACGGCAGAGCTCAAGCCGTTTCTGAGGCTATTATATATATACACATAAACAATTATATAAAAATACACATATACACACACATATCTACAAAAAGTTACGTCACCACCTTAATAAAAATACACACACATATATATAAACATACACACACACACACACACATATAAATATATATATACACACACACAATTACAACAGAAGCATATAAAATACAATTATATACACACATACATATACATACAGATATATATAATTATATATACATATACATATATATGTATATATATATATATATATATATATATATATATATATATATATATATATATATATATATATATACATATATACACATATACGCAACACACACACACACACACACACAGAAATAAATATCTAAAAATAAAAAAGGTGGGTATGTAAAGGATTTTTTTACTTGCAAGGCCAACTTCGGATTTAGCCGGGTTATTCAGTCTACAACTAGGTCGATTAGTAAAGTCTAATTTATGGTCTTTAAGGGTAATATATACTTTACGTTTAGCTAGGCTTTCAATCCGGTTGTCTATTTTTAAAGAACTAGCTAGTTCTTTAGCTTCTTTATTAATAGTATTGTAGGTGTTATTATTAGTTAATTAAGGGCGGTGGATTGGCAGTATCGGTAGAGGGTCGGACGCCATGCTTTGCAGCATAGTTACGTCCCTTTACGGACTGAGTTCAAATCCCGCCGAGGTTAACTTTGCCTTTCATCCTTACGGGGTCGATAAAATAAAGTACCAGTAATGCACTGGGTAATTGCTGGCCTTGTGCCTAAAGTAGAAACAATTATTAGTTAATTGATATTTGTTGGTGATACTATTAGTTAAAAGTTGGCCTTGCAAGTAAAAAAATCTTAAGAAAAATAATTCTCCAAATTAGAACTAAGACTAACATATCACAATGGTTAAATACTTCCTCTGTTATTTCTTGGATTAATAATATACAAGGTAAAAATAAGTGTAGATTTACCCAATTTGATATTGTTGATTTTTACCCCTCTATTACTGTTTCCTTATTAACTAAAGCCTTAGATTTTGCAAGACCCTTCATTAATATTTCTAAATTAGAAGAAGACATTATCTTTCATGCTAGAAAAACTCTACTCTTTACTAATGAAAGTATTTGGGTTAAAAAGTCAAACCCTGAAAACTCTTTTGATGTTGCAATGGGTTCATATGACAGTGCGGATGTGTGTGACTTAGTAGTATTATTCCTTCTCCACACCCTTAAAGAGAAATTTCCTTCCCATAATATCGGTTTCTACCGTGACGACGGATTGGCAGTTTCTCATACCACCAACGG
>OZ024741.1:391585709-391628209 GCA_964016885.1 Eledone cirrhosa
AGCCAGCCATAAGAGGAATATTTTCAGAGCTACTTCAATGTTTGTATTGGCTCTTTGATGCATGCCGGTGGTGTTGAAGGACATACCAATTATTCTATTCTCAATTTTAAGCAGTCGAATTTCCTTCAAACCAAATTCAGCGACTTGTCCTCCGGTTCCATCTTTTGCAATAGGAACACATAAGAGCTCCTCCTTTCCTTTTCCCATAACTAATACTACAATCCGACCTTCGAGTGTGCTAGTTAGAGAAACCGATGGTAATGATTCTCTATCCCAGTAGAGGACTAGCCAGGATCTGTTTTCTGGTGGGAACGCGGATAACTCGATTTCCTGAGCCATCATCTCACAGTGACTGGTTCTTTCTCGATAAATAGTTGAGGGTGAAATCAGACACATCATGACCAAGACTCTCGAACCGAATATTAATAATTGTTTCTACTTTTGGCAGAAGGCCAACAAATACCCAGTGCATTACTGGTGCTTTATTTTATCGACCCTGTAAGGATGAAAGGCAAAGTTAACCTCGGCGGGATTTGAACTCCGAACGTAAAGGGTCATTAATCTATGCTGCAAAACATGGTGTCTGATGCTCCACCGATACTACACATTTAGGTATCCCCCATGTTAGAGTGAAAATAATTTTTGTTTATATATGGTGGGTTATTTGATTATTTAGAGCCCCGTACTTTACTGGCACTGTATCCGGAAGGGTAAAAGGCAAAGTTGATCTCTATGTGTGGGATAGTGCCGACAGAAGGTGCCGACAGAAATATCACAACGTATTTTGTCCGATGCTCTAAAGAAACTGCCAACCCACTAAATAAAAAATATTTTCACAATCTCATTTTGAAATATTTCCGTATGTGTCACCCGAAGTTATTGTATTGCAAGTTTTCTGATCTAAGGAAGCCCTTTCATTCTTTCATTCGTGTTTTTATATTTCTTTCAATCATTAGATTGCAGTCATTCCGGGACAAGGCTTTGAAAAGATTTATTCGATCATATCGAACATACTTATGTTTAGAAGTCTATCACTTATTCATCGATCTTCTTTTGTCGAACTGCTAGGTTACAGGACATAAAATAGCACGGACACAAACACACATGCGCATATATATATATATATATATATATATATATATATATATATATATATATATATATATATATATATATATATATATATATATATATGTTGGTGTGTGTTCGTACCAAATTTCACTCAGAAATCATTGGTGGAAACTATGTAGAGTACAAGAAACTTATCCAAGGTACCACACAGTGGGACTAAACCCGAAACCTCGTAGTTGCGAAGCGAACCCCTTAGTCACACAACCTGCGTTTGATCTCAAGTCGAGAAAAGAGATGACACTGTCATCTCTGCACCGTTGTTGTAGGTGGCGCTGGTGTAATTGAAAGAAAGAAAGAAAGATAGAAAGATAGAAAGAAAGATAGGAAGGAAGAAAGAAAGAAAAGAAGAAAGAAAGAAAGAAAGAGCTTGAGTTGAACAAAGATAGAAAGATAGGAAGAAAGAAAGAAAGAAAGAAGAAAGAAAGAAAGATAGATAGATAGAAAGATAGAAAGATAGAAAGAAAGATAGGAAGAAAGAAAGAAAGAAAGAAAGAAAGAAATAAAGATAGAAAGAAAGAAAGAGCTTGAGTTGAACAAAGATAGAAAGATAGGAAGAAAGAAAGAAAGAAAGAAAGAAAGATGGAAAGATAGAAAGAAAGAAAGATAGGAAGAAAGAAAGAAAGAAAGAAAGAAAGAAAGAAAGATAGAAAGAAAGAAAGAAAGAGCTTGAGTTGAACAAAGATAGAAAGATAGGAAGAAAGAAAGAAGAAAAAAAGAAAGAAAGAAAGAAAGAAAGAAAGATGGAAAGATAGAAATAAAGAAAGATAGGAAGAAAGAAAGAAAGAAAGAAAGAAAGAAAGAAAGAAAGAAAGAAAGATAGATAGAAAGAAAGAAAGAGCTTGAGTTGAACAAAGATAGAAAGATAGGAAGAAAGAAAGAAGAAAAAAAGAAAGAAAGAAAGAAAGAAAGAAAGAGCTTGAGTTGAACAAAGATAGAAAGTTAGGAAGAAAGAAAGAAAGAAAGAGCTTGATAGGAAGAAAGAAAGAAGAAAAAAAGAAAGAAAGAAAGAAAGAGCTTTAGTTGAACAAAGATAGAAAGATAGGAAGAAAGAAAGATGAAAAAAAGAAAGAAAGAAAGAAAGAAAGAAAGAAAGAGCTTGAGTTGAACAAAGATAGAAAGATAGGAAGAAAGATAGAAAGAAAGAAAGAAAGAAAGATAGATATATTTCTTTTATTTGCCACTAGGGCATCAAAAGTGGGACAAGTACAAAGGGGGGAGTTTACACAAAAAGGCGTCCTCAATAAGGAGGAGGCAATAACAAAATATAAAAATAAAATAAGATATAACAAAAAATAAAATTTTTAACAAAATCCTCAATAGAGAGGAGGCGCCTTGGGGGGTCGCACACACCCCCGAAAAAAGTGTGCAACCCTTCTCCTCAGGAGCACAGAGAAGGGGTGCTCCCTTGGTCTTTCATCTTCCTCACCTATAGTCTGATGTAGAGTGAAGGCCCATTCACACGGGCCATTCTCGCCACTTTCACCCATCTTTCATAGAAACGGCTGGGGTGCAGCACCTCTCTCTCCATCCTGATCCTTCTTCCGAAATGATATCGGAAGAAACGGACCAGTTGTTGGCCAGAGAGAAAGGTGCCCGACCTCAGTCCTTTCAGACGCGTCCACCATACAACCTCTTTCGCCATGGCTATTACGCACAGAAACACCGCCTCTGCTTCATCTTTGAAGGGGGGAGGCGGCTTGATCATTACAATAGACTCGGTGGTCAACCGGATCGGTCCCACCCTTGACAGCAGTTGTTCGACATAGCCCCACAGATCGGCTACGCCCGAGCAGTGTACTAATGCGTGTGCAACGGTTTCCTCGTCGCACACGCATCTGGGACAGATCTTTTTGGCGGGGTCCCTACCCGGGCGCCCGTGTCTGTAGAGCCTTTCTCGAACGGGTAAAGCCCCTCGGTAGCACTGCCAGGCCAGGGACTTCTGGAAGTTGTCCATAGGTCCCGGGCTGAATGTCCTACCGAACAGGCTGGCCAGTTCGTCCTCCTCCATGTCTAGGGCTTCTCCGAGGGCGTCGTCGCACCTGCTGCGTACTAGCCCTCTATAGAATGTTGCGGTGGAGTCTCCACTGATAACCGGATCCGCCTGCCAGAGGGCGGTGAGCGCCTGGGCACACTCAGTGTGCCAGGCGCCCAGTTTTCTCGGTCTTTGCTTGACCCAGGATTGCAGCTCGGTGAGTGAGACGAGTCTGGGAAAGGTTCGTCTCACAAACGAGGCCCACACCGGTTGTCCGGTGAGGAATACGTAGAGGTGCCGTAGCCTTAATGCGTGTTTACGCATCATTAGCCACGGCATCCCCAGCCCTCCTTTCGAAGGGTGTTGACAGCAGATGGATCTCCTCACCATAGGAGCCCGCCTCTTCCAAAGGAATTGGAAGAGCGCGCGCTCCATCTTGGTGAGGGTTTCCCTTGGGCAGGGCACTACGGTCAGGCGGTAGTAGATGACGGACGCTATGTAGGTGTTCGCCACCTCCGCCCGGCCTTTCAGGGATAGTTTGCAACTGGCCCACTTCTGGGTCAGTGCAAACACCCTGTTCGTAACCTCCGCCCAGTTTTTCTCCACCTGGAGGTCCGGTCCGAACCAGACCCCGAGCAACTTCACCGGGCCCTCCGTCCAGCGTCCGACGACGCTATCGGAGGGCATCGGTCTGCCCCTCCACGTGCCGAGTTGCAAACCGATCGACTTGTCCCGGTTCAGCTTAGCCCCTGTGAACTTTTCGTACTCCTCCAGTAAGGTGCCGACCGCCTCGATTTCGGAGGCCGTCGACACCATTACTGTCACGTCATCGGCGTAGGCCGACACCGCTTTCCGCAATCCCGGTTCCAAAGGGATGCCCTGCAACAACTCCAACTTCCGCAGTAGTGGCTCGAGAGTCAACACATACAGAAGGGAGGAGAGAGGGCACCCTTGTCGGATGGACCGCGCGATTTTGAACGGCTCCGAGAGGTAGCCGTTCACCTTGACCCTAGAGCAGATGCGGCTGCTGTGCATAGCAGTGATCCAGCCCCTGAAAACGGGTCCGAAGCCTGCCGCCGCTAGCACCGCATCCAGGTAACCATGGTCGACCCTATCGAACGCCTTAGATTGATCCAAGTTGATCAGAGCCCCACCAAAGCCGGGTTCGTTCCCAACCCTCTCTATGATGTATCGCATGAGGTGGAGGTTGTCATGGATGGACCTGGACGGGATAGCGCATGTCTGCGCATCTCCCACCAGGTTGCCCACGACAAGCGCCAACCTCTTTGCTAGCACCTTGGCCAAAATCTGTAACTCTGTATTTAGCAGTGTTATGGGCCTGAAGTTACTTATTTCGTCCCCCTTGTTCTCGTCCTTCCTCACTAGCGTGACTACGCCCTTGGTCACAGTACAGGGAATTCTCCCGTTCTGTTGCCAGTTGCAGTAGACCGCCTCGAGGAGATCGGGGAACAAGTCCGGCATAGCTAGATATAATTCGTAAGGAAGACCATCGAGACCCGGGGATTTGCGTTTGCCGCATTGGCTCAGCACGTCCTCTATCTCAGCGGCCGAAATCGGCTCTTCGCAGGACTTCGCCTCCCTGTCCGAGAGGCGCGGCAGGCCGTCGAGGTATGGACCGAAGTCCACGTTCCCAACCGGCTCCCCGCCCCTCCCGAACAGTCGGGCAAAGTGCCTTTGAAAGGCCTCACACATCTGCTTAGGCTCAAGAATCGCCCGTCCATCCAGGTCTCGCAAAGACCGGATGGTGGATTTAGTTCCACTGTTGGCCTCTGTCACGCGGGCCCAGCTAACAGCTTTGGTCCCCTCGTTCCCTAGAGCACGTATTTTACTTCGGACAACGCAGCCTTCGTGCTTCGCGTCGAAAAACTGGCTCAAAGCCGTTCTCGACGCTAGCACTCTGGCCACGTCGCCGCTTCTAATTGCCTCTTCTACTCTATCTATTAGCTCCCTTTCCTTCCTATTCCTATCCGCAGCTAGAACCTTACTAAATTCTATCGAGACTACTCTAATCTCTCTCTTTAGAGATACCCACCACCTGCTGTTGACGATCGCTCCAGTCAACCGTTCCTTAACTAACGTACTAATCCGATTCCTGTAGGCTCTACTTGCCGGCAAGGACAAGTTGAGCTTCCAGTAACCGGGGCCCTGTCTATGAGTTCTGTCAAGGTTGACCATGCAGGTCACTAATTTGTGGTCTGAATAGCCAACAATGCGCATTTTTGGACAACTTAAAAAGTCCTTATCCTTAATTCTAACTAAGAACCTATCTAGGTACGACCTAGATGATCCGCTACGATTTGCCCAAGTCCAGGTTGGCGCAGTCGGAAAATCTAGTCGATATCTATCGGCCAGGTCAAATCGACCGATTAACCCTTTGAGGCTATTACACCCCTCTCTATCGGGGCAGGCCCCTACGTAGTCCCAGCGTGCATCTAGGATACCATTCCAGTCCCCCACTAATAGCAAGGAGCGGGACGTCCCTAGAAAAGTCTCCAGACGATGGAAGAAGTCCGGCCGCATTGACCCGAAAGGGCCGTAGGCGGCTACCAACCTAAACGCTCCGCCTTTACCACTGCCAAGGTCCAGAACCACTAGTCGACCCTCCGGGTCCAAATGTACCATCTGTGTTGCGAGACCCAGATGTTTTTGCAGCAGAACGACAACTCCACCCCCACCTCCGGGCTGACAGAGAGATGCGTGCATCTCAAAGTCATCAAAGGTGGGGGCCAGCTGTCGCACGTTGCTGATCCGGGCCTCGCAAATAACCATCACATCTATACGTTGTGACCTGAGGTCATTTAGAAGCATTGCTTGCTTCCAAGTTGAGCCCAGGCCACGCGCGTTTAAACAGCCTACTCTTAGCATAGCCATGTTGGTGGTGAAGAGAAAAGGCACTTACCTCTCTGCGTCCCGGGTATCGGGCTGCACAATTTCCATTAGGGTGGGGGATGGGTTGTTGGGTGGGGTGGTGGTTTGTGGAAGTGTGGGGGCATCAGTGTGTTGTGTGGTTGGGGAGCTTGGAGTTGTGTGGGTGTTTGGGGAGGGGGTGGGATAGTTTTTTAGGAGGACGCGGTTAATGGGCCCGACGCAGGGGGGACCCAGATAGATAGATAGATAGAAAGATAGAAAGAAAGAAAGATAGGAAGATAGAAAGAAAGAAAGAAAGATATAAAGAAACAAAGAAAGAAAGAGCTTGAGTTGAACAAAGATAGAAAGATAGGAAGAAAGAAAGAAAGAAAGAAAGAAAGATAGAAAGAAAGAAAGAAAGAAAGAGCTTGAGTTGAACAAAGATAGAAAGATAGGAAGAAAGAAAGAAAGAAAGAAAGAAAGAAAGAAAGAAAGAAAGAAAGAAAGAAAGATAGGAAGAAAGAGAGAAAGAAAGAAAGAAAGATAGAAAGAAAGAAAGAAAGAAAGAAAGAGCTTGAGTTGAACAAAGATAGAAAGATAGGAAGAAAGAAAGAAAGAAAGATAGAAAGATAGAAAGATAGAAAGAAAGAAAGAAAGAAAGAAAGAAAGATAGGAAGAAAGAAAGAAAGAAAGAAAGAAAGAAAGAAAGAAAGAAAGAGCTTGAGTTGAACAAAGATAGAAAGATAGGAAGAAAGAAAGAAGAAAAAAAGAAAGAAAGAAAGAAAGAAAGAAAGAAAGAAAGAAAGAAAGAAAGAAAGAGCTTGATAGGAAGAAAGAAAGAAAAAAGAAAGAAAGAAAGAAAGAAAGAAAGAGCTTGAGTTGAACAAAGATAGAAAGATAGGAAGAAAGAAAGAAGAAAAAAGGAAAGAAAGAAAGAAAGAAAGAAAAAAAAAGAAAGAAAGAAAGAAAGAGCTTGAGTTGAACAAAGATAGAAAGATAGGAAGAAAGAAGAAAAAAAGAAAGAAAGAAAGAGCTTGAGTTGAACAAAGATAGAAAGATAGGAAGAAAGAAAGAAGAAAAAAGTAAGAAAGAAAGAGCTTGAGTTGAACAAAGATCGAAAGATAGGAAGAAAGATAGAAAGAAAGAAAGAAAGATTGATATGTTTCTTTTATTTGCCACCAGGGCATCAAAAGTGGGACAAGTACAATGGGGGGAGTTTACAAAACAAGGCGTCCTCAATAAGGAGGAGGCAATAACAATATATAAAAATAAAATAAAATATAACAAAAAATATAATTTATAACAAAGTCCTCAATAGAGAGGAGGCGCCTTGGGGGGTCGCACACACCCCCGAAAAAAGTGTGCAACCCTTCTCCTCAGGAGCACAGAGAAGGGGTGCTCCCTTGGTCTTTCATCTTCCTCACCTATAGTCTGATGTAGAGTGAAGGCCCATTCACACGGGCCATTCTCGCCACTTTCACCCATCTTTCATAGAAACGGCTGGGGTGCAGCACCTCTCTCTCCATCCTGATCCTTCTTCCGAAATGATATCGGAAGAAACGGACCAGTTGTTGGCCAGAGAGAAAGGTGTCTGACCTCAGTCCTTTCAGACGCGTCCACCATACAACCTCTTTCGCCATGGCTATTACGCACAGAAACACCGCCTCTCCTTCGTTTTTGAAGAGGGGAGGCGGCTTGATCGTTACAATAGACTCGGTGGTCAACCGGATCGGTCCCACCCTTGACAGCAGTTGTTCGACATAGCCCCACAGATCGGCAATGCCCGAGCAGTGTACCAATGCGTGTGCAACGGTTTCCTCGTCGCACACGCATCTGGGACAGATCTTTTTCGATGGGTCCCTACCCCGGCGCCCGTGTCTGTAGAGCCTTTCTCGAGCGGGCAGAGCCCTTCTGTAGCATTGCCAGGCCAGGGACCTCTGGAAGTTATCCATGGGTCCCGGGCTGAATGTCCTACCGAACAGGTTGGCCAGTTCGTCTTCCTCCATGCCTAGGGCTTCTCCGAGAGCGTCGCCGCACCTACTAACCACCAGCCCTCTATAGAATGACGAGGTGGATTCTCCACTGACACCCGGGTCCGCCTGCCAGAGAGCCGTGAGCGCCTGGGCACACTCGGTGTGCCAGGCGCCCAGTTTTCTCGGTCTTTGCTTGACCTAGGATTGCAGCTCGGTGAGTGAGACGAGTCTGGGAAAGGCTCGCCTCACAAACGGGGCCCACACCGGTTGACCGGAGAGGAATACCTGAAGGTGCCGTAGCCTTAATGCGTCTTTACGTATCATTAGCCACGGCATCCCCAGCCCTCCTTTCGAAGGGTGTTGACAGCAGATGGATCTCCTCACCATAGGAGCCCGCTTCTTCCAAAGGAATTGGAAGAGTGCGCGCTCCATTTTGGCGAGCGTTTCCCTTGGGCAAGGCACAATGGTCAGGCGGTAGTAGATGACGGACGCTATATAAGTGTTCGCCACCTCCGCCCGACCTTTCAGGGACAGTTTGCACTCGGCCCACTTCTGGGTCAGTGCAAACACCCTGTTCGTCACCTCACCCCAGTTCTTCTCCACCTGGAGGTCTGGTCCGAACCAGACCCCGAGCAACTTCACCGGGCCCTCCGTCCAGCGCCCGACGACGCCATCGGAGGGCATCGATCTTCCCCTCCACGTGCCGAGTTGCAGACCGATCGACTTGTCCCGGTTCAGCTTAACCCCTGTAAACCTTTCGTACTCCTCCAGTAAGGTGCCGATCGCCCCGATTTCCGAGGCCGTCGACACCATTACTGTTACGTCATCGGCGTAGGCTGACACCGCTTTCCGCAATCCCGGTTCCAACGGGATGCCCTGCAACAACTGCAACTTCCGCAGCAGTGGTTCTAGAGTCATTACATACAGAAGGGAGGAGAGAGGGCACCCCTGTCGGATGGACCGCGCGATTTCGAACGGCTCCGGCTCCTCGCAGGACTTCGCCTCCCTGTCCGAGAGGCGCGGCAGGCCGTCGAGGTATGGACCGAAGTCCACGTCCCCAACCGGCCCCCCGCCCCTTCCGAACAATCCGGCAAAGTGCTTTTGAAAAGCCTCGCGCATCTGCTTAGGTTCAAGGATCACCCGTCCATCCTGGTCTCGCAAAGACCGGATAGTGGATCTGCTCCCTCTTTTGGCTTCTGTCACGCGGGCCCAGCTAACAGCTTTGGTCCCCTCGTTTCCCAGAGCACGTATTTTGCTTCGGATGATGCAGCCTTCGTGTTTCGCGTCGAAGAACTGGCCCAGGGCCGTTCTCGACGCTAGCACTCTGGCCACGTCGCCGCTTCTAATTGCCTCTTCTACACTATCTACCAACTCCTTTTCCTTCCTATTTCTATTGGAGGCTAACTCCTTACTAAATTCTATAGAGACTACTCTAATCTCTCTTTTGAGAGATCCCCACCACCTGCTGTTGACGATGGCGCCCGTCAACCGCTCCTTAACTAAAGTGCTAATCCGGTCCCTGTAAGCCTTACTTGCCGGTAAGGACAAGTTGAGCTTCCAGTAACCGGGTCCCTGTCTATGAGTTCTGTCAAGGTTGATCATGCAGGTCACTAACTTGTGGTCTGAATAGCCAACCATGCGCATTTTTGGACAACTTAAAAAGTCCTTATCCTTAATTCTAACTAAGAACCTATCTAGGTACGACCTAGATGATCCGCTACGATTTGCCCAAGTCCAGGTTGGCGCAGTCGGAAAATCTAGTCGATATCTATCGGCCAGGTCAAATCGACCGATTAACCCTTTGAGGCTTTTACACCCCTCTCTATCGGGACAGGCCCCTACGTAGTCCCAGCGTGCATCTAGGATACCATTCCAGTCCCCCACTAATAGCAAGGAGCGGGACGTCCCTAGAAAAGTCTCCAGACGATGGAAGAAGTCCGGCCGCATTGACCCGAAAGGGCCGTAGGCGGCTACCAACCTAAACGCTCCGCCTTTACTACTGTCAAGGTCCAGAACCACTAGTCGACCCTCCGGGTCCAAATGTACCATCTGTGTTGCGAGACCCAGATGTTTTTGCAGCAGAACGACAACTCCACCCCCACCTCCGGGCTGACAGAGAGATGCGTGCATCTCAAAGTCATCAAAGGTGGGGGCCAGCTGTCGCACGTTGCTGATCCGGGCCTCGCAAATAACCATCACATCTATACGTTGTGACCTGAGGTCATTTAGAAGCATTGCTTGCTTCCAAGTTGAGCCCTGGCCACGCGCATTTAAACAGCCTACTCTTAGCATAGCCATGTTGGTGGTGAAGAGAAAAGGCACTTACCTCTCTGCGTCCCGGGTATCGGGCTGCACAATTTCCATTAGGGTGGGGATGGGTTGTTGGGTGGGGTGGTGGTTTGTGGAAGTGTAGGGGCATCAGTGTGTTGTGTGGTTGGGGAGCTTGGAGTTGTGTGGGTGTTTGGGGAGGGGGTGGGGTAGTTTTTTAGGAGGACGCGGTTAATGGGCCCGACGCAGGGGGGACCCACGTCCTCTTTAAAATTGTTTTTTAAAGTTTTATAGGTGTCCTGTGGGGCCTTAATCATTTTGAGGTGGGGTAAATCCCCTGCCTGGGTGAAGTTAGGCCCTTGTGTTTTTATTAGATTGCTGTTGTACACAATGTTTAACAGTTTTTTGTTTCTTGTGTTTATGTATGTGTATGCATGTTTTTGTTTTTGTGTGGTGTTTTTTGTTTGCTGTTGTTGTGAGCTCTTTTGTGTTGGTGTCAGTGTTATGTTTTGGGGAGGGGTTGTTTTCATTTGTGTGTCTGAGGTGTGTTTTCTTTTTTTTCTTTTGATTGTGTGGAAGTGCTCCTCCTCGTCTGACGACGAACTAGGGTCATCTTCCGCGTTGGAGGGGAGGGGTATATTTTCGGGTTGTGTTTGCGGTGCGGGTGTTTTGGAAATTGTTTTTGTTTTTTGAGTGGAGGGGATGGGTTGGACATTGTTTTGTTTTGGTTTGAGCTGTGGTGGTTGTTTTTGTAGTGGTAGTTGTGGTGATTGTGTTGGTTGTGCAGTTGTTGGTGGTGTAGGCAGGATTGGGGTTTTCTTATTAAGTTGGGGACAGACAGCCCTCAGGTGACCTCTGGTTCCGCAGAGGTTACACGAGGTAATGTTGATGAAGGTAATGTTGATGAAGGTTAGATCATCCAGTATGACGCGTTCAGGGATCTGGGCGATCCTTTCGGGCCTCATTTGAACTACAAGTTCGAGGCTCGTTCCACTGAACGCGTCACCCGATGCCTTTCCCATGGATACCAGCATGTCATCCTCCAGGTCCAGGAAACCTGTCAAAACCCACCATATGTCCATAATCGGCAGGATGGTGTGGATTTTTATTTTTTGTGTTCTTCTACCCATGTACGTAGGGTAGAAGGTGTATGCGGTGGATGTGATTGGTTTGATGGATAGTTTCACTGCTGTGTCCCTGTCCTTCATGAGAATCGATAGACTCCCGTAGAGTCTATCCTTCTGAATGAAGGTGATGTCCTTCATGACGTCTTTTAAAACCAGCTCTATCTCACTCTGTGATGGTTGAGCTGGTTTTTTACTTTTATTCGAGATTGTCCTAAACATGACCGTGTTTAGGAGTCTCTGGCTTTTTAGTTCCGGGGGGGGAATGGATTGTGAATGAACCATTTTCCCCGTACACTATATATTTTTTTGCATCTGCCAGTAGCTCCTTCGCTTTGGTTATATCTACTGGCAGATAGTCGAGGGTTTTCCTTGTCGTCTCGGCGAAGGAGAAATTTTGTTTGTTTGTTTTGTTGTTGTCGTTGGTGGTGTTGTTGTCACAGTTATTGGTCTTGTTGTTGTTGTTATTTTTATTGGTGTTGTTTTCGTCCGTCGCATTGTTGTTGTTGCTGTTGCTGGTGCGCTGGTTCTTTGGGTTGTTGCCATGGCAACGTCAAGTTGTCGGTTAACAGGTGGAGAGAATTCTTCCTCTGGCTGACCTTTCTTATTGACCTCTGCTACTGTGACAGTGGCAGGGGGAAGCTGTAAGTTTATCTTCCCCTTTCCTCCTTCGAATTTTGGTGAAGAAGCTTCGGCCATTTTAAAAAATATTGACTTTTCAACAAGAAAAAACTTTTTTTTTTTTTTTTGTTTAACTATTTCGCTTAAAGGCGTAGAATATTTTGAGAGACTGACCAGATCAAAGTTTGACCTGGCAGTCCCTCTACAAAATGGTACAAAAATTAAAGTTAACAGACAAGAATTTCTATAGAAATTTAAACAGAACTTACTCAGCAAGTTATACGCGTGTGTCCATCCCAGATAGATAGATAGAAAGATAGAAAGAAAGAAAGAAAGAAAGAAAGAAAGAAGAAAGAAGAAAGAAAGAAAGAAAGAAGGAAAGAAAGAAAGAGCTTGAGTTGAACAAAGATAGAAAGATAGGAAGAAAGAAAGAAGAAAAAAGAAAGATAGAAAGAAAGACAGAAAGAAAGAGCTTGAGTTGAACAAAGATAGAAAGATAGGAAGAAAGAAAGAAGAAAAAAAGAAAGATAGAAAGAAAGACAGAAAGAAAGAGCTTGAGTTGAACAAAGATAGAAAGATAGGAAGAAAGAAAGAAGAAAAAAAGAAAGAAAGAAAGAAAGAAAGAAAGAAAGAAAGAAAGAGCTTGAGTTGAACAAAGATAGAAAGATAGGAAGAAAGAAAGAAGAAAAAAGAAAGATAGAAAGAAAGACAGAAAGAAAGAGCTTGAGTTGAACAAAGATAGAAAGATAGGAAGAAAGAAAGAAGAAAAAAAGAAAGAAAGAAAGAAAGAAAGAAAGAAAGAAAGAAAGAAAGAGCTTGAGTTGAACAAAGAAAGAGCTTGATAGGAAGAAAGAAAGAAGAAAAAAAGAAAGAAAGAAAGAAAGAAAGAAAGAGCTTGAGTTGAACAAAGATAGAAAGATAGGATGAAAGAAAGAAGAAAAAAAGAAAGAAAGAAAGAAAGATAGAGCTTGAGTTGAACAAAGATAGAAAGATAGGAAGAAAGATAGAAAGAAAGAAAGAAAGAAAGGAAGAAAGAAAGAAAGAAAGAGCTTGAGTTGAACAAAGATAGAAAGATAGGAAGAAAGAAAGAAGAAAAAAAGAAAGAAAGAAAGAAAGAAAGAAAGAAAGAGCTTGAGTTGAACAAAGAAAGAGCTTGATAGGAAGAAAGAAAGAAGAAAAAAAGAAAGAAAGAAAGAAAGAAAGAGCTTGAGTTGAACAAAGATAGAAAGATAGGAAGAAAGAAAGAAGAAAAAAAGAAAGAAAGAAAGAAAGATAGAGCTTGAGTTGAACAAAGATAGAAAGATAGGAAGAAAGATAGAAAGAAAGAAAGAAAGAAAAGAAGAAAGAAAGAAAGAAAGCTTGATTTGAACAAAGATAGAAAGATAGGAAGAAAGAAAGAAAGAAAGAAAGAAAGAAAGATAGAAAGATAGAAAGATAGAAAGAAAGATAGGAAGAAAGAAAGAAAGAAAGAAAGAAAGAAAGATAGAAAGAAAGAAAGAGCTTGAGTTGAACAAAGATAGAAAGATAGGAAGAAAGAAAGAAAGAAAGAAAGAAAGAAAGATAGAAAGATAGAAAGATAGAAAGAAAGATAGGAAGAAAGAAAGAAAGAAAGAAAGAAAGAAAGAAAGATAGAAAGAAAGAAAGAGCTTGAGTTGAACAAAGATAGAAAGATAGGAAGAAAGAAAGAAAGAAGAAAAAAGAAAGAAAGAAAGAAAGAAAGAGCTTGAGTTGAACAAAGATAGAAAGATAGGAAGAAAGAAAGAAGAAAAAAGGAAAGAAAGAAAGAAAGAAAGAAAGAGCTTGAGTTGAACAAAGATAGAAAGATAGAAAGAAAGAAGAAAAAAGAAAGAAAGATAGGAAGAAAGAAAGAAGAAAAAAGAAAGAAAGAAAGAGCTTGAGTTGAACAAAGATAGAAAGATAGGAAGAAAGATAGAAAGAAAGAAAGAAAGAAAGAAAGAAAGATAGATATGTTTCTTTTATTTGCCACCAGGGCATCAAAAGTGGGACAAGTACAAAGGGGGAGTTTACACAAAAAGGCGTCCTCAATAAGGAGGAGGCAATAACAAAATATAAAAATAAAATAAAATATAACAAAAAATAAAATTTATAACAAAATCCTCAATAGAGAGGAGGCGCCTTGGGGGGTCGCACACACCCCCGAAAAAAGTGTGCAACCCTTTTCCTCAGGAGCACAGAGAGGGGGTGCTCCCTCGTTCCTTCCTCTTTTCCACCTACAGGCTTATGTAAAGAGAAGGCCCATTCACACGGGCCATTCTCGCCACTTTCACCCACCTTTCATAAAAACGACTGGGGTGGAGCACCTCTCTCTCTCCATCCTGATCTTTCTTCCGAAATGATATCGGAAGAAACGGACCAGTTGTTGGCCAGAGAGAAAGGTGCCTGACCTCAGTCCTTTCAGACGCGTCCACCATACAACCTCTTTCGCCATGGCTATTACGCACAGAAACACCGCCTCTGCTTCATCTTTGAAGGGGGGAGGCGGCTTGATCATTACAATAGACTCGGTGGTCAACCGGATCGGTCCCACCCTTGACAGCAGTTGTTCGACATAGCCCCACAGATCGGCTACGCCCGAGCAGTGTACCAATGCGTGTGCAACGGTTTCCTCGTCGCACACGCATCTGGGACAGATCTTTTTGGCGGGGTCCCTACCCGGGCGCCCGTGTCTGTAGAGCCTTTCTCGAACGGGTAAAGCACCTCGGTAGCACTGCCAGGCCAGGGACTTCTGGAAGTTGTCCATAGGTCCCGGGCTGAATGTCCTACCGAACAGGCTGGCCAGTTCGTCCTCCTCCATGTCTAGGGCTTCTCCGAGGGCGTCGTCGCACCTGCTGCGAACCAGCCCTCTATAGAATGTTGCGGTGGAGTCTCCACTGATAACCGCATCCGCCTGCCAGAGGGCGGTGAGCGCCTGGGCACACTCAGTGTGCCAGGCGCCCAGTTTTCTCGGTCTTTGCTTGACCCAGGATTGCAGCTCGGTGAGTGAGACGAGTCTGGGAAAGGTTCGTCTCACAAACGAGGCCCACACCGGTTGTCCGGTGAGGAATACGTAGAGGTGCCGTAGCCTTAATGCGTGCTTACGCATCATTAGCCACGGCATCCCCAGCCCTCCTTTCGAAGGGTGTTGACAGCAGATGGATCTCCTCACCATAGGAGCCCGCCTCTTCGAAAGGAATTGGAAGAGCGCGCGCTCCATCTTGGTGAGGGTTTCCCTTGGGCAGGGCACAACGGTCAGGCGGTAGTAGATGACGGACACTATATAAGTGTTCGCCACCTCCGCCCGACCTTTCAGGGATAGTTTGCAACTGGCCCACTTCTGGGTCAGTGCAAACTCCCTGTTCGTAACCTCCGCCCAGTTTTTCTCCACCTGGAGGTCCGGTCCGAACCAGACCCCGAGCAACTTCACCGGGCCCTCCGTCCAGCGTCCGACGACGCCATCGGAGGGCATCGGTCTGCCCCTCCACGTGCCGAGTTGCAAACCGATCGACTTGTCCCGGTTCAGCTTAGCCCCTGTGAACTTTTCGTACTCCTCCAGTAAGGTGCCGACCGCCTCGATTTCGGAGGCCGTCGACACCATTACTGTCACGTCATCGGCGTAGGCTGACACCGCTTTCCGCAATCCCGGTTCCAAAGGGATGCCCTGCAACAACTCCAACTTCCGCAGTAGTGGCTCGAGAGTCAACACATACAGAAGGGAGGAGAGAGGGCACCCTTGTCGGATGGACCGCGCGATTTTGAACGGCTCCGAGAGGTAGCCGTTCACCTTGACCCTAGAGCAGATGCGGCTGCTGTGCATAGCAGTGATCCAGCCCCTGAAAACGGGTCCGAAGCCTGTCGCCGCTAGCACCGCATCCAGGTAACCATGGTCGACCCTATCGAACGCCTTAGATTGATCCAAGTTGATCAGAGCCCCACCAAAGCCGGGTTCGTTCCCAACCCTCTCTATGATGTATCGCATGAGGTGGAGGTTGTCATGGATGGACCTGGACGGGATAGCGCATGTCTGCGCATCTCCCACCAGGTTGCCCACGACAAGCGCCAACCTCTTTGCTAGCACCTTGGCCAAAATCTGTAACTCTGTATTTAGCAGAGTTATGGGCCTGAAGTTACTTATTTCGTCCCCCTTGTTCTCGTCCTTCCTCACTAGCGTGACTACGCCCTTGGTCACAGTACAGGGAATTCTCCCGTTCTGTTGCCAGTTGCAGTAGACCGCCTCGAGGAGATCGGGGAACAAGTCCGGCATAGCTAGATATAATTCGTAAGGAAGACCATCGAGACCCGGGGATTTGCGTTTGCCGCATTGGCTCAGCACGTCCTCTATCTCAGCGGCCGAAATCGGCTCCTCGCAGGACTTCGCCTCCCTGTCCGAGAGGCGCGGCAGGCCGTCGAGGTATGGACCGAAGTCCACGTTCCCAACCGGCTCCCCGCCCCTCCCGAACAGTCGGGCAAAGTGCCTTTGAAAGGCCTCACACATCTGCATAGGCTCAAGAATCGCCCGTCCATCCAGGTCTCGCAAAGACCGGATGGTGGATTTAGTTCCACTGTTGGCCTCTGTCACGCGGGCCCAGCTAACAGCTTTGGTCCCCTCGTTCCCTAGAGCACGTATTTTACTTCGGACAACGCAGCCTTCGTGCTTCGCGTCGAAAAACTGGCTCAAAGCCGTTCTCGACGCTAGCACTCTGGCCACGTCGCCGCTTCTAATTGCCTCTTCTACTCTATCTATTAGCTCCCTTTCCTTCCTATTCCTATCCGCAGCTAGAACCTTACTAAATTCTATCGAGACTACTCTAATCTCTCTCTTTAGAGATACCCACCACCTGCTGTTGACGATCGCTCCAGTCAACCGTTCCTTAACTAACGTACTAATCCGATTCCTGTAGGCTCTACTTGCCGGCAAGGACAAGTTGAGCTTCCAGTAACCGGGGCCCTGTCTATGCGTTCTATCAAGGTTGACCATGCAGGTCACCAACTTGTGGTCTGAATAGCCAACCATGAGCATTTCTGGACAGAAAGATAGGAAGAGAGAAAGAGGAAAAAAAGAAAGATAGAAAGAAAGACAGAGAGAAAGAGCTTGAGTTGAACAAAGATAGAAAGATAGGAAGGAAGAAAGAAGAAAAAAGAAAGAAAGAAAGAAAGAAAGAAAGAAAGAAAGAGCTTGAGTTGAACAAAGATAGAAAGATAGGAAGAAAGAAAGAAGAAAAAAAGAAAGAAAGAAAGAAAGAAAGAAAGAAAGAAAGAGCTTGAGTTGAACAAAGATAGAAAGATAGGAAGAAAGAAAGAAGAAAAAAAGAAAGAAAGAAAGAAAGATAGATAGATAGAAAGATAGAAAGAAAGAAAGAAAGAAAGAAAGAAAGATAGGAAGAAAGAAAGAAAGAAAGAAAGATATAAAGAAAGAAAGAAAGAAAGAAAGAAAGAGCTTGAGTAGAACAAAGATAGAAAGATAGGAAGAAAGAAAGAAAGAAAGAAAGAAAGAAAGAAAGAAAGATAGGAAGAAAGAAAGAAAGAAAGATAGAAAGAAAGAAAGAAAGAAAGAAAGAGCTTGAGTTGAACAAAGATAGAAAGATAGGAAGAAAGAAAGAAAGAAAGAGCTTGATAGGAAGACAGAAAGAAGAAAAAAAGAAAGAAAGAAAGAGCTTGAGTTGAACAAAGATAGAAAGATAGGAAGAAAGAAAGAAGAAAAAAAGAAAGAAAGAAAGAGCTTGAGTTGAACAAAGATAGAAAGATAGGAAGAAAGAAAGAAGAAAAAAAGAAAGAAAGAAAGAAAGAAAGAGCTTGAGTTGAACAAAGATAGAAAGATAGGAAGAAAGAAAGAAGAAAAAAGAAAGAAAGAAAGAAAGAAAGAAAGAGCTTGAGTTGAACAAAGATAGAAAGATAGGAAGAAAGATAGAAAGAAAGAAAGAAAGAAAGAAAGAAAGATAGATAGCTAGAAAGATAGAAAGAAAGAAAGAAAGAAAAATAGGAAGAAAGAAAGAAAGAAAGAAAGAAAGAAAGATAGGAAGAAAGAAAGAAAGAAAGAAAGATAGAAAGAAAGAAAGAAAGAGCTTGAGTTGAACAAAGATAGAAAGATAGGAAGAAAGAAAGAAAGAAAGAATGAAAGAAAGAAAGAAAGAAAGAAAGAAAGAAAGAAAGAGCTTGATAGGAAGAAAGAAAGAAAGAAAAAAAGAAAGAAAGAAAGAAAGAGCTTGAGTTGAACAAAGATAGAAAGATAGGAAGAAAGAAGAAAAAAAGAAAGAAAGGAAGAAAGAAAGAAAGAGCTTGATAGGAAGAAAGAAAGAAAGAAAAAAAGAAAGAAAGAAAGAAAGAGCTTGAGTTGAACAAAGATAGAAAGATAGGAAGAAAGAAGAAAAAAAGAAAGAAAGGAAGAAAGAAATAAAGAAAGAAAGAAAGAAAGAAAGAAGGAAAGAAAGAAAGAAAGAAAGAGCTTGATAGGAAGAAAGAAAGAAAGAAAAAAGAAAGAAAGAAAGAAAGGAAGAAAGAAAGAAAGAAAGAAAGAAAGAAAGAAAGAAAGAAAGAAAGAAAGAAAGAAAGAAAGAAAGAAAGAAAGAGCTTGATAGGAAGAAAGAAAGAAAGAAAGAAAGAAAGAAAGAAAGAAAGAGCTTGATAGGAAGAAAGAAAGAAAGAAAGAAAGAAAGAAAGAAAGAAAGAAAGAGCTTGAGTTGAACAAAGATAGAAAGATAGGAAGAAAGATAGAAAGAAAGAAAGAAAGATAGATAGAAAGAAAGAAAGAAAGAAAGAAAGAAAGAAAGAAAGAAAGAAAGAAAGAAAGATAGAAAGATAGAAGGATAGAAAGAAAGAAAGATAGAAAGAAAGATAGGAAGAAAGGTAGAAAGATATATTTCTTTATTTACCATAAAGACACAAAAAGAAGGGACAAATACAAGGGGGAGTTTACATAAAATTGAGTAAAGAGGGTATAAAATGAAAATAATCGAAAACAACCTCAAAAGGGAGGGGACGTGATGGGGGTTGCACACACCCCTGAAAAGGTGTGCAATCCTTTGCCCGGGGGGCACATGGAGGAGGTGCTCCCCTCTCCTTCACTTCTTTACCTACAGGATGGTATACAGAGAAGGCCCATTTACACGAGCCATTCTCGCCACTATTACCCACCTTTCATAAAACTGCCTGTGGCCAAGCACCTCTCTCTCCATTCTTATCCTTCTTCCGAAGTGATATCGGAAGAAGTAGACCAGACTATGGCCAGAGAGGAAGTTGCCTGACCTCAGCCCTTTCAATCGTGTCCACCAAACAACCTCTTTCAACATGGCTATTACGCACAGAAAAACCGCCTTTGCTTCCTTTGTGAAGAGGGGAGGCGGCTTGATTGTCACCACGGACTCGGCGGTCAATCGAATCTGCGCCACCCGCGACAGCAGTTGTTCGGCGTAGCCCCACAGATCAGCCACGCCCGGACATTGCACCAATGCCTGCGCAACGGTTTCTTCGTGACGCACGCATCTAGGGCAAATCTTTTTCGAGGGATCCCTGCCCGGGCGCCCGTGTCTGTAGAGCTTTTCTCGAACGGGTAGAGCCCCCCGGTAGCACTGCCAGGCCAGTGACTTCTGGAAGTTGTCCATTGGTCCCGGGCCGAAAGTCCTACCGAACAGGCTGGCCAGTTCGTCCTCTTCCATGTCCAGCGACTCTCCAAGGGTGTCATCGCCCCTGCTAGCCACCAGCCCTCTATAGAATGACGAGGTGGATTCTCCACCGATCGCCGGGTCCGCTTGCCAGAGAGCCCTGAGCGCCTGGGCACATTCAGTGTGCCAGTCGCCCAGTTTTCCGGATCTTTGCTTGACCCAGGATTGCAGCTCGGTGAGCGAGACGAGTCTCGGAAAGGCTCGTCTCACGAACGGAGCCCACACCGGTTGACCAGTGAGGAATACCTGTAGGTGCCGTAGCCTTAATGCGTGCCTACGCATCATCAACCACGGCATCCCCAGCCCTCCTTTCGAAGGTTGTTGGCAGCAGATGGATCTTCTCACCATAAGAGGGCGCTTCTTCCAAAGAAATTGAAAGAGCATGCGTTCCATGGTGGTAAGTGTTTCCTTAGGGCAAGGCACGACAGTCAGGCGGTAGTAAGTGACGGACTCTATGTAAATGTTCGCCACCTCCGCCCGACCTTTTAGGGACAGGTTACACTTGGCCCATTTCTGGGTTAGTGCAAACACCTTGTTCGTAACCTCGCCCCAGTTCTTTTCCACCTGGAGGTCCGGTTCAAACCAGACCCCAAGCAACTTCACCGGGCCCTCCGTCCAGTGTCCGACGACACTGTCGGGAGGCATCGGTCTGCCTCTCCACGTTCCCAGTTGCAGCCCGATGGATTTTTCCCGGTTCAGTTTCGCTCCTGACAACCTTTCGTATTCCTCCAGTAAGGTACCGATCGCCTCGATCTCCGAGTCGGTCGATACCATTACTGTTACGTCATCGGCGTAGGCCGACACCGCTTTGCTCAATCCTGGTTCCAGGGGGATACCCTGCAACAACTCCAACTTCCTCAGTAAAGGCTCGAGAGTCAATACGTACAGAAGGGAGGCGAGAGGGCACCCCTGTCGAATGGATCGTGTGATTTCGAACGGCTTCGAAAGGTAGCCGTTCACCTTGATCCTAGAACAGATGTGGTTGCTATGTAAGGCAGTGATCCAGCCTCTGAAAACAGGACCGAACCCAGCCGCCGCTAGCACCGCATCCAGGTAACCATGGTCGACCCTATCGAACGCCTTAGACTGATCCAAGTTGATCAGGGCCCCACCGAAGCCGGGTTTGTTGCCAACCCTCTCTATGATGTATCGCATGAGGTGGAGGTTGTCGTGAATGGACCTGGATGGGATAGCACATGTCTACGCATCTCCCACCAGGCCACCCACGACAAGCGCCAACCTCTTTGCTAACATCTTGGCCAAAATCTTTAACTCTGTGTTTAACAGGGTTATGGGCCGAAAATTATTTATACTATCCCCCTTGTTCTCGTCCTTCCTCACCAGCGAGACTACGCCTTTGGCTACAGAACAAGGAATTCTCCCGTTCTGCTGCCAATTGCAGTAGACTGCTTCGAGGAGTTCGGAGAAGAAGACCGGCATTGCTAAATAAAGTTCGTAAGGTATACCATCGAGACCTGGAGATTTACGTCTGCTGCATTGGCTCAGCGCATCCCCGATCTCATCAGCCGAGATTGGTCCCTCGCAGGACTCTGCCTCTTCGCTCGAGAGACGTGGCAGGCCGTCGAGGTATGGACCGAAATCCACGTCCCCGCCCGGACCCTCGCCTCCCCCGAACAATCGGGCAAAGTGCCTTTGAAAGGCCTCGCACATCTGCTTAGGCTCCTGGATCACCCGTCCATCCTCGTCTTGCAAAGACCGGATGGTGGATCGATTTCCACTCTTAGCTTCTGTCACGCGGGCCCAGCCAACGGCTTTGGCCCCCTCATTACCTAGAGCACGTATTTTACTTCGAATGACGCAAACTTCGTGCTTTGCATCGAAAAACTGGCTCAAGGCCGTCCTCGATGCCAGCACTCTGGCCACATCTTCGCTCTTGATTGCCTCTTCTAATTTACCTGTTAATTCTTTCTCGTTCCTATTCCTATCGGCAGCTAACATCTTGCTATAACTTATTGATTCTGTTCTAATCTCTCTTTTGAGAGATGCCCACCATCGGTTGTTGACGATTGCACCCGTCAACCTCTCCTTAACTAATCTGCTAATCCGGTTTCTGTAAGCCTCTTTTGCCGGTAAAGACAAATTAAGTTTCCAGTAACCGGGACCCTGTCTATGTGTTTTCTCGAGATTGACTACGCAGGTCACTAATTTGTGATCTGTATAGCCAACCGTGAGCATTTCTGGACAGCTTAATATGTCCCTATCCTTACTTCTAACTAAGAATCTATCTAAGGACGATCTAGATTGACCACTGTGGTTCGTCCAAGTCCAGGTTGGCACAGTTGGAAAATCTAGTCGATATCTATCGACCAAGTTAAAACGATCGAGTAACCCCTTGAGGCTGTTACACCCCCTCTATTAGGACATGCTCCTGCATAGTCCCAACGTGCATCTAGGATGTCATTCCAATCCCCCGCTAGAAGCAGGGAACGCGACGTTCCCAGAAAAGTCTCCAGACGCTGGAAGAAGTCGGGTCGTTCAGCTCCGAAAGGGGAGTAGACGGCGACCAGTCTCAAGGCCGCACCTCCACTACTGCCAACGTCTAGCACCAACAAACGACCTTCCGGGTCCGAGTGAACAACCTGTACGGCGAGACCCAGGTGTTTTTCCAGCAGTACGACAACCCCACCCCCACCTCCAGGTTGACAGAGAGATGCCTGCACCTCAAAGTCATCGAAGGTAGGGGCCAGCTGCCGCACGACGCTGATCCGAGTCTCACAGATAACCATTACATTTATACCACGTGACCTGAGGTCATTTAGAAGCTTTGCTTGCTTCCAAGTTGAGCCCAGGCCACGTGCATTCAAACATCCTACTCTTAACACATCCATGTGGGCGGCAAAGCCAAAGGAGAGTGTAGAGACCTACCTTTCTGCTTCCCGAGGTTCGGGTCGCACGACTTCCATGGGGTCGGGGGTGTTGGGTGAAGGGGTGTCTTGTGGTGGTGTGGGGTCGTCAGTGTGTGGTGGGGTTGGGGTGTTTGGAGTTGTGTTGGGGAGGGTAAGGGGAGAGGGGAAAGCTTTTTAGTAGGACGCGGTTTATGGGTTTGACAGAGGGTGGTCCTACGTCCTCCTTAAAATCCTTTTTTAGTTTTTGGTAGAGGTTCATTGTGATCTTTATTAATTTTAAATGTGGGTAGTTTTCTGAAGAAACAAAGTTTACACCTTCGGTTTGTACCGAAGGGTTATTGTTTATGAGTTCATTTAATTTATTATTGTTTCTGTTGATGTAAGTATAGTGTAATGTCTTTTTTTCGGATGGTGTGAGTGTTTCGAAGAGGGGAGGGGCAGGTTTGGTTTTGTTTGTTGCTGGAGGGGTGTTTTGTGTTTTGTTGGATTGTGTTGACATTTGGGTAGGGGTTGTTTGGCCTTGTGTGTTTTGCACATGTTTTCTTTTTTTCCTTTTAATCTGTCTGAAGGACTCCGTTTCTTCCTCCGAATTCGTTGGGTTATCTTCAGTGTTGGAGAGAAGAGGTATGTTTGCTGGTAATGTTTCCGTGTTGGTTTTCTTTGTGGGGGAGATGGATGTCACTATGTTAGACTGTGTTGTGTGTTGTGGCTGCGGTTGTTGTGTTGTTTTATTGAGTGAGGGGTTGGGTGGGACTGTGTTTTGTTTTTGGGTAATGTGTTGTGACTGTTTGTGTTGTGGTGGTGGTGTAGTTTTACTGAGGGACGGGTTGGGTGGGACTGAGTTTTGTTGTTTGTTTATCTGTTGTGGTGGTGGTGCAGAGCTGGTGTTGGTAGCAGGGTTTTCTTCTTGTTGAGTTGGGGACAAGCCGCCTTCAGGTGCCCTCTGCCTGAACTGATATGACAGGACGGCCTTCTCCCCTCCACGCTAATGTTTATATACCCGTGGCCCTCTAATAGGATTATGTCGCGTATTTGGGCAATGCGTTCAGGCTTCATTTGCACTACAAGTTCTATACCTGTTCCACTGAACGCATTGCCTGTGGTTTTCCCAATGGAAATCACGTTGTCATTCGCTGGATCGATGAAGCCAGCTATGAGCCAGCAGTAGTCCACATCTGGCATCATTGCATCCAGCCATATGCGCTGAGTTCTTTTACCCATATAAGATGGATAAAAGGTAAAATTTGTCGAACGAATCGGCGACAAAGCACATTTTTTTGCCGCCGATTCGTTCTTCATAATAATCGCTAGGCTTCCATACAGTCTGTCTCTTCTTATGAAAGTGGTTTCATTAAGTACTTCTGTAAGTACTGCTTTGATTTCTGTTTGTGTTGGCTGTTGAGGTTTTATAGAAATGTTGTTGATGGTGCGGAAAACGACCGTCCGACTTTCAATGTCTTTGGTGAGTTCTTGAGGCATTTTTACCGATAAAATACCATTTTCCCCTTGAGTTATGTATTGTTTGGCGTTTATAATTCTTTGTGCCACATCTGAAATATTTTCAGGTATATATGTCAAAGATTTCTTTGTTGTTTGTGCAAATGAAATATTATTGGTGTTGACTTTGTCGTCTGCTTTGCTTTCTGTTATGATGTTGTTTTCAAATGTTATTTTTGTGTTTGTTGTGTCTTTGTTTGTGGTATTAATATTGTCATGCAATTTTTCAAATTTTTTTTTGTTGTTGGAATCAATGTCCAGATTTGTGTTTTCGTCATTTTTCTCCGCACATTCGTCTGTTTTTATTTTATTTTTTATTTCCTTCTCTATGACGTTAGTTGGGAAGGAAGGGGGAACTAAAGCGTGCGAGCTTACAACTCTTACCGCTGTCCCCCCACCACTATTTTCGTTAGCTTCGTTTAACATTTGTGTCAGACGATTGAATTTTTTATGCCACAAAATTTTTAAAAACAGGTTTTTCACCCCTGGGAAGGGCGAAGATGAGCTGACCCACCGCCTGACAATTCAGACGGGGGGTCAAGCTACACAATAGTATCAAAATTAAAATTGAACTTACAAAATTTCAGCAATAAATTGGAACAAAACTTCTGCGCAAAGTGAATTACATCTACGCTGTAGAACAGACGACAGCTAGATTAGAAAGAAAGATAGAAAGATAGAAAGATAGAAAGAAAGAAAGAGTTTGAGTTGAACAAACATAGTTGGAAGATAGGGACAGAGATGTTGATTGAGACAAAGGTGAAACGACTGCTAAGTGTGCTCAAGGTGGACGGAAAGACACCGAAAAACGGAATGAAAGAAGGAAGGAGAGAGAAATAGAAAGAAAGGAAAAGAGAAAAGAAAAGAGAGAAAGAAAGAAAGATTGTGAAATAGATAAAAGCGAAAGAAATGGAGTTGAAAAGTGTAAGATAAGAATGAAATGGCTTCTTTCATGTTAAGAAAACCTGACAGCAATAGCAATAATCTAACCAAGATAACGGTGTAATAACATATTTTATTGGTGGCGATAGAAACAGTGGATAATTGTTTATTCACACACACTCTCCCTCTCCCCCCCCCCCCCCCCCCCACTCTCCTCTCTCCCTCTCTTTCTCTTTCTCTCTTTCTCTCTCTTTCTTTGTGAAATTAAGATTATATTAGAAGCTAGGAAAACTATAGTCAAATTTGAGAAAGGTTATTGGGTACGTAAAGATAGACCCTCTAACTTTGACATAACAATGGGCTCTAACGATTCGGCGGAAATAACTGATATTGTGGGGTTATTTATCGCCTTTAGACTCCAGGAAAAATTCAGCAATCTCCACGGCGGAATATACCGCGACGATGTTCTCCTCCTAGCTAAAAACCTTAATAACCAAAAACTAGAAAAACTACGCAAAGATATAAGAAAACTACTACTCGAAATAGGACTAACTATAACATATGAATACAACCTTAAAGTAGTTAACTTCCTGGATGTCACACTCAATTTAAACTCTGGTTTGATTAAACCGTTTCATAAATTGAATGAAAATCTCAAATACGTAAATGTTGGGTCTAACCACCCCATCTCTATAATTAAATCTATCCCTAAAAATATTTCCCTTAGAATCTCGGGTCTATCTTCTAACATACAAGTATTTAAGGAACACGCCGAGTACTACGATAACGCCCTTAGTAAAGCAGGCTACCTCAACAAAATAGAGTACATAGATGGGAACAATCAAAACACCCAAAATAAATCCCACATAGGTAGATATAATAACACAACACCAAACCACACTCACTACCATAGTATGCACACCAGTAAACCAACAAACAAAACTAATAGAAAGCGATGCAAAGAGTACTTATGGTATAACCCCGAATACAATAGCTCCATTAGTACAAATTTACCAGTACTCTTCTTTAAAATAATTAAAAGACATTTTCCCACATCACACAAATACCACAAAATCCTAAACCCTACCACTATAAGACTGTCATACTCTACAGCGTTAAACCTTGAACAACACATAAAAAAGATCAATACTAGAAGGTTAAACGAAAACACTAAGAACTTAAGTACAAAGAACTCAAAAAAAACAGTAGACAATACACTACAGAACATAAATAAACCACACCTAAGTTCGTCCGCAATACTACTCCAGAGAAAACCCAACGTACACAACTGTAACTGCACCTATCCTGACAACTGCCCCCTCGGCAATAACTGCCTGGAAAAAAATATTATTTATAAGTGTACCATTAAATCCGGAGGCAACGAGTGGTATTACGTGGGATCAACGGCAACATCGTTTAAATCTCGATTGTATAGGCATTCTTACTCAATAAAACACCAGAGCCAAAGAAATGTAACAACTTTAGCAGAAAAAGCTTGGACGCTCAGGGATAGCAATCAAAAGTTTACCCTAAAATGGGAAAAATTAGCTAAAACCCAAAGCTTTTCCAGGAGCCAAAATTTCTGCAAATTGTGTAATCTTGAGATTTATTACATAATCACACACAAGAAGAAACTGCTGAATAACAGAATTGAACGAACATTATTCTGCCGTCACAGAACTAAAACCCTTTTTTCCCACTACAAGCCGAATATTACATAAAAGAGGGACATCCCCCAACTATATAAACCTTAATCTAGTTAGAAAAATATAAAAACAATCTCTTCTCAACATATATTAATAACCTTAAATTACCATACTAATAATGAAAAGATATGCTGATGAGAATAGGTACAAATATGCGATAATGAATGTGTCTAAAAACGTCCATAAGTATGTATATATATGTGAAAATGTATATAAATAAGTAAATATATATATATGTTTGATGTGTATAGTTAGATGTAAGTGTATTCATGTATTAAAGTGCTTATATATATATATGTGTGTGTGTGTATATGTATATGTGTGTATATATGTATATATATATATATGTATATATATATATATATATATATATATATATATATATATATATGTATATATATATATATATATGTGTATGTATGTATGTGTATATGGATGTGTATGTATGTGTATGTGTGTACACATGGACTAGAGTATGTATGTATATATGTGTGTGTCTATACGTGTGTATATAAAGATAAGTTGAGTATGAAAATGTATACACATGAGCGCGTATGTATGTACATGAATACATGTGTGTATATATATGTGTATGCATGTGTATATATATGTAAGTATGAATATGTGAATTGTGAGTATATGTATTTTGTAGAGGTGTGCAAATATATTTGTGTGTGAATGCGTGGGTGAAAGGATACGTACACTCGAAAGAAAAATTTAAGTCTGAATGTTAATTAAGTGCAAACACAAAACCAACCACGCATATCTTTACTATCTCTAATCCTTCTATAGATTTAGAAAAATAACCAATAATATATTCTATAAAAAATGTCAAAACAACAGATGGGAATCTAATTACTCACTGCCACCAAGAATTCTCACTGCTATCGAAAAACCACTCCTTCAACTATTCTTCTAACAACTTCACCCCTCCCTCCTAATATTCTCTATAAAAACTAAATAGGTCCTCAGTAATATTATTCTGATGAAATGACAGTAAATAATAACATTGAAATATTGAATGTCTGCATAACTAAAAGTTTGTAGATAGCTGTTTTAGGTTATGTAACTGTTATAGAAACACGTGTCAATAAATTCCTTTCAACTAAACTGTATCCATTCAAATCTTTCTATATATATATATATATATATATATATATATATATATATATATATATATATATATATATATTACAGTGATTGTGAGTAAAATCGAAGTTGCAGCTGCGAATAGCATCTTTCGAATACAATCCGCCGAAGCTGGCACAAGCACTCAATGAGATGATATCGATAAATCGATATATTATAGCTCAGAGTAATAAACATACGTTGAAAGTGTGACAAATTGAAAATTGCAGCCGGGTAAAAAACTGCCACAAAAGCCACCACAACAACGAAAATACAAACAGGTTATATACGAACCTGGACCAGAACGATATATATTATAAAATATCTTCGATTCGTTTCTAGGAATCCAAAGTCAACACTCCAACTTGCGCAATATGCAAGTCAGCAATGTATCCTAAGATCGAACGTGGATTCCCTTTCTCAATAGGTGTTTCGTTCTGTATACCAATAGCTAGGCATCATGGCACCGCTGTCTTCTAATGCAGTATCAACTATGGTAGCGGGGTCACGTGTTCTTCTCAAGAAAGGAGGAAGATTCACATCTGGGTTTTATACACACACACACATACATATGAAAAGTTTATACACACACATATGAAAAGTTAAACAAGGTTCAATGAATAAATCAAAGAATGAGTTTTACATAGATTGGAAGCACTCAACAAAAAAGGTTTTCCAGAGTTATTAATATTAATTCAAAATATTAACAAAATAGATATTCTTGTGATCAAGTATATTTTATTATATATATTTCAGAGGTACTGAGTTAAGTTCAACAGTACGTCCTCATCAGATAAAATAAGATGATGCATGACATACCCTGACATAGTAGATGGTTAAGATTCAGTCATTGCAAACTACCATGACTGAATCTTAACCATCTACTATGTCAAGGTATGTCATGCATCATCTTATTTTATCTGATGAGGACGTACTGTTGAACTTAACTCAGTACCTCTGAAATATATATAATAAAATATAATTGATCATAAGAATATCTATTTTGTTAATATTTTGAATTAATATATATATATATATATATATATATATATATATATATATATATATATATATATATATATATATATATATATATATATATATATATATATAAATATATATATATATTAGAAAGTGAGGTTCATTTTACAAATTGAAAAATAACCGAGATGAAATCGAAAATGCAACTGGAGTCTTATTTTTTTTAAAATATATATATATTTATTTGGTTCCTTTACCGGTTTCGCAGTTCTTCTGCTTTTCAAAAGGTCAGTTGAGATGGAGGGTCTGTGGTTTTTCTCACATCTGGTTGGTCTCTGAATGTTACTTGTTTTATATGGAAAAAGTGGCTCGAAATGCCAGGTTTTTCGAGAAGTAATTTGATTGGTTTGTCAATAATTATAATAAATTTCGCGCCAGTTCGCGTTACAATAGTTCTTCAAATAAGAGGGGGGTGTCACAGGTTGTTTTTTTCATATATGAGTGTTTGAATTTCTTTTTACTTGAAAAAAGGGGCTCACGAAGGCTTTTTTTTGGTTGGTTATAAATGAAATTATGGCTGTCACGTGAACAAGTTTTCATTAAATTTTCGTGCCCTTATTTGGAAATCCATTCTGTAGCCTTTTTAGAGAATTTTATGATAAGTGAAAGATAATGGTCAAGAGAAAGGGATGGGAGAATTGTTCTGGTTCAGTGAATATGGTTAGTTCGCTGGGGTGTCAGAATTCAGATTTTCTATTGAATAAAGAAAGTAAAGATACGTGTTTATTTGTGTGCTTGTGTGTGTGCGTGTGTGCGTGTCTGTGTGTTGTGTGTGTGTGTGTTTGAATTTCTTTACTTTAAAAAAAGGGTGGCTCACGAAGGCTTTTTTTTAATAAACGTGATTTGATTGGTTATAAATGAAATTTGGCTGTCGTAACCAATCAAATCACGTTTATTAAAAAAAAGCCTTCGTGAGCCACCTTTTTTTAAAGTAAAGAAATTCAAACACACACACACAAGCACACAAATAAACATACATATCTTTACTTTCTTTATTCAATAGAAAATCTGAATTCTGACACCCCAGCGAACTAACCATATTCACTGAACCAGAACAATTCTCCCATCCCTTTCTCTTGACCATTATCTTTCACTTATCATAAAATTCTCTAAAAAGGCTACAGAATTGATTTCCAAATAAGGGCACGAAAATTTAATGAAAACTTGTTCACGTGACAGCCATAATTTCATTTATAACCAACCCCAAAAAAGCCTTCGTGAGACCCTTTTTTCAAGTAAAAAGAAACGCAAACACTCATATATGAAAAAACAACCTGTGACAACCCCCCCCCCCCCCCCCCCCCGCCTCTTATTTGAAGAACTATTGTAACGCGAACTGGCGCGAAATTTATTATAATTATTGACAAACCAATCAAATTACTTCTCGAAAAACCTGGCATTTCGAGCCACTTTTTCCATATAAAACAAGTAACATTCAGAGACCAACCAGATGTGAGAAAAACCACAGACCCTCCATCTCAACTCACCTTTTGAAGAGCAGAAGAACTGCGAAACCGGTAAAGGAACCAAATAAATATATATATTTTTAAAAAGAATAAGACTCCAGTTGCATTTTCGATTTCATCTCGGTTATTTTTCAATTTGTAAAAAAAACCTCACTTTCTAATATATATATATATTTATATATATATATATATATATATATATATATATATATATATATATATATATATATATATATATATATATATATATATATATATATATATATATATATACATATATATATGTTGCAGGAAAAGTACCTAGCTAAAAGTAAGCCACTCTACCTGGCATTTGTCGACCTTGAGAAAGCCTTTGACAGAGTTCCACGTGCTGTAATCTGGTGGGCTCTTAGAAAACTAGGAGTAGATAAATGGCTTGTGAAAGAGGTACAAGCCATGTATAGGGGAGCAGTCAGCAAAGTTAGGATTAGCAATGAGTATAGCGAGGAATTTAGCGTATAGGTTGGGGTCTACCAGGGCTCTGTTCTTAGCCCCCTCCTGTTCATCATAGTCCTGCAGGCAATAACGGAGGAGTTTAAGACCGGATGCCCATGGGAACTCTTGTATGCTGATGACCTCACACTTATAGCTGAATCTATGGTAGAACTAGAGAAGAAATTCCAAACTTGGAAGCAGGGACTAGAAAGAAAGGGTCTCAAAGTCAACATGACAAAGACTAAGGTCCTTGTAAGTAGACGAGAAAACAGAACCCAGATCCCCTTAGGGAAATGGCCTTGCTCAGTATGAAGGAAAGGTGTGGGTAGGAACTCCATTCTCTGCCCCAAATGCAAACAATGGGTACACAAGAGATGTAGCGGGATCTCAGGAAGCTTAATTAAGAATGTAGGATTCACATGCAGCAGCTGTGCTGGGACAGCAAGCAGCAAACAGCCACAGGAAACAAGTACCACCAATCTCTGGGAGGGCTCTGTAGAGACAGTAGACAGCTTCTGCTACCTAGGTGACCGAATTAGCAGCGGGGGTGCGTGTTCAGAAAGTACAATAACTAGGGTAAGAACGGGATGGAAGAAGTTCAGGGAACTACTACCACTGCTAGCTGCAAAAGGCTTCTCCCTCAAAATGAAAGGCAGACTGTATGATGCGTGTATCCGAACAGCAATGTTACATGGTAGTGAGACCTGGGCGCTGAAGGTGGAAGACTTACGTAGATTAGAGAGAAACGAAGCCTGCATGCTCCGATGGATGTTTAATAGTAATATACGCGAACGACAAAGCATAAATGAATTGAGAGAGAGACTGAGCATAAGAGGAATCAAATGCTGTGTGCAGGAGAGGCGGTTGCGTTGGTAATGACATGTGATGCGTATGAAGGATGACAGCTGCATAAAAAGGTGCAGAGCACTAGAAGTCGATGGAAGCCGCGGAGTGGGGAGACCCAAGATGACCTGGGATGAGGTGATAAAAACCGATCTTACCCAATTACACCTCTCAAAGGCGATGACACACAACCGTGACCTCTTGCATCACGCAGTAATAAAGAGTACCTGACCTCCCATGGGTACAAGCTGAAGCATATAGACAATATGCCCCCACACCCCTTCCACTGCAAGGTGGTCGTGGAAGTGCCACGGCAAAAAAGCACCCATCCCACACTGTAAAGTGGACGTGTAGGCGCCACGAAAAAGCACCCAGCACTCACTGTAAATGAGGTTGGTGTTAGGAAGGGCATCCAGCTGTAGAAATCAAGTCAAATCAGTTCCTGTATGAGCAAGGCATGGTCAGCCGACCAGACACTGCCCACAACAGGACAACCCGTCTAACCCATGCTAGCGTGGAAGAACGGACGTAAAACGGTGATGATGATGATGATATATATATTATATATATATATAAATATATAATTTCAGCGAGATCGTATTTCGGCTGTGGTCAATAACAAAGCGAAACGCAATTTTCGCTCAATGGACTAAAAGAAGACCAGAGCAATTAACATACGTTATAGAGGCCATACAAACTGGAAACGGCGGTCATGAAACTATCAGCCACCGGATCCACAAAAACGAAGCAAGCTAAACAGGTTAAACAAAAGAATATATATATATATATATATATATATATATATATATATATATATATATATATATATATATATATATATATATATATATATATATATATATATATATATATAAGTATGCATGTATACGTACATACATATATGTATACAGACGTACAGTAGCATGCACATATATATATATATATACATATATATATACATATGCATACAGGTACACATACATATATGCACGTATCAGTTTAGCGGCGCTAACGTCGCTTTGTTCGTTTGTAAACAAACTGAACAGCCTGAATTTATGCCATACGGTGTTAAGGCAACCACGTCACCTTTTTGTTCAACACTGACACAGGAACGATGTACTAGTTTCAAGCTTGTTAGCTATCATCAGCACCGTTTACCCATCTGCCAGATAGTTGAACGTTCGAAAGTATATACTTTCCTTATGAAAATTAACGGCTGAGCAGCCTAATTTGCATATTGAGTGAGTTAAATCGGTCAGGCATACCGAAAATGATAAATTGAAACAAAATGAAAACGAAATTTCATTTCTCACTCTTAGTATGGCACTTACTTAAATGTAAGTATGCATGTATACGTACATACATATATGTATACAGACGTACAGTAGCATGCACATATATATATATATATACATATATATATACATATGCATACAGGTACACATACATATATGCACGTATCAGTTTAGCGGCGCTAACGTCGCTTTGTTCGTTTGTAAACAAACTGAACAGCCTGAATTTATGCCATACGGTGTTAAGGCAACCACGTCACCTTTTTGTTCAACACTGACACAGGAACGATGTACTAGTTTCAAGCTTGTTAGCTATCATCAGCACCGTTTACCCATCTGCCAGATAGTTGAACGTTCGAAAGTATATACTTTCCTTATGAAAATTAACGGCTGAGCAGCCTAATTTGCATATTGAGTGAGTTAAATCGGTCAGGCATACAAACGAACAAAGCGACGTTAGCGCCGCTAAACTGATACGTGCATATATGTATGTGTACCTGTATGCATATGTATATATATATGTGCATGCTACTGTACGTCTGTATACATATATGTATGTACGTATACATGCATACTTACATTTAAGTAAGTGCCATACTAAGAGTGAGAAATGAAATTTCGTTTTCATTTTGTTTCAATTTATCATTTTCGGTATGCCTGACCGATTTAACTCACTCAATATGCAAATTAGGCTGCTCAGCCGTTAATTTTCATAAGGAAAGTATATACTTTCGAACGTTCAACTATCTGGCAGATGGGTAAACGGTGCTGATGATAGCTAACAAGCTTGAAACTAGTACATCGTTCCTGTGTCAGTGTTGAACAAAAAGGTGACGTGGTTGCCTTAACACCGTATGGCATAAATTCAGGCTGTTCAGTTTGTTTACAAACGAACAAAGCGACGTTAGCGCCGCTAAACTGATACGTGCATATATGTATGTGTACCTGTATGCATATGTATATATATATGTATATATATATATATATATGTGCATGCTACTGTACGTCTGTATACATATATGTATGTACGTATACATGCATACTTACATTTAAGTAAGTGCCATACTAAGAGTGAGAAATGAAATTTCGTTTTCATTTTGTTTCAATTTATATATATATATATATATATATATACATATATTAGAAAGTGAGGTTTTTTTTACAAAATGAAAAATAACCGAGGTGTCCTACACGAGTGAAAGTATAAAGAAAAAAAGATGAAATCGAAAATGCAACTGGAGTCTTATATTTTTTTTAAATATATATATTTATTTGGTTCCTTTACCGGTTTCGCAGTTCTTCTGCTTTTCAAAAGTAGAGTTGAGATGGAGGGTCTGTGGTTTTTCTCACACATATATATATATATATATATATATATATATATATATATATATATATATATATATATATATATATATAATTGCCAATTACCTAGTACATTACTGGTACTTTATTTTATCGACCCCGTAAGGATGAAAGGCAAAGTTAACTTCGATATATCAATAATATTAATAAATGGAAACTATCTTTATAAAACCATATTTATTTTATTATCCAATCCTAATATATATATATATATAAGAAAGAAATAGGATTTCGCTTCAAGCATAGCTTTATACAATATGTATAAATATTTCGTATCTCCAAAAAAATACAGTTTTAGGAAGCCGTAGCTATGCAAACACCGGGAGGCTAACGCCCTCTGGTGATGTCCAGCAGAAGCAAGTGGGACAACCGTCTATGCATTTCAGGCTTAACTGGTCTTCGTCAGGACGGTCCCACCCATTGCACAGTTGAAAATTGCAAACTTGACTGTCACCACAGAATATGAACCTGAAGATTGCGAAAGCATGAAAGTTCTTGTTCAATTAACATTTATTATTCTACCATACTATTTCATTATAATATCATTATAATTTTAAAGGATTGTAAATAAAGCGAGTAAATCAGACAAAGTTGGAATTCCTTTTATTAATATATATATATATATATATATATATATATATATATATATATATATATATATATATATATACATATATATATATATATAAATGAAAGGTATAGAAAGTAGTGTAGCAAGAAGCCAACAGTATTCCATAATATATATATATATATATATATATATATATATATATATATATAGAGAGAGAGAGAGAGAGAGAGAGAGAGAGAGAGAGAGAGAGCGAGATAGACAGAGAGATAGATGTATAATTTTATACATATATACACATACAGTTTGGGAGCCACGACCATGTTTTCAGTGTGGAGCTAGATGGTACCGCTATGATGAGGGACCGGCCAGTTGGCCACGCCGAATGTATACATACATACATGATGGCTGCCCCCTCGTTATCGACTATGGCCATTGCACGATATACCATTATTAATAATTATTTATTAATTCTATCGTGCAATGCCTGTGCGTGAAGATATTTTTTAAAGTGAGGAAAGACTGTGCACTGAGCCAATCCCACTCTCTGAGCGACAGTAGCTATAACCCGAATAGAAGAAAAGATCAACATCATCGGTAACTACTGAGCCGCAGGTTTTATATCGGAGTTATCCCAATTTCCTGAGTTGACCTGACAAAGGCTAGGGGCCCTTCACTCCCACTGGTTTAACCGCACGATCGGGTGTCCAGCCCGACTATTTCTATATCCCCGCGCATATACATACACATGCACCCATGTATATACACATATACATATACATACATATGTACATGTGCATATACATATTTACACACTTTTGGATGGCCGTTGCCTCTTATGAGTTCTTCCGCTCTTTGTCAGGTTTTGTTTTTTTTCCTGCAGGGTGTCCAAAATTACCCTCCTCACCAAGTAAACTTGGTGGCTTGCCGGTTTAGTCACCGACGACCCGACCATGCGACATGTTGTACTGGGTTACATGTTACCAGTATACCACAAACATACATACATACATACATACATATGTTTCTTACGTTCTTTAACATAGTTCTTAGGCAAAATCAGTGTGACATTATGTGTATTAAGGCTGGCCTTTTGAATTAATGGTACAATCCATCCGTTTACCCAAGATCACTCACAACGCTTGGGTCTGTCCGAGGCACTTGCCTAAGATGCCACGCATTGAGATCGCACTCGACCCTTATGATTGCGAAATAAATTTCTTAACCATTCGGTCAAACTAAAGATGTGATTGGATTTTGTTTGCAAAGAAAAATACGAACACTAACTGATCAGCAAATTATATTACTTTACTCGACGTTAGAAATGTTAACTACTATGAATAAACAATTTGCAGCCGGCAAAAAAAGAGTTGTAATTTAAAGGGCCAGTCTTATCAGTGTTACATGCCAAATCTCCCTGCCAAATATATTAAGAGTACACGTGTCTATCGAGTGCTCACCTACTTTCACTTTAATTTCACAAGCAGGCTCTTCCGTTTTCGAACAACTTAAATAGTCATCGTCGTACGTGACGGTGGTCCAACATAAGCAGTCTGGAAGAAAAAGGCCAACAATTTTTGAGAGGAGGGGAATGTAGATTAAATCGATCTCAGTGCGTTACTGATGTTTTCTTTTATCGACCCCGTAAGGATCAAGGCAAAGTTAACTGCCGCGGGATTTAAAGTTAGAACGTAAAGGGTGAAGAGGAACCATGATAATAATTGTTTCTACTTTTGGCACAAGGCCATCAATTACCCAGTACATTACTGGTACTTTATTTTATCGACCCCCGTAAGGATGAAAGGCAAAGTTAACCTTGGCGGGATTTGAACTCAGACCGCAAAGGGACGTAACTATGCTGGAAAGCATGGCGTCCAACCCTCTACCGATACTGCCAATCCACCTGATAATAATGGTTTCTAATTTAGCACAGCGCCAGCAATTTGAGGTGGGTGGTTCGGGACAGTCTATTTAATACCTGCCTCCAGTACTTGACTGGTACTTTATTTTATGGAAGCCACCTTAATTAGACATGCTGAATATGTGCTGGCTATACTGTCGGAGTTTTTACAATCTCTTTAGCATGACAACGTCTCAACTCCTGATTTGCATCAGATAGAAGAAAGGTGTTACAGAGCAGGCCTTCCCAAAGTGTGTGTGTTGGGGTGCTGAAGTTGGTGGGGGCGTAAAAATTCAAGGATGGAGGTGGCAAGTGAAATTGAGAATTTAGTTAATTTTATACTCTAGCTTTAGGATCATTATCTTCTTCTTCTCCCCGAGCTACACGGCCCCGAGAAACATGAACTTATCCACCTGCTGCAGTGGAACTCCATTCACATGTAGAGTGCACTGTGCAGGCTTCATTCAGAGGATGTGTGTCTCAGTTTTAACAGCACTGATTTTCATTCCAGCCACTCGGCATTAAACCTATCAAATGTAAGTTGACGATTACCTTCTGTCGAGTTGAGTCTGCAAATTCCATGACGTCTGCAAATTCCAGCCGACTGATTCTAAACCTACCAATCATGATATCACTTCCAGCCCGTTTGCACATGTCAATCCTGTTTATGAAAATAATGAACAGGAGAGGTGACAGTACGCACCTTTGGCGGAGTCGACTCCCATATTGAATATGGCTTTGATTTAGCACTATTTACCCGAACACAAATACTCGGGCATTCGTATAGAGACATCATGGGAGCAAGAAGCTGACCATCGATCCCATACTCCTGCAGAACCTTCTACAGCAGTTCCCGTGGAACCTTTTCGAGGTCTATAAAACAAGAATACACCTCTTGGCTATACTCCCACGATTTATAAAAGACCTGTCGCGGTGTGAATATTTGATCGGTTGTGCTGCGTCCGGGGCGAAAACCACACTGTTCATCAGCATATACTTTACTGGGGAGGCTTAACGATGAGATCCCTTTATAACTGGAAAAATCTCTCTTGTCTCCCTTTTTGAAAATTGAAATTATCACTCCTGAGATCTAGGTGCCTTTCTAGAGATCCAGGCCACCCGGCACACCCGAGTCAGCCAGAGAATACCTTCTCGATTTAAGGCTTTTAACATCTCGGGCTGGATTTCATCTTCCCCAGCGGCTTTGCCATATTTGAGCTCATTAACGACTCTTGTGACCTCAGCTTCTGAGAGATTAGTCATCGCTCCCAGATGCACCTCGTGTACATCCGAAGATGCTGTTGCGATTATGTGTAGGAGATAAGCAAAGTACCTTTTCAACCTTGCGAGGATGCACCTCTCTGAAGAGAGGAGAACCCCAGACGCGTTCCTAATAGCAGATGTGGAGGAGGACCTCTTAATACGAAGTCGGCGGATGGTATGCCAGAACACTTTATTTGCTGATCGGGAGTTGAATTCCAACTTAACCTCAAAGTCCTCCCTTTGGACGCCTTCACTGTCTCTTCTGTGATTCTTCGTGTCTGCTAATACAGAAAGTGCAAGGAGTAGGACTTATTTCCAAGCCAAGCTTTGTAGGCCTCCTTCTTTGCTCGAATGGCATCTTTGACCTCTTGATTGAACCAAGGGGTCTTCCTGCTATCTGGCCCCACACCAAGCCTCTTTCGTCCGCAGCATTTAACAGCTGAAGCAGAAACTGCTGAGCTGAACAATCTCTACTCCGTCTCAACGTCCTCTTTTCTTCCAATAACCCCTTTCCATGTTCGGGGGTCAGGGCCAACATGTGCATTGAAGTCTCCCCTCAGGATATATGACTCAGTCTTAACTACATCTAATGCTGCAGTGACTTTATCAAGGAAGGATCTGTATTCGGACTTTTTGTTTAGTGCATAAACTTGCACCTCCCACAGAGACCTATCTTTCAGCCTAAGATTCACGAGGCAAATCCTCCCTCCTAATGGGATCCAGTCCATAACACATTCTGACAGGTGGGGATTTGTGAGTACCCCCACTCCCACCTGTGCAGTAATTTCTGGTGCCACACCTGAATAGTGGAGCTTCCATCCTCCTCCAAATCTACAGTATCAGAGCCACGGAACTTTGTTGAGGAAACGCCGACTATAGCTAACCGGTAGCATCTAGCCTCCTCCACTAGTTCCTGCCCCTTTCCTGTAAGGGTTGTGATGTTCCAGGTTCCAATTATCAAGATCTCCCTTTCAAACCTTTTTTGAAAACTTTGGCGTGCATCCTACGCCTCCCAGGACAAATCGCAGATCTATCACCAGTTTTTACGACATGAAATGGAGGCTGCAATATATTTTTCGAACAGGCCCCTCTACCTAAAGCCTGAACGCGTTCTTTGTTAACCTGTACGAAGAACGATGCGGTATACGTCTTTTTCCTACCTCTCACCATATTACAGTCTTATTCACGCCGCCAGTCACCAATCTCGTACTTTCTCAGACCCGCCAAGACTAGGCTTTTTTAAAGGTGACATTTACTCGTCTCGTCATATCTACATCACTGGGTTGTGACAGTTTTCTTGACATCTCCCCTAGTAGTTTATCGTTGTTGGCTCGGGATTGCTTATTCGTCCGGCAGCTGCCCACTTATATCGCAACTAGCCATCATATTTGGTGGCAGTATAGCTATCCGCCACCTGCAACCATAACAAAACTGTCGAGAACATTATTTTCTGGGTCTTACAATTTTTCCTGCATTAAATAAAACTGCGATTGCACATTTATACAAATTTAAAATATAACAATAACCGTGCACTAAAATACGTCACGTGTGTTTGTAACTCCGTCTGTAATTCTTTACATTTTACACACACAAACATACACATATACATTAGGTTATCTTTTTCCCCTCTGCATTGCGGGCGGTGGAACCGGGGCTACTGGTCAAAGCGTCAAGGTTTGGGGGGCATAACGAGTTGCAGCAACTTTATATTTGTCCCTGTAAATAGTTACTTCTCCAAAGTTACTCATACATTTAATTTCGTACGCCATTTGTACATATATGCTGAACACTTATGTAATTATATCCTAGAAATGAATTATTATAATATCATTTTTATCCTTAATTACTTCCCCGTGTCAGTAATCAACGTAACAATGTTTGTATGATTGTTCATATATCTGGTAATCCTGATATATATGACATACAAATCCTAGACACCAAAAATTAAATACGTTCGACACTATTACCGTCGTTATTGATAGTAATATTCCACTAGTATTTTTAAAATAATAATTTCTCTATTGTCCACTATCACCGCACTAGTAGTAAAATAATGGCGCAACAATTTTTTTCACCAATCATTGGAGAATGGGGGGGGGGGGGGGAAGCCTTAACGATAAATTTATTTTTAAAAAAAATAGAAATCGCGAATGAAAAAGGTTGGGAATACAAACTGTGAGAATACAAACTGCTAAAATTATTAGATAACTTCATTCTTCTCAATGAGCAAGGTCCTCTACAAGACGGTCGAACCTGGCGTGGCCTGGGACCTGGAGTCAGCTCTGGCCGATTGGAACGAGGAAAGTCTCGCCGTCTCCAGTATGCAGATGCCCAATGCAACTGTGACAACAAGTGTAATTCAAACTTCAGGTAAATAGAGTCTTCCCTGGACCAACAAAGGATATTGTGGAGCCGTTGTTGACGAGTTCGGTCTGCACCCGCTATCCTGTCGCCATAGCGCATGTTGGTTCCCTCGACATGCCGCACTGAATGACATCGTCAGAAGGAGCCTCCATGCAGCCGGCTTCTCGTCACAACTGAAGCCGTTGGTGACAGTAAGCGCCTCGAAGGAATAATCCGCTTCCCATTCGAGGAAAGTAAATCCTAATCTGTGACGCGATGTGCAGTGACTCGTTCTTCGCCTCCAGCCATGTCGCATCAGCCCCTAACCCGGACACGGCCGCCCGCAACGCAGAGGAGAGGAAGATAACTAAATATCGGGGTTTGACCACCGACCTCCTCCTTTACGTACCGGTCGCTGTCGAGACCTTTCACGTCATTGGTCACCACGCTGTCGATTACCTCTGTAAAACCGGAGAGCCCGCCTGAGGAAGGAGCCCAGTAAGATAGAGAGGTTGGTGCAGCGGGTGTCGCTAGCCATTCTCCGCTGCAATGCTTTCACCATTTTGTCCATAGAGTGCAGCTCAAACACCACTTAGACTGGGCTGAAGAGTCTGTCACTCTCCCTTTTCCTTTTCTTCCGTTACATAAATACTTCTTCTTTCTCTTCTTTTCTTTCTCTTCTTTTTTGTTTCCTTGTCATTTATATTGTAGCTGTCGTCTCTTCAGTTTAATAAAACAATTTATAGCCTAAGTATAATCATTACAAGCCAATAGTAAGTCTGCAATCAATCAGTTGTTAAACATATTCTGTTATTCATTTTTCTTTTACTGGTGTCAATCAGACAACGTCCATGCTGGGGCACCACCTTAAAGGAATTTTGTCGATCGTGTTAACCGCAGTACTTTTTTTTTTAAGTCGGGTATTTATTTTATCGATTGGTGGATAAATTAAATAACAGTCTCTCTCCCTATCATTACTCTATGAACAACTTCCACCCCTCTATCACTGCTCTATAAACTACACATTTCCCAACTACTATTCTATAATCTACTTCTCCCCTCTTCCTACCACTCTTCTTTAATCTACCTCCCCCTCAAGTGTTCTACACACACATATACATACACACACACACAATTATACGCACACATAGACACAAATATACACACACATACACGAAGTTATGTCCATCGCAAACGCACACAGATATATATATATATATGTGTATATATATATGTATATATATATATATATAACAAAGGAGTTGTGGTAAGGAACCATATGGACCATAACGCACCAGAGTACTCAATACTTAGGGTAGTAGAGTGGGAAATAGGAAAAAGTATGACCCCGACGGCAGAGCTCTAGCCGTTTCGACGGCTATTTCTGGACTGAAATACCTGTCGAAACGTCTTGAGCTCTGCCGTCGGGGTCATACTTTTTCCTATGTATATGTATATATATATATATATATATATATATATATATATATACGGGGTAACAAATAATTGTTATATGCAATCCACTTAGGTGTAGTCCAGTTATGGTACTCCGGGTAGTGGATGATATCAACGCTTGGCTAAGTTTGACTCAACAAGGCGTTTCCATAGTGAAACTTTCTAGATGTGACTCTAAATCTAAATATGGGATTAATAGAACCTTTCCACAAAAATAATGAAAATCTGGCCTATATTAATCATAACTCAAACCACCCCAAATCCATAATCAGATCCATAGCACGTAGTATAACCCTTCGAATATCCCGCTTATCCTCAAACCTAGAAATCTTTAACGAACATGCTAACTATTATAACGCAGCATTACATAGGGCCGGACATAAAGATAAACTGCAGTATATAGCGAATAAAAACAACGTAAACAATCCTAATAGCAACTATACCAACCGCTCACACAAAAATAGAGGTAACTAGACTAGACATAGGGTTAGGCACGTAGCACCTAGAGTGAACGGTCAAAACACTAATAACGTAAACCCAAGAAACAATAGAAGAATCAGAGAAAGAAAATACCTATGGTTCAACCCAATCTTCAACTCCTCTGTAAAAACCAGATTGCCTTCTACATTCTTTAAACTAATAGATAAACACTTCCCTATTTCACATAGATATCATAAAATACTCAATAGAAATACTATAAAACTCTCATACTCTACGGCAGCAAATATAGAATCGCACATACACAAGATCAACCACAGAAATATCTCTAGGGAATCAGCCCCACCTATGCGCAAGATA
>OZ024741.1:391630709-391748209 GCA_964016885.1 Eledone cirrhosa
GACACAAGTATAAAATCTAGAGAGTGGAAGACAGTCGTAAATTAACAAGCTACCAGGGCCATAAAATGTGAAATGATCAAGACAAGGAAACACGAGGATAAATACTAGCCAACTCCGCATCCATTAAACATTTTTATTTATAACAGCTAACTGGTCAAAACCAACTATTCAATAATCTAGCTACTAACAGTTAACTGGTCAAACCCAACTATTCAATGACCTAGTTACTAACAGCTAACTGGTCAAACCCAACTATTCAATGACCTAGTTACTAACAGTTAACTGGTCAAACCCAACTATTCAATGACCTAGTTACTAACAGCTAACTGGTCAAACCCAACTATTCAATGACCTAGTTACTAACAGTTAACTGGTCAAACCCAACTATTCAATGATCTAGTTACTAACAGTTAACTGGTCAAACCCAACTATTCAATGACCTAGTTACTAACAGTTAACTGGTCAAACCCAACTATTCAATGACCTAGTTACTAACAGTTAACTGGTCAAACCCAACTATTCAATGACCTAGTTACTAACAGTTAACTGGTCGAACTCAACTATTCAATGACCTAGTTACTAACAGTTAACTGGTCAAACCCAACTATTCAATGACCTAGTTACTAACAGCTAACTGGTCAAACCCAACTATTTAATGACCTAGTTACTAACAGTTAACTGGTCAAAACCAACTATTCAATGATCTAGTTACTAACAGTTAAATGGTCAAACTCAACTATTCAATGACCTAGTTACTAACAGCTAACTGGTCAAACCCAACTATTCAATGACCTAGTTACTAACAGCTAACTGGTCAAACCCAACTATTCAATGATCTAGTTAATAACAGCTAACTGGTCAAACCCAACTATTCAATGACCTAGTTACTAACAGCTAACTGGTCAAACCCAACTATTCAATGAGCTAGTTACTAACAGTTAACTGGTCAAACCCAACTATTCAATGACCTAGTTACTAACAGTTAACTGGTCAAACCCAACTATTCAATGATCTAGTTACTAACAGTTAACTGGTCAAACCCAACTATTCAATGACCTAGTTACTAACAGTTAACTGGTCAAACCCAACTATTCAATGACCTAGTTACTAACAGTTAACTGGTCAAACCCAACTATTCAATGTTCTAGTTACTAACAGTTAACTGGTCAAACCAAACTATTCAATGACCTAGTTACTAACAGTTAACTGGTCAAACCCAACTATTCAATGACCTAGTTACTAACAGTTAACTGGTCAAACCCAACTATTCAATGTCCTAGTTACTAACAGTTAACTGGTCAAACCAAACTATTCAATGACCTAGTTACTAACAGTTAACTGGTCAAACCAAACTATTCAATGACCTAGTTACTAACAGTTAACTGGTCAAACCCAACTATTCAATGATCTAGTTACTAACAGTTAACTGGTCAAATCCAACTATTCAATGACCTAGTTACTAACAGCTAACTGGTCAAACCCAACTATTCAATGATCTAGTTACTAACAGCTAACTGGTCAAACCCAATTATTCAATGACCTAGTTACTAACAGTTAACTGGTCAAACCCAACTCTTCAATGATCTAGTTACTAACAGCTAACTGGTCAAACCAAACTATTCAATGACCTAGTTACTAACAGCTAACTGGTCAAACTCAACTATTCAATGATCTAGTTACTAACAGTTAACTGGTCAAACCCAACTATTTAATGACCTAGTTACTATCAGTTAACTGGTCAAACCCAACTATTCAATGACCTAGTTACTAACAGTTAACTGGTCAAACCCAACTATTCAATGACCTAGTTACTAACAGTTAACTGGTCAAACCCAACTATTCAATGATCTAGTTACTAACAGCTAACTAGTCAAACCCAACTATTCAATGACCTAGTTACTAACAGTTAACAGGTCAAACCCAACTATTCAATGATCTAGTTACTAACAGTTAACTGGTCAAACGTAACTATTCAATGATCTAGTTACTAACAGTTAACTGGTCAAACCCAACTATTCAATGACCTAGTTACTAACAGTTAACTGGTCAAACCCAACTATTCAATGTTCTAGTTACTAACAGTTAACTGGTCAAACCCAACTATTCAATGATCTAGTTACTAACAGCTAACTGGTCAAACCTAACTATTCAATGACCTAGTTACTAACAGTTAACTGGTCAAACCCAACTCTTCAATGATCTAGTTACTAACAGCTAACTGGTCAAACCCAACTATTCAATGACCTAGTTACTAACAGTTAACTGGTCAAACCCAACTATTCAATGACCTAGTTACTAACAGTTAACTGGTCAAACCCAACTATTCAATGACCTAGTTACTAACAGTTAACTGGTCAAACCCAACTATTCAATGACCTAGTTACTAACAGTTAACTGGTCAAACCCAACTATTCAATGACCTGGTTACAAACAGTTAACTGGTCAAAACCAACTATTCAATGATCTAGTTACTAACAGTTAAATGGTCAAACCCAACTATTCAATGACCTAGTTACTAACAGCTAACTGGTCAAACCCAAATATTCAATGATCTAGTTAATAACAGCTAACTGGTCAAACCCAACTATTCAATGACCTAGTTACTAACAGCTAACTGGTCAAACCCAACTATTCAATGATCTAGTTACTAACAGTTAACTGGTCAAACCAAACTATTCAATGACCTAGTTACTATCAGTTAACTGGTCAACCCCAACTATTCAATGACCTAGTTACTAACAGTTAACTGGTCAAACCCGACTATTCAATGACCTAGTTACTAACAGTTAACTGGTCAAACCCAACTATTCAATGATCTAATTACTAACAGCTAACTAGTCAAACCCAACTATTCAATGACCTAGTTACTAACATTTAACTGGTCAAACACAACTATTCAATTACCTTGTTACTAACAGTTAACTGGTCAAACCCAACTATTCAATGACCTAGTTACTAACAGTTAACTGGTCATACCCAACTATTCAAAGTCCTAGTTACTAACAGTTAACTGGTCAAACCAAACTATTCAATGACCTAGTTACTAACAGTTAACTGGTCAAACCAAACTATTCAATGACCTAGTTACTAACAGTTAACTGGTCAAACCCAACTATTCAATGATCTAGTTACTAACAGCTAACTGGTCAAACCCAACTATTCAATGACCTAGTTACTAACAGTTAACTGGTCAAACCCAACTATTCAATGATCAATGATCTAGTTACTAACAGTTAACTGGTCAAACCCAACTATTCAATGACCTAGTTACTAACAGTTAACTTGTCAAACCCAACTATTCAATGACCTAGTTACTAACAGTTAACTGGTCAAACCAAACCATTCAATGACCTAGTTACTAACAGTTAACTGGTCAAACCCAACTCTTCAATGATCTAGTTACTAACAGCTAACTGGTCAAACCCAACTATTCAATTACCTAGTTACTAACAGTTAACTGGTCAAACCCAACTATTCAATGACCTAGTTACTAACAGTTAACTGGTCAAACCCAACTATTCAATTACCTAGTTACTAGCAGTTAACTGGTCAAACCCAACTATTCAATGATCTACTTACTAACAGCTAACTGGTCAAACCAAACTATTCAATGACCTAGTTACTAACAGTTAACTGGTCAAACCCAACTATTCAATGATCTAGTTACTAACAGCTAACTGGTCAAACCCATCTATTCAATGACCTAGTTACTAACAGTTAACTGGTCAAAACAAACTATTCAATGACCTAGTTACTAACAGCTAACTGGTCAAACCCAACTATTCAATGATCTAGTTACTAACAGTTAACTGGTCCAACCCAACTATTCAATGACCTAGTTACAATCAGTTAACTGGTCAAAACCAACTATTCAATGACCTAGTTACTAACAGTTAACTGCTCAAACCCAACTATTCAATGACCTTGTTACTAACAGTTAACTGGTCAAACCCAACTATTCAATGATCTAGTTACTAACAGCTAACTAGTCAAACCCAACTATTCAATGACCTAGTTACTAACAGTTAACTGGTCAAACCCAACTATTCAATGACCTAGTTACTAACAGTTAACTGGTCAAACCCAACTATTCAATGACCTAGTTACTAACAATTAACTGGTCAAACCCAACTATTCAATGTTCTAGTTACTAACAGTTAACTGGTCAAACCAAACTATTCAATGACCTAGTTACTAACAGTTAACTGGTCAAACCCAACTATTCAATGACCTAGTTACTAACAGTTAACTGGTCAAACCCAACTATTCAATGTCCTAGTTACTAACAGTTAACTGGTCAAACCAAACTATTCAATGACCTAGTTACTAACAGTTAACTGGTCAAACCCAACTATTCAATGATCTAGTTACAAACAGTTAACTGGTCAAATCCAACTATTCAATGGTCTAGTTACTAACAGTTAACTGGTCAAACCCAACTATTCAATGACCTAGTTACTAACAGTTAACTGGTCAAACCCAACTATTCAATGACCTAGTTACTAACAGTTAACTGGTCAAACCCAACTATTCAATGACCTAGTTACTAACAGTTAACTGGTCAAAACCAACTATTCAATGATCTAGTTACTAACAGCTAACTACTCAAACCCAACTATTCAATGACCTAGTTACTAACAGTTAACTGGTCAAACCCAACTATTCAATGACCTAGTTACTAACAGTTAACTGGTCAAACCCAACTATTCAATGACCTAGTTACTAACAGTTAACTGGTCAAAACAAACTATTCAATGACCTAGTTACTAACAGCTAACTGGTCAAACCCAACTGTTCAATGATCTAGTTACTAACAGTTAACTGGTCAAACCCAACTATTCAATGACCTAGTTACTATCAGTTAACTGGTCAAACCCAACTATTCAATGACCTAGTTACTAACAGTTAACTGGTCAAACCCAACTATTCAATGACCTAGTTACTAACAGTTAACTGGTCAAACCCAACTATTCAATGATCTAGTTACTAACAGCTAACTAGTCAAACCCAACTATTCAATGACCTAGTTACTAACAGTTAACTGGTCAAACCCAACTATTCAATGACCTAGTTACTAACAGTTAACTGGTCAAACCCAACTATTCAATGACCTAGTTACTAACAGTTAACTGGTCAAACCCAACTATTCAATGTTCTAGTTACTAACAGTTAGCTGGTCAAACCAATCTATTCAATGACCTAGTTACTAACAGTTAACTGGTCAAACCCAACTATTCAATTACCTAGTTACTAACAGTTAACTGGTCAAACCCAACTATTCAATGTCCTAGTTACTAACAGTTAACTGGTCAAACCAAACTATTCAATGACCTAGTTACTAACAGTTAACTGGTCAAACCAAACTATTCAATGACCTAGTTACTAACAGTTAACTGGTCAAACCCAACTATTCAATGATCTAGTTACTAACAGTTAACTGGTCAAACGCAACTATTCAATGATCTAGTTACTAACAGTTAACTGGTCAAACCCAACTATTCAATGACCTAGTTACTAACAGTTAACTGGTCAAACCCAACTATTCAATGACCTAGTTACTAACAGTTAACTTGTCAAACCAAACCATTCAATGACCTAGTTACTAACAGTTAACTGGTCAAACCCAACTATTCAATGACCTAGTTACTAACAGTTAACTGGTCAAACCCAACTATTCAATGACCTAGTTACTAACAGTTAACTGGTCAAACCAAACCTTTTAATGACCTAGTTACTAACAGTTAACTGGTCAAACCCAACTATTCAATGATCTAGTTACTAACAGTTAACTGGTCAAACCCAACTATTCAATGATCTAGTTACTAACAGTTAAATGGTCAAACCCAACTATTCAATGACCTAGTTACTGACAGCTAACTGGTCAAACCCAACTATTCAATGATCTAGTTAATAACAGCTAACTGGTCAAACCCAACTATTCAATGACCTAGTTACTAACAGCTAACTGGTCAAACCCAACTATTCAATGATCTAGTTACAAACAGTTAACTGGTCAAACCCAACTATTCAATGACCTAGTTACTATCAGTTAACTGGTCAACCCCAACTATTCAAGGACCTAGATACTAAGAGTTAACTGGTCAAACCCAACTATTCAATGACCTAGTTACTAACAGTTAACTGGTCAAACCCAACTATTCAATGATCTAATTACTAAGAGCTAACTAGTCAAACCCAACTATTCAATGACCTAGTTACTAACATTTAACTGGTCAAACACAACTATTCAATGACCTAGTTACTAACAGTTAACTGGTCAAACCCAACTATTCAATGACCTAGTTACTAACAGTTAACTGGTCAAACCCAACGATTCAATGTCCTAGTTACTAACAGTTAACTGGTCAAACCAAACTATTCAATGACCTAGTTACTAACAGTTAACTGGTCAAACCCAACTATTCAATGATCTAGTTACTAACAGCTAACTGGTCAAACCCAACTATTCAATGACCTAGTTACTAACAGTTAACTGGTCAAACCCAACTATTCAATGATCAATGATCTAGTTACTAACAGTTAACTGGTCAAACCCAACTATTCAATGACCTAGTTACTAACAGTTAACTGGTCAAACCAAACCATTCAATGACCTAGTTACTAACAGTTAACTGGTCAAACCCAACTCTTTAATAATCTAGTTACTAACAGCTAACTGGTCAAACCCGACTATTCAATGACCTAGTTACTAACAGTTAACTGGTCAAACCCAACTATTCAATGACCTAGTTACTAACAGTTAACTGGTCAAACCCAACTATTCAATTACCTAGTTACTAACAGTTAACTGGTCAAACCCAACTATTCAATGATCTACTTACTAACAGCTAACTGGTCAAACCAAACTATTCAATGACCTAGTTACTAACAGCTAACTGGTCAAACCCAACTATTCAATGATCTAGTTACTAACAGCTAACTAGTCAAACCCAACTATTCAATGACCTAGTTACTAACAGTTAACTGGTCAAACCCAACTATTCAATGACCTAGTTACTAACAGTTAACTGGTCAAACCCAACTATTCAATGACCTAGTTACTAACAATTAACTGGTCAAACCCAACTATTCAATGTTCTAGTTACTAACAGTTAACTGGTCAAACCAAACTATTCAATGACCTAGTTACTAACAGTTAACTGGTCAAACCCAACTATTCAATGACCTAGTTACTAACAGTTAACTGGTCAAACCCAACTATTCAATGTCCTAGTTACTAACAGTTAACTGGTCAAACCAAACTATTCAATGACCTAGTTACTAACAGTTAACTGGTCAAACCCAACTATTCAATGATCTAGTTACAAACAGTTAACTGGTCAAATCCAACTATTCAATGGTCTAGTTACTAACAGTTAACTGGTCAAACCCAACTATTCAATGACCTAGTTACTAACAGTTAACTGGTCAAACCCAACTATTCAATGACCTAGTTACTAACAGTTAACTGGTCAAACCCAACTATTCAATGACCTAGTTACTAACAGTTAACTGGTCAAAACCAACTATTCAATGATCTAGTTACTAACAGCTAACTACTCAAACCCAACTATTCAATGACCTAGTTACTAACAGTTAACTGGTCAAACCCAACTATTCAATGACCTAGTTACTAACAGTTAACTGGTCAAACCCAACTATTCAATGACCTAGTTACTAACAGTTAACTGGTCAAAACAAACTATTCAATGACCTAGTTACTAACAGCTAACTGGTCAAACCCAACTGTTCAATGATCTAGTTACTAACAGTTAACTGGTCAAACCCAACTATTCAATGACCTAGTTACTATCAGTTAACTGGTCAAACCCAACTATTCAATGACCTAGTTACTAACAGTTAACTGGTCAAACCCAACTATTCAATGACCTAGTTACTAACAGTTAACTGGTCAAACCCAACTATTCAATGATCTAGTTACTAACAGCTAACTAGTCAAACCCAACTATTCAATGACCTAGTTACTAACAGTTAACTGGTCAAACCCAACTATTCAATGACCTAGTTACTAACAGTTAACTGGTCAAACCCAACTATTCAATGACCTAGTTACTAACAGTTAACTGGTCAAACCCAACTATTCAATGTTCTAGTTACTAACAGTTAGCTGGTCAAACCAATCTATTCAATGACCTAGTTACTAACAGTTAACTGGTCAAACCCAACTATTCAATTACCTAGTTACTAACAGTTAACTGGTCAAACCCAACTATTCAATGTCCTAGTTACTAACAGTTAACTGGTCAAACCAAACTATTCAATGACCTAGTTACTAACAGTTAACTGGTCAAACCAAACTATTCAATGACCTAGTTACTAACAGTTAACTGGTCAAACCCAACTATTCAATGATCTAGTTACTAACAGTTAACTGGTCAAACGCAACTATTCAATGATCTAGTTACTAACAGTTAACTGGTCAAACCCAACTATTCAATGACCTAGTTACTAACAGTTAACTGGTCAAACCCAACTATTCAATGACCTAGTTACTAACAGTTAACTTGTCAAACCAAACCATTCAATGACCTAGTTACTAACAGTTAACTGGTCAAACCCAACTATTCAATGACCTAGTTACTAACAGTTAACTGGTCAAACCCAACTATTCAATGACCTAGTTACTAACAGTTAACTGGTCAAACCAAACCTTTTAATGACCTAGTTACTAACAGTTAACTGGTCAAACCCAACTATTCAATGATCTAGTTACTAACAGTTAACTGGTCAAACCCAACTATTCAATGATCTAGTTACTAACAGTTAAATGGTCAAACCCAACTATTCAATGACCTAGTTACTGACAGCTAACTGGTCAAACCCAACTATTCAATGATCTAGTTAATAACAGCTAACTGGTCAAACCCAACTATTCAATGACCTAGTTACTAACAGCTAACTGGTCAAACCCAACTATTCAATGATCTAGTTACAAACAGTTAACTGGTCAAACCCAACTATTCAATGACCTAGTTACTATCAGTTAACTGGTCAACCCCAACTATTCAAGGACCTAGATACTAAGAGTTAACTGGTCAAACCCAACTATTCAATGACCTAGTTACTAACAGTTAACTGGTCAAACCCAACTATTCAATGATCTAATTACTAAGAGCTAACTAGTCAAACCCAACTATTCAATGACCTAGTTACTAACATTTAACTGGTCAAACACAACTATTCAATGACCTAGTTACTAACAGTTAACTGGTCAAACCCAACTATTCAATGACCTAGTTACTAACAGTTAACTGGTCAAACCCAACGATTCAATGTCCTAGTTACTAACAGTTAACTGGTCAAACCAAACTATTCAATGACCTAGTTACTAACAGTTAACTGGTCAAACCCAACTATTCAATGATCTAGTTACTAACAGCTAACTGGTCAAACCCAACTATTCAATGACCTAGTTACTAACAGTTAACTGGTCAAACCCAACTATTCAATGATCAATGATCTAGTTACTAACAGTTAACTGGTCAAACCCAACTATTCAATGACCTAGTTACTAACAGTTAACTGGTCAAACCAAACCATTCAATGACCTAGTTACTAACAGTTAACTGGTCAAACCCAACTCTTTAATAATCTAGTTACTAACAGCTAACTGGTCAAACCCGACTATTCAATGACCTAGTTACTAACAGTTAACTGGTCAAACCCAACTATTCAATGACCTAGTTACTAACAGTTAACTGGTCAAACCCAACTATTCAATTACCTAGTTACTAACAGTTAACTGGTCAAACCCAACTATTCAATGATCTACTTACTAACAGCTAACTGGTCAAACCAAACTATTCAATGACCTAGTTACTAACAGCTAACTGGTCAAACCCAACTATTCAATGACCTAGTTACTAACAGCTAAGTGGTCAAACCCAACTATTCAATGACCTAGTTACTAACAGTTAACTGGTCAAACCCAACTATTCAATGTTCTAGTTACTAACAGTTAACTGGTCAAACCAATCTATTCAATGACCTAGTTACTAACAGTTAACTGGTCAAACCCAACTATTCAATTACCTAGTTACTAACAGTTAACTGGTCAAACCCAACTATTCAATGTCCTAGTTACTAACAGTTAACTGGTCAAACCAAACTATTCAATGACCTAGTTACTAACAGTTAACTGGTCAAACCAAACTATTCAATGACCTAGTTACTAACAGTTAACTGGTCAAACCCAACTATTCAATGATCTAGTTACTAACAGTTAACTGGTCAAACGCAACTATTCAATGATCTAGTTACTAACAGTTAACTGGTCAAACCCAACTATTCAATGACCTAGTTACTAACAGTTAACTGGTCAAACCCAACTATTCAATGACCTAGTTACTAACAGTTAACTTGTCAAACCAAACCATTCAATGACCTAGTTACTAACAGTTAACTGGTCAAACCCAACTATTCAATGACCTAGTTACTAACAGTTAACTGGTCAAACCCAACTATTCAATGACCTAGTTACTAACAGTTAACTGGTCAAACCAAACCTTTTAATGACCTAGTTACTAACAGTTAACTGGTCAAACCCAACTATTCAATGATCTAGTTACTAACAGTTAACTGGTCAAACCCAACTATTCAATGATCTAGTTACTAACAGTTAAATGGTCAAACCCAACTATTCAATGACCTAGTTACTGACAGCTAACTGGTCAAACCCAACTATTCAATGATCTAGTTAATAACAGCTAACTGGTCAAACCCAACTATTCAATGACCTAGTTACTAACAGCTAACTGGTCAAACCCAACTATTCAATGATCTAGTTACAAACAGTTAACTGGTCAAACCCAACTATTCAATGACCTAGTTACTATCAGTTAACTGGTCAACCCCAACTATTCAAGGACCTAGATACTAAGAGTTAACTGGTCAAACCCAACTATTCAATGACCTAGTTACTAACAGTTAACTGGTCAAACCCAACTATTCAATGATCTAATTACTAAGAGCTAACTAGTCAAACCCAACTATTCAATGACCTAGTTACTAACATTTAACTGGTCAAACACAACTATTCAATGACCTAGTTACTAACAGTTAACTGGTCAAACCCAACTATTCAATGACCTAGTTACTAACAGTTAACTGGTCAAACCCAACGATTCAATGTCCTAGTTACTAACAGTTAACTGGTCAAACCAAACTATTCAATGACCTAGTTACTAACAGTTAACTGGTCAAACCCAACTATTCAATGATCTAGTTACTAACAGCTAACTGGTCAAACCCAACTATTCAATGACCTAGTTACTAACAGTTAACTGGTCAAACCCAACTATTCAATGATCAATGATCTAGTTACTAACAGTTAACTGGTCAAACCCAACTATTCAATGACCTAGTTACTAACAGTTAACTGGTCAAACCAAACCATTCAATGACCTAGTTACTAACAGTTAACTGGTCAAACCCAACTCTTTAATAATCTAGTTACTAACAGCTAACTGGTCAAACCCGACTATTCAATGACCTAGTTACTAACAGTTAACTGGTCAAACCCAACTATTCAATGACCTAGTTACTAACAGTTAACTGGTCAAACCCAACTATTCAATTACCTAGTTACTAACAGTTAACTGGTCAAACCCAACTATTCAATGATCTACTTACTAACAGCTAACTGGTCAAACCAAACTATTCAATGACCTAGTTACTAACAGCTAACTGGTCAAACCCAACTATTCAATGATCTAGTTACTAACAGCTAAGTGGTCAAACACAACTATTCAATGACCTAGTTACTAACAGTTAACTGGTCAAAACAAACTATTCAATGACCTAGTTACTAACAGCTAACTGGTCAAACCCAACTATTCAATGATCTAGTTACTAACAGTTAACTGGTCAAACCCAACTATTCAATGACCTAGTTACTATCAGTTAACTGGTCAAAACCAACTATTCAATGACCTAGTTACTAACAGTTAACTGGTCAAACCCAACTATTCAATGACCTAGTTACTAACAGTTAACTGGTCAAACCCAACTATTCAATGATCTAGTTACTAACAGCTAACTAGTCAAACCCAACTATTCAATGACCTAGTTACTAACAGTTAACTGGTCAAACCCAACTATTCAATGACCTAGTTACTAACAGTTAACTGGTCAAACCCAACTATTCAATGACCTAGTTACTAACAATTAACTGGTCAAACCCAACTATTCAATGTTCTAGTTACTAACAGTTAACTGGTCAAACCAAACTATTCAATGACCTAGTTACTAACAGTTAACTGGTCAAACCCAGCTATTCAATGACCTAGTTACTAACAGTTAACTGGTCAAACCCAACTATTCAATGTCCTAGTTACTAACAGTTAACTGGTCAAACCAAACCATTCAATGACCTAGTTACTAACAGTTAACTGGTCAAACCCAACTATTCAATGACCTAGTTACTAACAGTTAACTGGTCAAACCCAACTATTCAATGATCTAGTTACTAACAGTTAACTGGTCAAATCCAACTATTCAATGGTCTAGTTACTAACAGTTAACCGGTCAAACCCAACTATTCAATGACCTAGTTACTAACAGTTAACTGGTCAAACCCAACTATTCAATGACCTAGTTACTAACAATTAACTGGTCAAACCAAACCATTCAATGACCTAGTTACTAACAGTTAACTTGTCAAACCCAACTATTCAATGACCTAGTTACTAACAGTTAGCTGGTCAAACCCAACTATTCAATGATCTAGTTACTAACAGCTAACTGGTCAAACCCAACTATTCAATGATCTAGTTACTAACAGCTAACTGGTCCAACCCAACTATTCAATGACCTAGTTACTAACAGTTAACTGGTCAAACCCAACTCTTCAATGATCTAGTTACTAACAGCTAACTGGTCAAACCAAACTATTCAATGACCTAGTTACTAACAGCTAACTGGTCAAACTCAACTATTCAATGATCTAGTTACTAACAGTTAACTGGTCAAACCCAACTATTCAATGACCTAGTTACTATCAGTTAACTGGTCAAACCCAACTATTCAATGACCTAGTTACTAACAGTTAACTGGTCAAACCCAACTATTCAATGACCTAGTTACTAACAGTTAACTGGTCAAACCCAACTATTCAATGATCTAGTTACTAACAGCTAACTAGTCAAACCCAACTATTCAATGATCTAGTTACTAACAGTTAACTGGTCAAACCCAACTATTCAATGACCTAGTTACTAACAGTTAACTGGTCAAACCCATCTATTCAATGACCTAGTTACTAACAGTTAACTGGTCAAACCCAACTATTCAATGTTCTAGTTACTAACAGTTAACTGGTCAAACCAAACTATTCAATGACCTAGTTACTAACAGTTAACTGGTCAAACCCAACTATTCAATGACCTAGTTACTAACAGTTAACTGGTCAAACCCAACTATTCAATGTCCTAGTTACTAACAGTTAACTGGTCAAACCAAACTATTCAATGACCTAGTTACTAACAGTTAACTGGTCAAACCAAACTATTCAATGACCTAGTTACTAACAGTTAACTGGTCAAACCCAACTATTCAATGACCTAGTTACTAACAGTTAACTGGTCAAACCAAACCATTCAATGACATAGTTACTAACAGTTAACTGGTCAAACCCAACTATTCAATGACCTAGTTACTAACAGTTAACTGGTCAAACCCAACTATTCAATGACCTAGTTACTAACAGTTAACTGGTCAAACCAAACCATTCAATGACCTAGTTACTAACAGTTAACTGCTCAAACCCAACTATTCAATGATCTAGTTACTAACAGTTAACTGGTCAAACCTAACTATTCAATGATCTAGTTACTAACAGCTAACTGGTCAAACCCAACTATTCAATGACCTAGTTACTAACAGTTAACTGGTCAAACCCAACTCTTCAATGATCTAGTTACTAACAGCTAACTGGTCAAACCCAACTATTCAATGACCTAGTTACTAACAGTTAACTGGTCAAACCCAACTATTCAATGACCTAGTTACTAACAGTTAACTGGTCAAACCAAACTATTCAATGACCTAGTTACTAACAGTTAACTGGTCAAACCCAACTATTCAATGATCTAGTTACAAACAGTTAACTGGTCAAATCCAACTATTCAATGGTCTAGTTACTAACAGTTAACTGGTCAAACCCAACTATTCAATGACCTAGTTACTAACAGTTAACTGGTCAAACCCAACTATTCAATGACCTAGTTACTAACAGTTAACTGGTCAAACCCAACTATTCAATGACCTAGTTACTAACAGTTAACTGGTCAAAACCAACTATTCAATGATCTAGTTACTAACAGCTAACTAGTCAAACCCAACTATTCAATGACCTAGTTACTAACAGTTAACTGGTCAAACCCAACTATTCAATGACCTAGTTACTAACAGTTAACTGGTCAAACCCAACTATTCAATGACCTAGTTACTAACAGTTAACTGGTCAAAACAAACTATTCAATGACCTAGTTACTAACAGCTAACTGGTCAAACCCAACTGTTCAATGATCTAGTTACTAACAGTTAACTGGTCAAACCCAACTATTCAATGACCTAGTTACTATCAGTTAACTGGTCAAACCCAACTATTCAATGACCTAGTTACTAACAGTTAACTGGTCAAACCCAACTATTCAATGACCTAGTTACTAACAGTTAACTGGTCAAACCCAACTATTCAATGATCTAGTTACTAACAGCTAACTAGTCAAACCCAACTATTCAATGACCTAGTTACTAACAGTTAACTGGTCAAACCCAACTATTCAATGACCTAGTTACTAACAGTTAACTGGTCAAACCCAACTATTCAATGACCTAGTTACTAACAGTTAACTGGTCAAACCCAACTATTCAATGTTCTAGTTACTAACAGTTAACTGGTCAAACCAATCTATTCAATGACCTAGTTACTAACAGTTAACTGGTCAAACCCAACTATTCAATTACCTAGTTACTAACAGTTAACTGGTCAAACCCAACTATTCAATGTCCTAGTTACTAACAGTTAACTGGTCAAACCAAACTATTCAATGACCTAGTTACTAACAGTTAACTGGTCAAACCAAACTATTCAATGACCTAGTTACTAACAGTTAACTGGTCAAACCTAACTATTCAATGATCTAGTTACTAACAGCTAAGTGGTCAAACACAACTATTCAATGACCTAGTTACTAACAGTTAACTGGTCAAAACAAACTATTCAATGACCTAGTTACTAACAGCTAACTGGTCAAACCCAACTATTCAATGATCTAGTTACTAACAGTTAACTGGTCAAACCCAACTATTCAATGACCTAGTTACTATCAGTTAACTGGTCAAAACCAACTATTCAATGACCTAGTTACTAACAGTTAACTGGTCAAACCCAACTATTCAATGACCTAGTTACTAACAGTTAACTGGTCAAACCCAACTATTCAATGATCTAGTTACTAACAGCTAACTAGTCAAACCCAACTATTCAATGACCTAGTTACTAACAGTTAACTGGTCAAACCCAACTATTCAATGACCTAGTTACTAACAGTTAACTGGTCAAACCCAACTATTCAATGACCTAGTTACTAACAATTAACTGGTCAAACCCAACTGTTCAATGTTCTAGTTACTAACAGTTAACTGGTCAAACCAAACTATTCAATGACCTAGTTACTAACAGTTAACTGGTCAAACCCAGCTATTCAATGACCTAGTTACTAACAGTTAACTGGTCAAACCCAACTATTCAATGTCCTAGTTACTAACAGTTAACTGGTCAAACCAAACCATTCAATGACCTAGTTACTAACAGTTAACTGGTCAAACCCAACTATTCAATGACCTAGTTACTAACAGTTAACTGGTCAAACCCAACTATTCAATGATCTAGTTACTAACAGTTAACTGGTCAAATCCAACTATTCAATGGTCTAGTTACTAACAGTTAACCGGTCAAACCCAACTATTCAATGACCTAGTTACTAACAGTTAACTGGTCAAACCCAACTATTCAATGACCTAGTTACTAACAATTAACTGGTCAAACCAAACCATTCAATGACCTAGTTACTAACAGTTAACTTGTCAAACCCAACTATTCAATGACCTAGTTACTAACAGTTAGCTGGTCAAACCCAACTATTCAATGATCTAGTTACTAACAGCTAACTGGTCAAACCCAACTATTCAATGATCTAGTTACTAACAGCTAACTGGTCCAACCCAACTATTCAATGACCTAGTTACTAACAGTTAACTGGTCAAACCCAACTCTTCAATGATCTAGTTACTAACAGCTAACTGGTCAAACCAAACTATTCAATGACCTAGTTACTAACAGCTAACTGGTCAAACTCAACTATTCAATGATCTAGTTACTAACAGTTAACTGGTCAAACCCAACTATTCAATGACCTAGTTACTATCAGTTAACTGGTCAAACCCAACTATTCAATGACCTAGTTACTAACAGTTAACTGGTCAAACCCAACTATTCAATGACCTAGTTACTAACAGTTAACTGGTCAAACCCAACTATTCAATGATCTAGTTACTAACAGCTAACTAGTCAAACCCAACTATTCAATGACCTAGTTACTAACAGTTAACTGGTCAAACCCAACTATTCAATGACTTAGTTACTAACAGTTAACTGGTCAAACCCATCTATTCAATGACCTAGTTACTAACAGTTAACTGGTCAAACCCAACTATTCAATGTTCTAGTTACTAACAGTTAACTGGTCAAACCAAACTATTCAATGACCTAGTTACTAACAGTTAACTGGTCAAACCCAACTATTCAATGACCTAGTTACTAACAGTTAACTGGTCAAACCCAACTATTCAATGTCCTAGTTACTAACAGTTAACTGGTCAAACCAAACTATTCAATGACCTAGTTACTAACAGTTAACTGGTCAAACCAAACTATTCAATGACCTAGTTACTAACAGTTAACTGGTCAAACCCAACTATTCAATGACCTAGTTACTAACAGTTAACTGGTCAAACCAAACCATTCAATGACATAGTTACTAACAGTTAACTGGTCAAACCCAACTATTCAATGACCTAGTTACTAACAGTTAACTGGTCAAACCCAACTATTCAATGACCTAGTTACTAACAGTTAACTGGTCAAACCAAACCATTCAATGACCTAGTTACTAACAGTTAACTGCTCAAACCCAACTATTCAATGATCTAGTTACTAACAGTTAACTGGTCAAACCTAACTATTCAATGATCTAGTTACTAACAGCTAACTGGTCAAACCCAACTATTCAATGACCTAGTTACTAACAGTTAACTGGTCAAACCCAACTCTTCAATGATCTAGTTACTAACAGCTAACTGGTCAAACCCAACTATTCAATGACCTAGTTACTAACAGTTAACTGGTCAAACCCAACTATTCAATGACCTAGTTACTAACAGTTAACTGGTCAAACCAAACTATTCAATGACCTAGTTACTAACAGTTAACTGGTCAAACCCAACTATTCAATGATCTAGTTACAAACAGTTAACTGGTCAAATCCAACTATTCAATGGTCTAGTTACTAACAGTTAACTGGTCAAACCCAACTATTCAATGACCTAGTTACTAACAGTTAACTGGTCAAACCCAACTATTCAATGACCTAGTTACTAACAGTTAACTGGTCAAACCCAACTATTCAATGACCTAGTTACTAACAGTTAACTGGTCAAAACCAACTATTCAATGATCTAGTTACTAACAGCTAACTAGTCAAACCCAACTATTCAATGACCTAGTTACTAACAGTTAACTGGTCAAACCCAACTATTCAATGACCTAGTTACTAACAGTTAACTGGTCAAACCCAACTATTCAATGACCTAGTTACTAACAGTTAACTGGTCAAAACAAACTATTCAATGACCTAGTTACTAACAGCTAACTGGTCAAACCCAACTGTTCAATGATCTAGTTACTAACAGTTAACTGGTCAAACCCAACTATTCAATGACCTAGTTACTATCAGTTAACTGGTCAAACCCAACTATTCAATGACCTAGTTACTAACAGTTAACTGGTCAAACCCAACTATTCAATGACCTAGTTACTAACAGTTAACTGGTCAAACCCAACTATTCAATGATCTAGTTACTAACAGCTAACTAGTCAAACCCAACTATTCAATGACCTAGTTACTAACAGTTAACTGGTCAAACCCAACTATTCAATGACCTAGTTACTAACAGTTAACTGGTCAAACCCAACTATTCAATGACCTAGTTACTAACAGTTAACTGGTCAAACCCAACTATTCAATGTTCTAGTTACTAACAGTTAACTGGTCAAACCAATCTATTCAATGACCTAGTTACTAACAGTTAACTGGTCAAACCCAACTATTCAATTACCTAGTTACTAACAGTTAACTGGTCAAACCCAACTATTCAGTGTCCTAGTTACTAACAGTTAACTGGTCAAACCAAACTATTCAATGACCTAGTTACTAACAGTTAACTGGTCAAACCAAACTATTCAATGACCTAGTTACTAACAGTTAACTGGTCAAACCCAACTATTCAATGATCTAGTTACTAACAGTTAACTGGTCAAACGCAACTATTCAATGATCTAGTTACTAACAGTTAACTGGTCAAACCCAACTATTAAATGACCTAGTTACTAACAGTTAACTGGTCAAACCCAACTATTCAATGACCTAGTTACTAACAGTTAACTTGTCAAACCAAACCATTCAATGACCTAGTTACTAACAGTTAACTGGTCAAACCCAACTATTCAATGACCTAGTTACTAACAGTTAACTGGTCAAACCCAACTATTCAATGACCTAGTTACTAACAGTTAACTGGTCAAACCAAACATTTTATTGACCTAGTTACTAACAGTTAACTGGTCAAACCCAACTATTCAATGATCTAGTTACTAACAGTTAACTGGTCAAACCCAACTATTCAATGATCTAGTTACTAACAGTTAAATGGTCAAACCCAACTATTCAATGACCTAGTTACTAACAGCTAACTGGTCAAACCCAACTATTCAATGATCTAGTTAATAACAGCTAACTGGTCAAACCCAACTATTCAATGACCTAGTTACTAACAGCTAACTGGTCAAACCCAACTATTCAATGATCTAGTTACAAACAGTTAACTGGTCAAACCCAACTATTCAATGACCTAGTTACTATCAGTTAACTGGTCAACCCCAACTATTCAAGGACCTAGATACTAAGAGTTAACTGGTCAAACCCAACTATTCAATGACCTAGTTACTAACAGTTAACTGGTCAAACCCAACTATTCAATGATCTAATTACTAAGAGCTAACTAGTCAAACCCAACTATTCAATGACCTATTTACTAACATTTAACTGGTCAAACCCAAATATTCAATGACCTAGTTACTAACAGTTAACTGGTCAAACCCAACTATTCAATGTCCTAGTTACTAACAGTTAACTGGTCAAACCAAACTATTCAATGACCTAGTTACTAACAGTTAACTGGTCAAACCCAACTATTCAATGATCTAGTTACTAACAGCTAACTGGTCAAACCCAACTATTCAATGACCTAGTTACTAACAGTTAACTGGTCAAACCCAACTATTCAATGATCAATGATCTAGTTACTAACAGTTAACTGGTCAAACCCAACTATTCAATGACCTAGTTACTAACAGTTAACTGGTCAAACCAAACCATTCAATGACCTAGTTACTAACAGCTAACTGGTCAAACCCAACTATTCAATGATCTAGTTACTAACAGCTAAGTGGTCAAACACAACTATTCAATGACCTAGTTACTAACAGTTAACTGGTCAAAACAAACTATTCAATGACCTAGTTACTAACAGCTAACTGGTCAAACCCAACTATTCAATGATCTAGTTACTAACAGTTAACTGGTCAAACCCAAATATTCAATGACCTAGTTACTATCAGTTAACTGGTCAAAACCAACTATTCAATGACCTAGTTACTAACAGTTAACTGGTCAAACCCAACTATTCAATGACCTAGTTACTAACAGTTAACTGGTCAAACCCAACTATTCAATGATCTAGTTACTAACAGCTAACTAGTCAAACCCAACTATTCAATGACCTAGTTACTAACAGTTAACTGGTCAAACCCAACTATTCAATGACCTAGTTACTAACAGTTAACTGGTCAAACCCAACTATTCAATGACCTAGTTACTAACAATTAACTGGTCAAACCCATCTATTCAATGTTCTAGTTACTAACAGTTAACTGGTCAAACCAAACTATTCAATGACCTAGTTACTAACAGTTAACTGGTCAAACCCAACTATTCAATGACCTAGTTACTAACAGTTAACTGGTAAAACCCAACTATTCAATGTCCTAGTTACTAACAGTTAACTGGTCAAACCAAACTATTCAATGACCTAGTTACTAACAGTTAACTGGTCAAACCCAACTATTCAATGACCTAGTTACTAACAGTTAACTGGTCAAACCCAACTATTCAATGATCTAGTTACTAACAGTTAACTGGTCAAATCCAACTATTCAATGGTCTAGTTACTAACAGTTAACCGGTCAAACCCAACTATTCAATGACCTAGTTACTAACAGTTAACTGGTCAAACCCAACTATTCAATGATCTAGTTACTAACAGCTAACTGGTCAAACCAAACTATTCAATGACCTAGTTACTAACAGCTAACTGGTGAAACTCAACTATTCAATGATATAGTTACTAACAGTTAACTGGTCAAACCCAACTATTCAATGACCTAGTTACTATCAGTTAACTGGTCAAACCCAACTATTCAATGACCTAGTTACTAACAGTTAACTGGTCAAACCCAACTATTCAATGACCTAGTTACTAACAGTTAACTGGTCAAACCCAACTATTCAATGATCTAGTTACTAACAGCTAACTAGTCAAACCCAACTATTCAATGACCTAGTTACTAACAGTTAACTGGTCAAACCCAACTATTCAATGACTTAGTTACTAACAGTTAACTGGTCAAACCCATCTATTCAATGACCTAGTTATTAACAGTTAACTGGTCAAACCCAACTATTCAATGTTCTAGTTACTAACAGTTAACTGGTCAAACCAAACTATTCAATGACCTAGTTACTAACAGTTAACTGGTCAAACCCAACTATTCAATGACCTAGTTACTAACAGTTAACTGGTCAAACCCAACTATTCAATGTCCTAGTTACTAACAGTTAACTGGTCAAACCAAACTATTCAATGACCTAGTTACTAACAGTTAACTGGTCAAACCAAACTATTCAATGACCTGGTTACTAACAGTTAACTGGTCAAACCCAACTATTCAATGACCTAGTTACTAACAGTTAACTGGTCAAACCAAACCATTCAATGACATAGTTACTAACAGTTAACTGGTCAAACCCAACTATTCAATGACCTAGTTACTAACAGTTAACTGGTCAAACCCAACTATTCAATGACCTAGTTACTAACAGTTAACTGGTCAAACCAAACCATTCAATGACCTAGTTACTAACAGTTAACTGCTCAAACCCAACTATTCAATGATCTAGTTACTAACAGTTAACTGGTCAAACCCAATTATTCAATGACCTAGTTACTAACAGTTAACTGGTCAAACCCAACTATTCAATGACCTAGTTACTAACAGTTAACTGGTCAAACCCAACTATTCAATGACCTAGTTACTAACAGTTAACTGGTCAAACCCAACTATTCAATGACCTGGTTACAAACAGTTAACTGGTCAAAACCAACTATTCAATGATCTAGTTACTAACAGTTAAATGGTCAAACCCAACTATTCAATGACCTAGTTACTAACAGCTAACTGGTCAAACCCAACTATTCAATGATCTAGTTAATAACAGCTAACTGGTCAAACCCAACTATTCAATGACCTAGTTACTAACAGCTAACTGGTCAAACCCAACTATTCAATGATCTAGTTACTAACAGTTAACTGGTCAAACCAAACTATTCAATGTTCTAGTTACTAACAGTTAACTGGTCAAACCAAACTATCAATGACCTAGTTACTAACAGTTAACTGGTCAAACCCAACTATTCAATGACCTAGTTACTAACAGTTAACTGGTCAAACCCAACTATTCAATGTCCTAGTTACTAACAGTTAACTCGTCAAACCAAACTATTCAATGACCTAGTTACTAACAGTTAACTGGTCAAACCAAACTATTCAATGACCTAGTTACTAACAGTTAACTGGTCAAACCCAACTATTCAATGATCTAGTTACTAACAGCTAACTGGTCAAACCCAACTATTCAATGACCTAGTTACTAACAGTTAACTGGTCAAACCCAACTATTCAATGATCTAGTTACTAACAGTTAACTGGTCAAACCCAACTATTCAATGACCTAGTTACTAACAGTTAACTGGTCAAACCCAACTATTCAATGACTTAGTTACTAACAGTTAACTGGTCAAACCCAACTATTCAATGACCTAGTTACAAACAGTTAACTGGTCAAACCCAACTATTCAATGTTCTAGTTACTAACAGTTAACTGCTCAAACCAAACTATTCAATGACCTAGTTACTAACAGTTAACTGGTCAAACCCAACTATTCAATGACCTAGTTACTAACAGTTAACTGGTCAAACCCAACTATTCAATGTCCTAGTTACTAACAGTTAACTGGTCAAACCAAACTATTCAATGACCTAGTTACTAACAGTTAACTGGTCAAACCCAACTCTTCAATGATCTAGTTACTAACAGCTAACTGGTCAAACCCAACTATTGAATGACCTAGTTACTAACAGTTAACTGGTCAAACCCAACTATTCAATGACCTAGTTACTAACAGTTAACTGGTCAAACCCAACTATTCAATGACCTAGTTACTAACAGTTAACTGGTCAAACCCAACTATTCAATGACCTAGTTACTAACAGTTAACTGGTCAAACCCAACTATTCAATGACCTGGTTACAAACAGTTAACTGGTCAAAACCAACTATTCAATGATCTAGTTACTAACAGTTAAATGGTCAAACCCAACTATTCAATGACCTAGTTACTAACAGCTAACTGGTCAAACCCAACTATTCAATGATCTAGTTAATAACAGCTAACTGGTCAAACCCAACTATTCAATGACCTAGTTACTAACAGCTAACTGGTCAAACCCAACTATTCAATGATCTAGTTACTAACAGTTAACTGGTCAAACCAAACTATTCAATGACCTAGTTACTATCAGTTAACTGGTCAACCCCAACTATTCAATGACCTAGTTACTAACAGTTAACTGGTCAAACCCGACTATTCAATGACCTAGTTACTAACAGTTAACTGGTCAAACCCAACTATTCAATGATCTAATTACTAACAGCTAACTAGTCAAACCCAACTATTCAATGACCTAGTTACTAACATTTAACTGGTCAAACACAACTATTCAATTACCTAGTTACTAACAGTTAACTGGTCAAACCCAACTATTCAATGACCTAGTTACTAACAGTTAACTGGTCAAACCCAACTATTCAATGTCCTAGTTACTAACAGTTAACTGGTCAAACCAAACTATTCAATGACCTAGTTACTAACAGTTAACTGGTCAAACCAAACTATTCAATGACCTAGTTACTAACAGTTAACTGGTCAAACCCAACTATTCAATGATCTAGTTACTAACAGCTAACTGGTCAAACCCAACTATTCAATGACCTAGTTACTAACAGTTGACTGGTCAAACCCAACTATTCAATGATCAATGATCTAGTTACTAACAGATAACTGGTCAAACCCAACTATTCAATGACCTAGTTACTAACAGTTAACTTGTCAAACCCAAGTATTCAATGACCTAGTTACTAACAGTTAACTGGTCAAACCAAACCATTCAATGACCTAGTTACTAACAGTTAACTGGTCAAACCCAACTCTTCAATGATCTAGTTACTAACAGCTAACTGGTCAAACCCAACTATTCAATGACCTAGTTACTAACAGTTAACTGGTCAAACCCAACTATTCAATGACCTAGTTACTAACAGTTAACTGGTCAAACCCAACTATTCAATTACCTAGTTACTAGCAGTTAACTGGTCAAACCCAACTATTCAATGATCTACTTACTAACAGCTAACTGGTCAAACCAAACTATTCAATGACCTAGTTACTAACAGTTAACTGGTCAAACCCAACTATTGAATGACCTAGTTACTAACAGTTAACTGGTCAAACCCAACTATTCAATGACCTAGTTACTAACAGTTAACTGGTCAAACCCAACTATTCAATGACCTAGTTACTAACAGTTAACTGGTCAAACCCAACTATTCAATGACCTAGTTACTAACAGTTAACTGGTCAAACCCAACTATTCAATGACCTGGTTACAAACAGTTAACTGGTCAAAACCAACTATTCAATGATCTAGTTACTAACAGTTAAATGGTCAAACCCAACTATTCAATGACCTAGTTACTAACAGCTAACTGGTCAAACCCAACTATTCAATGATCTAGTTAATAACAGCTAACTGGTCAAACCCAACTATTCAATGACCTAGTTACTAACAGCTAACTGGTCAAACCCAACTATTCAATGATCTAGTTACTAACAGTTAACTGGTCAAACCAAACTATTCAATGACCTAGTTACTATCAGTTAACTGGTCAACCCCAACTATTCAATGACCTAGTTACTAACAGTTAACTGGTCAAACCCGACTATTCAATGACCTAGTTACTAACAGTTAACTGGTCAAACCCAACTATTCAATGATCTAATTACTAACAGCTAACTAGTCAAACCCAACTATTCAATGACCTAGTTACTAACATTTAACTGGTCAAACACAACTATTCAATTACCTAGTTACTAACAGTTAACTGGTCAAACCCAACTATTCAATGACCTAGTTACTAACAGTTAACTGGTCAAACCCAACTATTCAATGTCCTAGTTACTAACAGTTAACTGGTCAAACCAAACTATTCAATGACCTAGTTACTAACAGTTAACTGGTCAAACCAAACTATTCAATGACCTAGTTACTAACAGTTAACTGGTCAAACCCAACTATTCAATGATCTAGTTACTAACAGCTAACTGGTCAAACCCAACTATTCAATGACCTAGTTACTAACAGTTAACTGGTCAAACCTAACTATTCAATGATCAATGATCTAGTTACTAACAGATAACTGGTCAAACCCAACTATTCAATGACCTAGTTACTAACAGTTAACTTGTCAAACCCAACTATTCAATGACCTAGTTACTAACAGTTAACTGGTCAAACCAAACCATTCAATGACCTAGTTACTAACAGTTAACTGGTCAAACCCAACTCTTCAATGATCTAGTTACTAACAGCTAACTGGTCAAACCCAACTATTCAATGACCTAGTTACTAACAGTTAACTGGTCAAACCCAACTATTCAATGACCTAGTTACTAACAGTTAACTGGTCAAACCCAACTATTCAATTACCTAATTACTAGCAGTTAACTGGTCAAACCCAACTATTCAATGATCTACTTACTAACAGCTAACTGGTCAAACCAAACTATTCAATGACCTAGTTACTAACAGTTAACTGGTCAAACCCAACTATTCAATGATCTAGTTACTAACAGCTAACTGGTCAAACCCATCTATTCAATGACCTAGTTACTAACAGTTAACTGGTCAAAACAAACTATTCAATGACCTAGTTACTAACAGCTAACTGGTCAAACCCAACTATTCAATGATCTAGTTACTAACAGTTAACTGGTCCAACCCAACTATTCAATGACCTAGTTACTAACAGTTAACTGCTCAAACCCAACTATTCAATGACCTAGTTACTAACAGTTAACTGGTCAAACCCAACTATTCAATGATCTAGTTACTAACAGCTAACTAGTCAAACCCAACTATTCAATGACCTAGTTACTAACAGTTAACTGGTCAAACCCAACTATTCAATGACCTAGTTACTAACAGTTAACTGGTCAAACCCAACTATTCAATGACCTAGTTACTAACAATTAACTGGTCAAACCCAACTATTCAATGTTCTAGTTACTAACAGTTAACTGGTCAAACCAAACTATTCAATGACCTAGTTACTAATAGTTAACTGGTCAAACCCAACTATTCAATGACCTAGTTACTAACAGTTAACTGGTCAAACCCAACTATTCAATGTCCTAGTTACTAACAGTTAACTGGTCAAACCAAACTATTCAATGACCTAGTTACTAACAGTTAACTGGTCAAACCCAACTATTCAATGATCTAGTTACAAACAGTTAACTGGTCAAATCCAACTATTCAATGGTCTAGTTACTAACAGTTAACTGGTCAAACCCAACTATTCAATGACCTAGTTACTAACAGTTAACTGGTCAAACCCAACTATTCAATGACCTAGTTACTAACAGTTAACTGGTCAAACCCAACTATTCAATGACCTAGTTACTAACAGTTAACTGGTCAAAACCAACTATTCAATGATCTAGTTACTAACAGCTAACTAGTCAAACCCAACTATTAAATGACCTAGTTACTAACAGTTAACTGGTCAAACCCAACTATTCAATGACCTAGTTACTAACAGTTAACTGGTCAAACCCAACTATTCAATGACCTAGTTACTAACAGTTAACTGGTCAAAACAAACTATTCAATGACCTAGTTACTAACAGTTAACTTGTCAAACCCAACTATTCAATGACCTAGTTACTAACAGTTAACTGGTCAAACCAAACCATTCAATGACCTAGTTACTAACAGTTAACTGGTCAAACCCAACTCTTCAATGATCTAGTTACTAACAGCTAACTGGTCAAACCCAACTGTTCAATGATCTAGTTACTAACAGTTAACTGGTCAAACCCAACTATTCAATGACCTAGTTACTATCAGTTAACTGGTCAAACCCAACTATTCAATGACCTAGTTACTAACAGTTAACTGGTCAAACCCAACTATTCAATGACCTAGTTACTAACAGTTAACTGGTCAAACCCAACTATTCAATGATCTAGTTACTAACAGCTAACTAGTCAAACCCAACTATTCAATGACCTAGTTACTAACAGTTAACTGGTCAAACCCAACTATTCAATGACCTAGTTACTAACAGTTAACTGGTCAAACCCAACTATTCAATGACCTAGTTACTAACAGTTAACTGGTCAAACCCAACTATTCAATGTTCTAGTTACTAACAGTTAACTGGTCAAACCAAACTATTCAATGACCTAGTTACTAACAGTTAACTGGTCAAACCCAACTATTCAATCACCTAGTTACTAACAGTTAACTGGTCAAACCCAACTATTCAATGTCCTAGTTACTAACAGTTAACTGGTCAAACCAAACTATTCAATGACCTAGTTACTAACAGTTAACTGGTCAAACCAAACTATTCAATGACCTAGTTACTAACAGTTAACTGGTCAAACCCAACTATTCAATGATCTAGTTACTAACAGTTAACTGGTCAAACGCAACTATTCAATGATCTAGTTACTAACAGTTAACTGGTCAAACCCAACTATTCAATGACCTAGTTACTAACAGTTAACTGGTCAAACCCAACTATTCAATGACCTAGTTACTAACAGTTAACTTGTCAAACCAAACCATTCAATGACCTAGTTACTAACAGTTAACTGGTCAAACCCAACTATTCAATGACCTAGTTACTAACAGTTAACTGGTCAAACCCAACTTTTCAATGACCTAGTTACTAACAGTTAACTGGTCAATCCAAACCATTTAATGACCTAGTTACTAACAGTTAACTGGTCAAACCCAACTATTCAATGATCTAGTTACTAACAGTTAACTGGTCAAACCCAACTATTCAATGATCTAGTTACTAACAGTTAAATGGTCAAACCCAACTATTCAATGACCTAGTTACTAACAGCTAACTGGTCAAACCCAACTATTCAATGATCTAGTTAATAACAGCTAACTGGTCAAACCCAACTATTCAATGACCTAGTTACTAACAGCTAACTGGTCAAACCCAACTATTCAATGATCTAGTTACAAACAGTTAACTGGTCAAACCCAACTATTCAATGACCTAGTTACTATCAGTTAACTGGTCAACCCCAACTATTCAAGGACCTAGATACTAAGAGTTAACTGGTCAAACCCAACTATTCAATGACCTAGTTACTAACAGTTAACTGGTCAAACCCAACTATTCAATGATCTAATTACTAAGAGCTAACTAGTCAAACCCAACTATTCAATGACCTAGTTACTAACATTTAACTGGTCAAACACAACTATTCAATGACCTAGTTACTAACAGTTAACTGGTCAAACCCAACTATTCAATGACCTAGTTACTAACAGTTAACTGGTCAAACCCAACTATTCAATGTCCTAGTTACTAACAGTTAACTGGTCAAACCAAACTATTCAATGACCTAGTTACTAACAGTTAACTGGTCAAACCCAACTATTCAATGATCTAGTTACTAACAGCTAACTGGTCAAACCCAACTATTCAATGACCTAGTTACTAACAGTTAACTGGTCAAACCCAACTATTCAATGATCAATGACCTAGTTACTAACAGTTAACTGGTCAAACCCAACTATTCAATGATCTAGTTACTAACAGCTAACTGGTCAAACCCAACTATTCAATGACCTAGTTACTAACAGTTAACTGGTCAAACCCAACTATTCAATGATCAATGATCTAGTTACTAACAGTTAACTGGTCAAACCCAACTATTCAATGACCTAGTTACTAACAGTTAACTTGTCAAACCCAACTATTCAATGACCTAGTTACTAACAGTTAACTGGTCAAACCAAACCATTCAATGACCTAGTTACTAACAGTTAACTGGTCAAACCCAACTCTTCAATGATCTAGTTACTAACAGCTAACTGGTCAAACCCAACTATTCAATGACCTAGTTACTAACAGTTAACTGGTCAAACCCAACTATTCAATGACCTAGTTACTAACAGTTAACTGGTCAAACCCAACTATTCAATTACCTAGTTACTAGCAGTTAACTGGTCAAACCCAACTATTCAATGATCTACTTACTAACAGCTAACTGGTCAAACCAAACTATTCAATGACCTAGTTACTAACAGTTAACTGGTCAAACCCAACTATTCAATGACCTAGTTACTAACAGCTAACTGGTCAAACCCATCTATTCAATGACCTAGTTACTAACAGTTAACTGGTCAAAACAAACTATTCAATGACCTAGTTACTAACAGCTAACTGGTCAAACCCAACTATTCAATGATCTAGTTACTAACAGTTAACTGGTCCAACCCAACTATTCAATGACCTAGTTACAATCAGTTAACTGGTCAAAACCAACTATTCAATGACCTAGTTACTAACAGTTAACTGCTCAAACCCAACTATTCAATGACCTAGTTACTAACAGTTAACTGGTCAAACCCAACTATTCAATGATCTAGTTACTAACAGCTAACTAGTCAAACCCAACTATTCAATGACCTAGTTACTAACAGTTAACTGGTCAAACCCAACTATTCAATGACCTAGTTACTAACAGTTAACTGGTCAAACCCAACTATTCAATGACCTAGTTACTAACAATTAACTGGTCAAACCCAACTATTCAATGTTCTAGTTACTAACAGTTAACTGGTCAAACCAAACTATTCAATGACCTAGTTACTAATAGTTAACTGGTCAAACCCAACTATTCAATGACCTAGTTACTAACAGTTAACTGGTCAAACCCAACTATTCAATGTCCTAGTTACTAACAGTTAACTGGTCAAACCAAACTATTCAATGACCTAGTTACTAACAGTTAACTGGTCAAACCCAACTATTCAATGATCTAGTTACAAACAGTTAACTGGTCAAATCCAACTATTCAATGGTCTAGTTACTAACAGTTAACTGGTCAAACCCAACTATTCAATGACCTAGTTACTAACAGTTAACTGGTCAAACCCAACTATTCAATGACCTAGTTACTAACAGTTAACTGGTCAAACCCAACTATTCAATGACCTAGTTACTAACAGTTAACTGGTCAAAACCAACTATTCAATGATCTAGTTACTAACAGCTAACTAGTCAAACCCAACTATTCAATGACCTAGTTACTAACAGTTAACTGGTCAAACCCAACTATTCAATGACCTAGTTACTAACAGTTAACTGGTCAAACCCAACTATTCAATGACCTAGTTACTAACAGTTAACTGGTCAAAACAAACTATTCAATGACCTAGTTACTAACAGCTAACTGGTCAAACCCAACTGTTGAATGATCTAGTTACTAACAGTTAACTGGTCAAACCCAACTATTCAATGACCTAGTTACTATCAGTTAACTGGTCAAACCCAACTATTCAATGACCTAGTTACTAACAGTTAACTGGTCAAACCCAACTATTCAATGACCTAGTTACTAACAGCTAACTAGTCAAACCCAACTATTAAATGTCCTAGTTACTAACAGTTAACTGGTCAAACCCAACTATTCAATGACCTAGTTACTAACAGTTAACTGGTCAAACCCAACTATTCAATGACCTAGTTACTAACAGTTAACTGGTCAAAACAAACTATTCAATGACCTAGTTACTAACAGCTAACTGGTCAAACCCAACTGTTCAATGATCTAGTTACTAACAGTTAACTGGTCAAACCCAACTATTCAATGACCTAGTTACTATCAGTTAACTGGTCAAACCCAACTATTCAATGACCTAGTTACTAACAGTTAACTGGTCAAACCCAACTATTCAATGACCTAGTTACTAACAGTTAACTGGTCAAACCCAACTATTCAATGATCTAGTTACTAACAGCTAACTAGTCAAACCCAACTATTCAATGACCTAGTTACTAACAGTTAACTGGTCAAACCCAACTATTCAATGACCTAGTTACTAACAGTTAACTGGTCAAACCCAACTATTCAATGACCTAGTTACTAACAGTTAACTGGTCAAACCCAACTATTCAATGTTCTAGTTACTAACAGTTAACTGGTCAAACCAATCTATTCAATGACCTAGTTACTAACAGTTAACTGGTCAAACCCAACTATTCAATTACCTAGTTACTAACAGTTAACTGGTCAAACCCAACTATTCAATGTCCTAGTTACTAACAGTTAACTGGTCAAACCAAACTATTCAATGACCTAGTTACTAACAGTTAACTGGTCAAACCAAACTATTCAATGACCTAGTTACTAACAGTTAACTGGTCAAACCCAACTATTCAATGATCTAGTTACTAACAGTTAACTGGTCAAACGCAACTATTCAATGATCTAGTTACTAACAGTTAACTGGTCAAACCCAACTATTCAATGACCTAGTTACTAACAGTTAACTGGTCAAACCCAACTATTCAATGACCTAGTTACTAACAGTTAACTTGTCAAACCAAACCATTCAATGACCTAGTTACTAACAGTTAACTGGTCAAACCCAACTATTCAATGACCTAGTTACTAACAGTTAACTGGTCAAACCCAACTTTTCAATGACCTAGTTACTAACAGTTAACTGGTCAAACCAAACCATTTAATGACCTAGTTACTCACAGTTAACTGGTCAAACCCAACTATTCAATGATCTAGTTACTAACAGTTAACTGGTCAAACCCAACTATTCAATGATCTAGTTACTAACAGTTAAATGGTCAAACCCAACTATTCAATGACCTAGTTACTAACAGCTAACTGGTCAAACCCAACTATTCAATGATCTAGTTAATAACAGCTAACTGGTCAAACCCAACTATTCAATGACCTAGTTACTAACAGCTAACTGGTCAAACCCAACTATTCAATGATCTAGTTACAAACAGTTAACTGGTCAAACCCAACTATTCAATGACCTAGTTACTATCAGTTAACTGGTCAACCCCAACTATTCAAGGACCTAGATACTAAGAGTTAACTGGTCAAACCCAACTATTCAATGACCTAGTTACTAACAGTTAACTGGTCAAACCCAACTATTCAATGATCTAATTACTAAGAGCTAACTAGTCAAACCCAACTATTCAATGACCTAGTTACTAACATTTAACTGGTCAAACACAACTATTCAATGACCTAGTTACTAACAGTTAACTGGTCAAACCCAACTATTCAATGACCTAGTTACTAACAGTTAACTGGTCAAACCCAACTATTCAATGTCCTAGTTACTAACAGTTAACTGGTCAAACCAAACTATTCAATGACCTAGTTACTAACAGTTAACTGGTCAAACCCAACTATTCAATGATCTAGTTACTAACAGCTAACTGGTCAAACCCAACTATTCAATGACCTAGTTACTAACAGTTAACTGGTCAAACCCAACTATTCAATGATCAATGACCTAGTTACTAACAGTTAACTGGTCAAACCCAACTATTCAATGATCTAGTTACTAACAGCTAACTGGTCAAACCCAACTATTCAATGACCTAGTTACTAACAGTTAACTGGTCAAACCCAACTATTCAATGATCAATGATCTAGTTACTAACAGTTAACTGGTCAAACCCAACTATTCAATGACCTAGTTACTAACAGTTAACTTGTCAAACCCAACTATTCAATGACCTAGTTACTAACAGTTAACTGGTCAAACCAAACCATTCAATGACCTAGTTACTAACAGTTAACTGGTCAAACCCAACTCTTCAATGATCTAGTTACTAACAGCTAACTGGTCAAACCCAACTATTCAATGACCTAGTTACTAACAGTTAACTGGTCAAACCCAACTATTCAATGACCTAGTTACTAACAGTTAACTGGTCAAACCCAACTATTCAATTACCTAGTTACTAGCAGTTAACTGGTCAAACCCAACTATTCAATGATCTACTTACTAACAGCTAACTGGTCAAACCAAACTATTCAATGACCTAGTTACTAACAGTTAACTGGTCAAACCCAACTATTCAATGACCTAGTTACTAACAGCTAACTGGTCAAACCCATCTATTCAATGACCTAGTTACTAACAGTTAACTGGTCAAAACAAACTATTCAATGACCTAGTTACTAACAGCTAACTGGTCAAACCCAACTATTCAATGATTTGTTACTAACAGTTAACTGGTCCAACCCAACTATTCAATGACCTAGTTACAATCAGTTAACTGGTCAAAACCAACTATTCAATGACCTAGTTACTAACAGTTAACTGCTCAAACCCAACTATTCAATGACCTAGTTACTAACAGTTAACTGGTCAAACCCAACTATTCAATGATCTAGTTACTAACAGCTAACTAGTCAAACCCAACTATTCAATGACCTAGTTACTAACAGTTAACTGGTCAAACCCAACTATTCAATGACCTAGTTACTAACAGTTAACTGGTCAAACCCAACTATTCAATGACCTAGTTACTAACAATTAACTGGTCAAACCCAACTATTCAATGTTCTAGTTACTAACAGTTAACTGGTCAAACCAAACTATTCAATGACCTAGTTACTAATAGTTAACTGGTCAAACCCAACTATTCAATGACCTAGTTACTAACAGTTAACTGGTCAAACCCAACTATTCAATGTCCTAGTTACTAACAGTTAACTGGTCAAACCAAACTATTCAATGACCTAGTTACTAACAGTTAACTGGTCAAACCCAACTATTCAATGATCTAGTTACAAACAGTTAACTGGTCAAATCCAACTATTCAATGGTCTAGTTACTAACAGTTAACTGGTCAAACCCAACTATTCAATGACCTAGTTACTAACAGTTAACTGGTCAAACCCAACTATTCAATGACCTAGTTACTAACAGTTAACTGGTCAAACCCAACTATTCAATGACCTAGTTACTAACAGTTAACTGGTCAAAACCAAATATTCAATGATCTAGTTACTAACAGCTAACTAGTCAAACCCAACTATTCAATGACCTAGTTACTAACAGTTAACTGGTCAAACCCAACTATTCAATGACCTAGTTACTAACAGTTAACTGGTCAAACCCAACTATTCAATAACCTAGTTACTAACAGTTAACTGGTCAAAACAAACTATTCAATGACCTAGTTACTAACAGCTAACTGGTCAAACCCAACTGTTCAATGATCTAGTTACTAACAGTTAACTGGTCAAACCCAACTATTCAATGACCTAGTTACTATCAGTTAACTGGTCAAACCCAACTATTCAATGACCTAGTTACTAACAGTTAACTGTTCAAACCCAACTATTCAATGACCTAGTTACTAACAGTTAACTGGTCAAACCCAACTATTCAATGATCTAGTTACTAACAGCTAACTAGTCAAACCCAACTATTCAATGACCTAGTTACTAACAGTTAACTGGTCAAACCCAACTATTCAATGACCTAGTTACTAACAGTTAACTGGTCAAACCCAACTATTCAATGACCTAGTTACTAAAAGTTAACTGGTCAAACCCAACTATTCAATGTTCTAGTTACTAACAGTTAACTGGTCAAACCAATCTATTCAATGACCTAGTTACTAACAGTTAACTGGTCAAACCCAACTATTCAATTACCTAGTTACTAACAGTTAACTGGTCAAACCCAACTATTCAATGTCCTAGTTACTAACAGTTAACTGGTCAAACCAAACTATTCAATGACCTAGTTACTAACAGTTAACTGGTCAAACCAAACTATTCAATGACCTAGTTACTAACAGTTAACTGGTCAAACCCAACTATTCAATGATCTAGTTACTAACAGTTAACTGGTCAAACGCAACTATTCAATGATCTAGTTACTAACAGTTAACTGGTCAAACCCAACTATTCAATGACCTAGTTACTAACAGTTAACTGGTCAAACCCAACTATTCAATGACCTAGTTACTAACAGTTAACTTGTCAAACCAAACCATTCAATGACCTAGTTACTAACAGTTAACTGGTCAAACCCAACTATTCAATGACCTAGTTACTAACAGTTAACTGATCAAACCCAACTATTCAATGACCTAGTTACTAACAGTTAACTGGTCAAACCAAACCATTTAATGACCTAGTTACTAACAGTTAACTGGTCAAACCCAACTATTCAATGATCTAGTTACTAACAGTTAACTGGTCAAACCCAACTATTCAATGATCTAGTTACTAACAGTTAAATGGTCAAACCCAACTATTCAATGACCTAGTTACTAACAGCTAACTGGTCAAACCCAACTATTCAATGATCTAGTTAATAACAGCTAACTGGTCAAACCCAACTATTCAATGACCTAGTTACTAACAGTTAACTGGTCAAACCCAACTATTCAATGACCTAGTTACTATCAGTTAACTGGTCAACCCCAACTATTCAAGGACCTAGATACTAAGAGTTAACTGGTCAAACCCAACTATTCAATGACCTAGTTACTAACAGTTAACTGGTCAAACCCAACTATTCAATGATCTAATTACTAAGAGCTAACTAGTCAAACCCAACTATTCAATGACCTAGTTACTAACATTTAACTGGTCAAACACAACTATTCAATGACCTAGTTACTAACAGTTAACTGGTCGAACCCAACTATTCAATGTCCTAGTTACTAACAGTTAACTGGTCAAACCAAACTATTCAATGACCTAGTTACTAACAGTTAACTGGTCAAACCCAACTATTCAATGATCTAGTTACTAACAGCTAACTGGTCAAACCCAACTATTCAATGACCTAGTTACTAACAGTTAACTGGTCAAACCCAACTATTCAATGATCAATGATCTAGTTACTAACAGTTAACTGGTCAAACCCAACTATTCAATGACCTAGTTACTAACAGTTAACTGGTCAAACCAAACCATTCAATGACCTAGTTACTAGCAGTTAACTGGTCAAACCCAACTCTTCAATGATCTAGTTACTAACAGCTAACTGGTCAAACCCAACTATTCAATGACCTAGTTACTAACAGTTAACTGGTCAAACCCAACTATTCAATGACCTAGTTACTAACAGTTAACTGGTCAAACCCAACTATTCAATTACCTAGTTACTAACAGTTAACCGGTCAAACCCAACTATTCAATGATCTACTTACTAACAGCTAACTGGTCAAACCAAACTATTCAATGACCTAGTTACTAACAGCTAACTGGTCAAACCCAACTATTCAATGATCTAGTTACTAACAGCTAAGTGGCCAAACACAACTATTCAATGACCTAGTTACTAACAGTTAACTGGTCAAAACAAACTATTCAATGACCTAGTTACTAACAGCTAACTGGTCAAACCCAACTATTCAATGATCTAGTTACTAACAGTTAACTGGTCAAACCCAACTATTCAATGACCTAGTTACTATCAGTTAACTGGTCAAAACCAACTATTCAATGACCTAGTTACTAACAGTTAACTGGTCAAACCCAACTATTCAATGACCTAGTTACTAACAGTTAACTGGTCAAACCCAACTATTCAATGATCTAGTTACTAACAGCTAACTAGTCAAACCCAACTATTCAATGACCTAGTTACTAACAGTTAACTGGTCAAACCCAACTATTCAATGACCTAGTTACTAACAGTTAACTGGTCAAACCCAACTATTCAATGACCTAGTTACTAACAATTAACTGGTCAAACCCAACTATTCAATGTTCTAGTTACTAACAGTTAACTGGTCAAACCAAACTATTCAATGACCTAGTTACTAACAGTTAACTGGTCAAACCCAACTATTCAATGACCTAGTTACTAACAGTTAACTGGTCAAACCCAACTATTCAATGTCCTAGTTACTAACAGTTAACTGGTCAAACCAAACTATTCAATGACCTAGTTACTAACAGTTAACTGGTCAAACCCAACTATTCAATGATCTAGTTACTAACAGCTAACTGGTCAAACCCAACTATTCAATGATCTAGTTACTAACAGCTAACTGGTCCAACCCAACTATTCAATGACCTAGTTACTAACAGTTAACTGGTCAAACCCAACTCTTCAATGATCTAGTTACTAACAGCTAACTGGTCAAACCAAACTATTCAATGACCTAGTTACTAACAGCTAACTGGTCAAACTCAACTATTCAATGACTTAGTTACTAACAGTTAACTGGTCAAACCCATCTATTCAATGACCTAGTTACTAACAGTTAACTGGTCAAACCCAACTATTCAATGACCTAGTTACTAACAGTTAACTGGTCAAACCCAACTATTCAATGACCTAGTTACTAACAGTTAACTGGTCAAACCCAACTATTCAATGTCCTAGTTACTAACAGTTAACTGGTCAAACCAAACTATTCAATGACCTAGTTACGAACAGTTAACTGGTCAAACCAAACTATTCAATGACCTAGTTACTAACAGTTAACTGGTCAAACCCAACTATTCAATGACCTAGTTACTAACAGTTAACTGGTCAAACCAAACCATTCAATGACATAGTTACTAACAGTTAACTGGTCAAACCCAACTATTCAATGACCTAGTTACTAACAGTTAACTGGTCAAACCCAACTATTCAATGACCTAGTTACTAACAGTTAACTGGTCAAACCAAACCATTCAATGACCTAGTTACTAACAGTTAACTGCTCAAACCCAACTATTCAATGATCTAGTTACTAACAGTTAACTGGTCAAACCTAACTATTCAATGATCTAGTTACTAACAGCTAACTGGTCAAACCCAACTATTCAATGACCTAGTTACTAACAGTTAACTGGTCAAACCCAACTCTTCAATGATCTAGTTACTAACAGCTAACTGGTCAAACCCAACTATTCAATGACCTAGTTACTAACAGTTAACTGGTCAAACCCAACTATTCAATGACCTAGTTACTAACAGTTAACTGGTCAAACCCAACTATTCAATGACCTAGTTACTAACAGTTAACTGGTCAAACCCAACTATTCAATGACCTAGTTACTAACAGTTAACTGGTCAAACCCAACTATTCAATGACCTAGTTACTAACAGTTAACTGGTCAAACCCAACTATTCAATGACCTGGTTACAAACAGTTAACTGGTCAAAACCAACTATTCAATGATCTAGTTACTAACAGTTAAATGGTCAAACCCAACTATTCAATGACCTAGTTACTAACAGCTAACTGGTCAAACCCAACTATTCAATGATCTAGTTAATAACAGCTAACTGGTCAAACCCAACTATTCAATGACCTAGTTACTAACAGCTAACTGGTCAAACCCAACTATTCAATGATCTAGTTACTAACAGTTAACTGGTCAAACCAAACTATTCAATGACCTAGTTACTATCAGTTAACTGATCAACCCCAACTATTCAATGACCTAGTTACTAACAGTTAACTGGTCAAACCCGACTATGCAATGACCTAGTTACTAACAGTTAACTGGTCAAACCCAACTATTCAATGACCTAGTTACTAACAGTTAACTGGTCAAACCCAACTATTCAATGTTCTAGTTACTAACAGTTAACTGGTCAAACCAAACTATTCAATGACCTAGTTACTAACAGTTAACTGGTCAAACCCAACTATTCAATGACCTAGTTACTAACAGTTAACTGGTCAAACCCAACTATTCAATGTCCTAGTTACTAACAGTTAACTCGTCAAACCAAACTATTCAATGACCTAGTTACTAACAGTTAACTGGTCAAACCAAACTATTCAATGACCTAGTTACTAACAGTTAACTGGTCAAACCCAACTATTCAATGATCTAGTTACTAAAAGCTAACTGGTCAAACCCAACTATTCAATGACCTAGTTACTAACAGTTAACTGGTCAAACCCAACTATTCAATGATCTAGTTACTAACAGTTAACTGGTCAAACCCAACTATTCAATGACCTAGTTACTGACAGTTAACTGGTCAAACCCAACTATTCAATGACCTAGTTACTAACAGTTAACTGGTCAAACCAAACCATTCAATGACCTAGTTACTAACAGTTAACTGGTCAAACCAAACTATTCAATGACCTAGTTAATAACAGTTAACTGGTAAAACCCAACTCTTCAATGATCTAGTTACTAACAGCTAACTGGTCAAACCCAACTATTCAATGACCTAGTTACTAACAGTTAACTGGTCAAACCCAACTATTCAATGACCTAGTTACTAACAGTTAACTGGTCAAACCCAACTATTCAATGACCTAGTTACTAACAGTTACCTGGTCAAACCCAACTATTCGATGATCTACTTACTAACAGCTAACTGGTCAAACCAAACTATTCAATGACCTAGTTACTAACAGTTAACTGGTCAAACCCAACTATTCAATGACCTAGTTACTAACAGCTAACTGGTCAAACCCAACTATTCAATGACGTAGTTACTAACAGTTAACTGGTCAAACCCAACTATTCAATGATCTAGTTACTAAGAGTTAACTGGTCAAACCCAACTATTCAACGACCTAGTTACTAACAGTTAACTGGTCAAACCCAACTATTCAATGACCTAGTTACTAACAGTTAACTGGTCAAACCAAACCATTCAATGACCTAGTTACTAACAGTTAACTGGTCAAACCCAACTATTCAATGACCTAGTTACTAACAGTTAACTGGTCAAACCCAACTCTTCAATGAACTAGTTACTAACAGCTAACTGGTCAAACCCAACTATTCAATCACCTAGTTACTAACAGTTAACTTGTCAAGCCCAACTATTCAATGACCTAGTTACTAACAGTTAACTGGTCAAACCCAACTATTCAATGACCTAGTTACTAACAGTTAACTGGTCAAACCGAACTATTCAATGATCTACTTACTAACAGCTAACTGGTCAAACCAAACTATTCAATGACCTAGTTACTAACAGCTAACTGGTCAAACTCAACTATTCAATGACCTAGTTACTAACAGTTAACTGGTCAAACCCAACTATTCAATGACCTAGTTACTAACAGTTAACTGGTCAAACCCAACTATTCAATGACATAGTTACTAACAGCTAACTGGTCAAACTCAACTATTCAATGACCTAGTTACTAACAGTTAACTGGTCAAACCCAACTATTCAATGACCTAGTTACTAACAGTTAACTGGTCAAAACCAACTATTCAATGACCTAGTTACTGACAGTTAACTGGTCAAACCCAACTATTCAATGATCTAGTTACTAACAGCTAACTGGTCAAACCAAACTATTCAATGATCTAGTTACTAACAGCTAACTGGTCAAACCAAACTATTCAATGTCCTAGCTACTAATAGTTAACTGGTCAAACCCAACTATTCAATGATCTAGTTAGTAACAGTTCACTGGTCAAACACAACTATTCAATGACCTAGTTACTAACAGTTAACTGGTCAAACCCAACTATTCAATGATCTAGTTACTAACAGCTAACTGGTCAAACCAAACTATTCAATGACCAAGTTACTAACAGCTAACTGGTCAAACTCAACTATTCAATGACCTAGTTACTAACAGTTAACTGGTCAAACCCAACTATTCAATGACCTAGTTACTAACAGTTAACTGGTCAAACCCAACTATTCAATGACCTAGTTACTAACAGTTAACTGGTCAAACCCAACTATTCAATGATCTAGTTACTAACAGCTAACTGGTCAAACCAAACTATTCAATGATCTAGTTACTAACAGCTAACTGGTCAAACCAACCTATTCAATGTCCTAGCTACTAACAGTTAACTGGTCAAACCCAACTATTCAATGATCTAGTTAGTAACAGTTCACTGGTCAAACCCAACTATTCAATGACCTAGTTACTAACAGTTAACTGGTCAAACCCAACTATTCAATGATCTAGTTACTAACAGCTAACTGGTCAAACCAAACTATTCAATGACCTAGTTACTAACAGCTAACTGGTCAAACTCAACTATTCAATGACCTAGTTACTAACAGTTAACTGGTCAAACCCAACTATTTAATGACCTAGTTACTAACAGTTAACTGGTCAAACCCAACTATTCAATGACCTGGTTACTAACAGTTAACTAGTCAAACCCAACTATTCAATGACCTAGTTACTAACAGTTAACTGGTCAAACCCTACTATTCAATGACCTAGTTACTAACAGTTAACTGGTCAAACCAAACTATTCAATGACCTAGTTACTAACAGTTAACTGGTCAAAACCGACTATTCAATGATCTAGTTACTAACAGTTAACTGGTCAAACCCAACTATTCAATGACCTGGTTACTAACAGTTAACTGGTCAAAACCAACTATTCAATGACCTAGTTACTAACAGTTAACTGGTCAAACCCAACTATTCAATGTTCTAGTTACTAACAGTTAACTGGTCAAACCCAACTATTCAATGACCTAGTTACTGACAGTTAACTGGTCAAACCCAACTATTCAATGACCTAGTTACTAACAGTTAACTGGTCAAACCCAACTATTCGATGATCTACTTACTAACAGGTAACTGGTCAAACCAAACTATTCAATGACCTAGTTACTAACAGTTAACTGGTCAAACCCAACTATTCAATGATCTAGTTACTAACAGCTAACTGGTCAAACCCAACTATTCAATGATCTAGTTACTAACAGTTAACTGGTCAAACTCAACTATTCAATGATCTAGTTACTAACAGTTAACTGGTCAAACCCAACTATTCAACGACCTAGTTACTAACAGTTAACTGGTCAAACCCAACTATTCAATGACCTAGTTACTAACAGTTAACTGGTCAAACCAAACCATTCAATGACCTAGTTACTAACAGTTAACTGGTCAAACCCAACTATTCAATGACCTAGTTACTAACAGTTAACTGGTCAAACCCAACTCTTCAATGAACTAGTTACTAACAGCTAACTGGTCAAACCCAACTATTCAATCACCTAGTTACTAACAGTTAACTTGTCAAGCCCAACTATTCAATGACCTAGTTACTAACAGTTAACTGGTCAAACCCAACTATTCAATGACCTAGTTACTAACAGTTAACTGGTCAAACCGAACTATTCAATGATCTACTTACTAACAGCTAACTGGTCAAACCAAACTATTCAATGACCTAGTTACTAACAGCTAACTGGTCAAACTCAACTATTCAATGACCTAGTTACTAACAGTTAACTGGTCAAACCCAACTATTCAATGACCTAGTTACTAACAGTTAACTGGTCAAACCCAACTATTCAATGACATAGTTACTAACAGCTAACTGGTCAAACTCAACTATTCAATGACCTAGTTACTAACAGTTAACTGGTCAAACCCAACTATTCAATGACCTAGTTACTAACAGTTAACTGGTCAAAACCAACTATTCAATGACCTAGTTACTGACAGTTAACTGGTCAAACCCAACTATTCAATGATCTAGTTACTAACAGCTAACTGGTCAAACCAAACTATTCAATGATCTAGTTACTAACAGCTAACTGGTCAAACCAAACTATTCAATGTCCTAGCTACTAATAGTTAACTGGTCAAACCCAACTATTCAATGATCTAGTTAGTAACAGTTCACTGGTCAAACACAACTATTCAATGACCTAGTTACTAACAGTTAACTGGTCAAACCCAACTATTCAATGATCTAGTTACTAACAGCTAACTGGTCAAACCAAACTATTCAATGACCAAGTTACTAACAGCTAACTGGTCAAACTCAACTATTCAATGACCTAGTTACTAACAGTTAACTGGTCAAACCCAACTATTCAATGACCTAGTTACTAACAGTTAACTGGTCAAACCCAACTATTCAATGACCTAGTTACTAACAGTTAACTGGTCAAACCCAACTATTCAATGATCTAGTTACTAACAGCTAACTGGTCAAACCAAACTATTCAATGATCTAGTTACTAACAGCTAACTGGTCAAACCAACCTATTCAATGTCCTAGCTACTAACAGTTAACTGGTCAAACCCAACTATTCAATGATCTAGTTAGTAACAGTTCACTGGTCAAACCCAACTATTCAATGACCTAGTTACTAACAGTTAACTGGTCAAACCCAACTATTCAATGATCTAGTTACTAACAGCTAACTGGTCAAACCAAACTATTCAATGACCTAGTTACTAACAGCTAACTGGTCAAACTCAACTATTCAATGACCTAGTTACTAACAGTTAACTGGTCAAACCCAACTATTTAATGACCTAGTTACTAACAGTTAACTGGTCAAACCCAACTATTCAATGACCTGGTTACTAACAGTTAACTAGTCAAACCCAACTATTCAATGACCTAGTTACTAACAGTTAACTGGTCAAACCCTACTATTCAATGACCTAGTTACTAACAGTTAACTGGTCAAACCAAACTATTCAATGACCTAGTTACTAACAGTTAACTGGTCAAAACCGACTATTCAATGATCTAGTTACTAACAGTTAACTGGTCAAACCCAACTATTCAATGACCTGGTTACTAACAGTTAACTGGTCAAAACCAACTATTCAATGACCTAGTTACTAACAGTTAACTGGTCAAACCCAACTATTCAATGTTCTAGTTACTAACAGTTAACTGGTCAAACCCAACTATTCAATGACCTAGTTACTGACAGTTAACTGGTCAAACCCAACTATTCAATGACCTAGTTACTAACAGTTAACTGGTCAAACCCAACTATTCGATGATCTACTTACTAACAGGTAACTGGTCAAACCAAACTATTCAATGACCTAGTTACTAACAGTTAACTGGTCAAACCCAACTATTCAATGATCTAGTTACTAACAGCTAACTGGTCAAACCCAACTATTCAATGATCTAGTTACTAACAGTTAACTGGTCAAACCCAACTATTCAATGATCTAGTTACTAACAGTTAACTGGTCAAACCCAACTATTCAATGACCTAGTTACTAACAGTTAACTGGTCAAACCCAACTATTCAATGACCTAGTTACTAACAGTTAACTGGTCAAACCAAACCATTCAATGACCTAGTTACTAACAGTTAACTGGTCAAACCCAACTATTCAATGACCTAGTTACTAACAGTTAACTGGTCAAACCCAACTCTTCAATGATCTAGTTACTAACAGCTAACTGGTCAAACCCAACTATTCAATGACCTAGTTACTAACAGTTAACTGGTCAAGCCCAACTATTCAATGACCTAGTTACTAACAGCTAACTGGTCAATCCCAACTATTCAATGACCTAGTTACTAACAGTTAACTGGTCAAACCGAACTATTCAATGATCTACTTACTAACAGCTAACTGGTCAAACCAAACTATTCAATGACCTAGTTACTAACAGCTAACTGGTCAAACTCAACTATTCAATGACCTAGTTACTAGCAGTTAACTGGTCAAACCCAACTATTCAATGACCTAGTTACTAACAGTTAACTGGTCAAACCCAACTATTCAATGACCTAGTTACTAACAGTTAACTGGTCAAACCAAACCATTCAATGACCTAGTTACTAACAGTTAACTGGTCAAACCAAACTATTCAATGACCTAGTTAATAACAGTTAACTGGTAAAACCCAACTCTTCAATGATCTAGTTACTAACAGCTAACTGGTCAAACCCAACTATTCAATGACCTAGTTACTAACAGTTAACTGGTCAAACCCAACTATTCAATGACCTAGTTACTAACAGTTAACTGGTCAAACCCAACTATTCAATGACCTAGTTACTAACAGTTAACTGGTCAAACCCAACTATTCGATGATCTACTTACTAACAGCTAACTGGTCAAACCAAACTATTCAATGACCTAGTTACTAACAGTTAACTGGTCAAACCCAACTATTCAATGACCTAGTTACTAACAGCTAACTGGTCAAACCCAACTATTCAATGACGTAGTTACTAACAGTTAACTGGTCAAACCCAACTATTCAATGATCTAGTTACTAACAGTTAACTGGTCAAACCCAACTATTCAACGACCTAGTTACTAACAGTTAACTGGTCAAACCCAACTATTCAATGACCTAGTTACTAACAGTTAACTGGTCAAACCAAACCATTCAATGACCTAGTTACTAACAGTTAACTGGTCAAACCCAACTATTCAATGACCTAGTTACTAACAGTTAACTGGTCAAACCCAACTCTTCAATGAACTAGTTACTAACAGCTAACTGGTCAAACCCAACTATTCAATCACCTAGTTACTAACAGTTAACTTGTCAAGCCCAACTATTCAATGACCTAGTTACTAACAGTTAACTGGTCAAACCCAACTATTCAATGACCTAGTTACTAACAGTTAACTGGTCAAACCGAACTATTCAATGATCTACTTACTAACAGCTAACTGGTCAAACCAAACTATTCAATGACCTAGTTACTAACAGCTAACTGGTCAAACTCAACTATTCAATGACCTAGTTACTAACAGTTAACTGGTCAAACCCAACTATTCAATGACCTAGTTACTAACAGTTAACTGGTCAAACCCAACTATTCAATGACATAGTTACTAACAGCTAACTGGTCAAACTCAACTATTCAATGACCTAGTTACTAACAGTTAACTGGTCAAACCCAACTATTCAATGACCTAGTTACTAACAGTTAACTGGTCAAAACCAACTATTCAATGACCTAGTTACTGACAGTTAACTGGTCAAACCCAACTATTCAATGATCTAGTTACTAACAGCTAACTGGTCAAACCAAACTATTCAATGATCTAGTTACTAACAGCTAACTGGTCAAACCAAACTATTCAATGTCCTAGCTACTAATAGTTAACTGGTCAAACCCAACTATTCAATGATCTAGTTAGTAACAGTTCACTGGTCAAACACAACTATTCAATGACCTAGTTACTAACAGTTAACTGGTCAAACCCAACTATTCAATGATCTAGTTACTAACAGCTAACTGGTCAAACCAAACTATTCAATGACCTAGTTACTAACAGCTAACTGGTCAAACTCAACTATTCAATGACCTAGTTACTAACAGTTAACTGGTCAAACCCAACTATTCAATGACCTAGTTACTAACAGTTAACTGGTCAAACCCAACTATTCAATGACCTAGTTACTAACAGTTAACTGGTCAAACCCAACTATTCAATGATCTAGTTACTAACAGCTAACTGGTCAAACCAAACTATTCAATGATCTAGTTACTAACAGCTAACTGGTCAAACCAACCTATTCAATGTCCTAGCTACTAACAGTTAACTGGTCAAACCCAACTATTCAATGATCTAGTTAGTAACAGTTCACTGGTCAAACCCAACTATTCAATGACCTAGTTACTAACAGTTAACTGGTCAAACCCAACTATTCAATGATCTAGTTACTAACAGCTAACTGGTCAAACCAAACTATTCAATGACCTAGTTACTAACAGCTAACTGGTCAAACTCAACTATTCAATGACCTAGTTACTAACAGTTAACTGGTCAAACCCAACTATTCAATGACCTAGTTACTAACAGTTAACTGGTCAAACCCAACTATTCAATGACCTGGTTACTAACAGTTAACTAGTCAAACCCAACTATTCAATGACCTAGTTACTAACAGTTAACTGGTCAAACCCTACTATTCAATGACCTAGTTACTAACAGTTAACTGGTCAAACCAAACTATTCAATGACCTAGTTACTAACAGTTAACTGGTCAAAACCAACTATTCAATGATCTAGTTACTAACAGTTAACTGGTCAAACCCAACTATTCAATGACCTGGTTACTAACAGTTAACTGGTCAAAACCAACTATTCAATGACCTAGTTACTAACAGTTAACTGGTCAAACCCACCTATTCAATGTTCTAGTTACTAACAGTTAACTGGTCAAACCCAACTATTCAATGACCTAGTTACTGACAGTTAACTGGTCAAACCCAACTATTCAATGACCTAGTTACTAACAGTTAACTGGTCAAACCCAACTATTCGATGATCTACTTACTAACAGGTAACTGGTCAAACCAAACTATTCAATGACCTAGTTACTAACAGTTAACTGGTCAAACCCAACTATTCAATGATCTAGTTACTAACAGCTAACTGGTCAAACCCAACTATTCAATGATCTAGTTACTAACAGTTAACTGGTCAAACCCAACTATTCAATGATCTAGTTACTAACAGTTAACTGGTCAAACCCAACTATTCAATGACCTAGTTACTAACAGTTAACTGGTCAAACCCAACTATTCAATGACCTAGTTACTAACAGTTAACTGGTCAAACCAAACCATTCAATGACCTAGTTACTAACAGTTAACTGGTCAAACCCAACTATTCAATGACCTAGTTACTAACAGTTAACTGGTCAAACCCAACTCTTCAATGATCTAGTTACTAACAGCTAACTGGTCAAACCCAACTATTCAATGACCTAGTTACTAACAGTTAACTGGTCAAGCCCAACTATTCAATGACCTAGTTACTAACAGCTAACTGGTCAATCCCAACTATTCAATGACCTAGTTACTAACAGTTAACTGGTCAAACCGAACTATTCAATGATCTACTTACTAACAGCTAACTGGTCAAACCAAACTATTCAATGACCTAGTTACTAACAGCTAACTGGTCAAACTCAACTATTCAATGACCTAGTTACTAGCAGTTAACTGGTCAAACCCAACTATTCAATGACCTAGTTACTAACAGTTAACTGGTCAAACCCAACTATTCAATGACCTAGTTACTAACAGCTAACTGGTCAAACTCAACTATTCAATGACCTAGTTACTAACAGTTAACTGGTCAAACCCAACTATTCAATGACCTAGTTACTAACAGTTAACTAGTCAAACCGAACTATTCAATGATCTACTTACTAACAGCTAACTGGTCAAACCAAACTATTCAATGACCTAGTTACTAACAGCTAACTGGTCAAACTCAACTATTCAATGACCTAGTTACTAACAGTTAACTGGTCAAACCCAACTATTCAATGACCTAGTTACTAACAGTTAACTGGTCAAACCCAACTATTCAATGACATAGTTACTAACAGCTAACTGGTCAAACTCAACTATTCAATGACCTAGTTACTAACAGTTAACTGGTCAAACCCAACTATTCAATGACCTAGTTACTAACAGTTAACTGGTCAAAACCAACTATTCAATGACCTAGTTACTGACAGTTAACTGGTCAAACCCAACTATTCAATGATCTAGTTACTAACAGCTAACTGGTCAAACCAAACTATTCAATGATCTAGTTACTAACAGCTAACTGGTCAAACCAAACTATTCAATGTCCTAGCTACTAATAGTTAACTGGTCAAACCCAACTATTCAATGATCTAGTTAGTAACAGTTCACTGGTCAAACACAACTATTCAATGACCTAGTTACTAACAGTTAACTGGTCAAACCCAACTATTCAATGATCTAGTTACTAACAGCTAACTGGTCAAACCAAACTATTCAATGACCTAGTTACTAACAGCTAACTGGTCAAACTCAACTATTCAATGACCTAGTTACTAACAGTTAACTGGTCAAACCCAACTATTCAATGACCTAGTTACTAACAGTTAACTGGTCAAACCCAACTATTCAATGACCTAGTTACTAACAGTTAACTGGTCAAACCCAACTATTCAATGATCTAGTTACTAACAGCTAACTGGTCAAACCAAACTATTCAATGATCTAGTTACTAACAGCTAACTGGTCAAACCAACCTATTCAATGTCCTAGCTACTAACAGTTAACTGGTCAAACCCAACTATTCAATGATCTAGTTAGTAACAGTTCACTGGTCAAACCCAACTATTCAATGACCTAGTTACTAACAGTTAACTGGTCAAACCCAACTATTCAATGATCTAGTTACTAACAGCTAACTGGTCAAACCAAACTATTCAATGACCTAGTTACTAACAGCTAACTGGTCAAACTCAACTATTCAATGACCTAGTTACTAACAGTTAACTGGTCAAACCCAACTATTCAATGACCTAGTTACTAACAGTTAACTGGTCAAACCCAACTATTCAATGACCTGGTTACTAACAGTTAACTAGTCAAACCCAACTATTCAATGACCTAGTTACTAACAGTTAACTGGTCAAACCCTACTATTCAATGACCTAGTTACTAACAGTTAACTGGTCAAACCAAACTATTCAATGACCTAGTTACTAACAGTTAACTGGTCAAAACCAACTATTCAATGATCTAGTTACTAACAGTTAACTGGTCAAACCCAACTATTCAATGACCTGGTTACTAACAGTTAACTGGTCAAAACCAACTATTCAATGACCTAGTTACTAACAGTTAACTGGTCAAACCCAACTATTCAATGTTCTAGTTACTAACAGTTAACTGGTCAAACCCAACTATTCAATGACCTAGTTACTGACAGTTAACTGGTCAAACCCAACTATTCAATGACCTAGTTACTAACAGTTAACTGGTCAAACCCAACTATTCGATGATCTACTTACTAACAGGTAACTGGTCAAACCAAACTATTCAATGACCTAGTTACTAACAGTTAACTGGTCAAACCCAACTATTCAATGATCTAGTTACTAACAGCTAACTGGTCAAACCCAACTATTCAATGATCTAGTTACTAACAGTTAACTGGTCAAACCCAACTATTCAATGATCTAGTTACTAACAGTTAACTGGTCAAACCCAACTATTCAATGACCTAGTTACTAACAGTTAACTGGTCAAACCCAACTATTCAATGACCTAGTTACTAACAGTTAACTGGTCAAACCAAACTATTCAATGACCTAGTTACTAACAGCTAACTGGTCAAACTCAACTATTCAATGACCTAGTTACTAACAGTTAACTGGTCAAACCCAACTATTCAATGACCTAGTTACTAACAGTTAACTGGTCAAACCCAACTATTCAATGACATAGTTACTAACAGCTAACTGGTCAAACTCAACTATTCAATGACCTAGTTACTAACAGTTAACTGGTCAAACCCAACTATTCAATGACCTAGTTACTAACAGTTAACTGGTCAAAACCAACTATTCAATGACCTAGTTACTGACAGTTAACTGGTCAAACCCAACTATTCAATGATCTAGTTACTAACAGCTAACTGGTCAAACCAAACTATTCAATGATCTAGTTACTAACAGCTAACTGGTCAAACCAAACTATTCAATGTCCTAGCTACTAATAGTTAACTGGTCAAACCCAACTATTCAATGATCTAGTTAGTAACAGTTCACTGGTCAAACACAACTATTCAATGACCTAGTTACTAACAGTTAACTGGTCAAACCCAACTATTCAATGATCTAGTTACTAACAGCTAACTGGTCAAACCAAACTATTCAATGACCTAGTTACTAACAGCTAACTGGTCAAACTCAACTATTCAATGACCTAGTTACTAACAGTTAACTGGTCAAACCCAACTATTCAATGACCTAGTTACTAACAGTTAACTGGTCAAACCCAACTATTCAATGACCTAGTTACTAACAGTTAACTGGTCAAACCCAACTATTCAATGATCTAGTTACTAACAGCTAACTGGTCAAACCAAACTATTCAATGATCTAGTTACTAACAGCTAACTGGTCAAACCAACCTATTCAATGTCCTAGCTACTAACAGTTAACTGGTCAAACCCAACTATTCAATGATCTAGTTAGTAACAGTTCACTGGTCAAACCCAACTATTCAATGACCTAGTTACTAACAGTTAACTGGTCAAACCCAACTATTCAATGATCTAGTTACTAACAGCTAACTGGTCAAACCAAACTATTCAATGACCTAGTTACTAACAGCTAACTGGTCAAACTCAACTATTCAATGACCTAGTTACTAACAGTTAACTGGTCAAACCCAACTATTCAATGACCTAGTTACTAACAGTTAACTGGTCAAACCCAACTATTCAATGACCTGGTTACTAACAGTTAACTAGTCAAACCCAACTATTCAATGACCTAGTTACTAACAGTTAACTGGTCAAACCCTACTATTCAATGACCTAGTTACTAACAGTTAACTGGTCAAACCAAACTATTCAATGACCTAGTTACTAACAGTTAACTGGTCAAAACCAACTATTCAATGATCTAGTTACTAACAGTTAACTGGTCAAACCCAACTATTCAATGACCTGGTTACTAACAGTTAACTGGTCAAAACCAACTATTCAATGACCTAGTTACTAACAGTTAACTGGTCAAACCCCACTATTCAATGTTCTAGTTACTAACAGTTAACTGGTCAAACCCAACTATTCAATGACCTAGTTACTGACAGTTAACTGGTCAAACCCAACTATTCAATGACCTAGTTACTAACAGTTAACTGGTCAAACCCAACTATTCGATGATCTACTTACTAACAGGTAACTGGTCAAACCAAACTATTCAATGACCTAGTTACTAACAGTTAACTGGTCAAACCCAACTATTCAATGATCTAGTTACTAACAGCTAACTGGTCAAACCCAACTATTCAATGATCTAGTTACTAACAGTTAACTGGTCAAACCCAACTATTCAATGATCTAGTTACTAACAGTTAACTGGTCAAACCCAACTATTCAATGACCTAGTTACTAACAGTTAACTGGTCAAACCCAACTATTCAATGACCTAGTTACTAACAGTTAACTGGTCAAACCAAACCATTCAATGACCTAGTTACTAACAGTTAACTGGTCAAACCCAACTATTCAATGACCTAGTTACTAACAGTTAACTGGTCAAACCCAACTCTTCAATGATCTAGTTACTAACAGCTAACTGGTCAAACCCAAATATTCAATGACCTAGTTACTAACAGTTAACTGGTCAAGCCCAACTATTCAATGACCTAGTTACTAACAGCTAACTGGTCAATCCCAACTATTCAATGACCTAGTTACTAACAGTTAACTGGTCAAACCGAACTATTCAATGATCTACTTACTAACAGCTAACTGGTCAAACCAAACTATTCAATGACCTAGTTACTAACAGCTAACTGGTCAAACTCAACTATTCAATGACCTAGTTACTAGCAGTTAACTGGTCAAACCCAACTATTCAATGACCTAGTTACTAACAGTTAACTGGTCAAACCCAACTATTCAATGACCTAGTTACTAACAGCTAACTGGTCAAACTCAACTATTCAATGACCTAGTTACTAACAGTTAACTGGTCAAACCCAACTATTGAATGACCTAGTTACTAACAGTTAACTGGTCAAACCCAACTATTCAATGACCTAGTTACTAACAGTTAACTGGTCAAACCCAACTATTCAATGATCTAGTTACTAACAGCTAACTGGTCAAACCAAACTATTCAATGTCCTAGCTACTAACAGTTAACTGGTCAAACCCAACTATTCAATGATCTAGTTAGTAACAGTTCACTGGTCAAACCCAACTATTCAATGACCTAGTTACTAACAGTTAACTGGTCAAACCCAACTATTCAATGATCTAGTTACTAACAGCTAACTGGTCAAACCAAACTATTCAATGACCTAGTTACTAACAGCTAACTGGTCAAACTCAACTATTCAATGACCTAGTTACTAACAGTTAACTGGTCAAACCCAACTATTCAATGACCTAGTTACTAACAGTTAACTGGTCAAACCCAACTATTCAATGACCTGGTTACTAACAGTTAACTAGTCAAACCCAACTATTCAATGACCTAGTTACTAACAGTTAACTGGTCAAACCCTACTATTCAATGACCTAGTTACTAACAGTTAACTGGTCAAACCAAACTATTCAATGACCTAGTTACTAACAGTTAACTGGTCAAAACCAACTATTCAATGATCTAGTTACTAACAGTTAACTGGTCAAACCCAACTATTCAATGACCTGGTTACTAACAGTTAACTGGACAAAACCAACTATTCAATGACCTAGTTACTAACAGTTAACTGGTCAAACCCAACTATTCAATGTTCTAGTTACTAACAGTTAACTGGTCAAACCCAACTATTCAATGACCTAGTTACTAACAGTTAACTGGTCAAACCCAACTATTCAATGACCTAGTTACTAACAGTTAACTGGTCAAACCCAACTATTCGATGATCTACTTACTAACAGGTAACTGGTCAAACCAAACTATTCAATGACCTAGTTACTAACAGTTAACTGGTCAAACCCAACTATTCAATGATCTAGTTACTAACAGCTAACTGGTCAAACCCAACTATTCAATGACCTAGTTACTAACAGTTAACTGGTCAAACCCAACTATTCAATGATCTAGTTACTAACAGTTAACTGGTCAAACCCAACTATTCAATGACCTAGTTACTAACAGTTAACTGGTCAAACCCAACTATTCAATGACCTAGTTACTAACAGTTAACTGGTCAAACCAAACCATTCAATGACCTAGTTACTAACAGTTAACTGGTCAAATCCAACTATTCAATGACCTAGTTACTAACAGTTAACTGGTCAAACCCAACTCTTCAATGATCTAGTTACTAACAGCTAACTGGTCAAACCCAACTATTCAATGACCTAGTTACTAACAGTTAACTGGTCAAGCCCAACTGTTCAATGACCTAGTTACTAACAGCTAACTGGTCAATCCCAACTATTCAATGACCTAGTTACTAACAGTTAACTGGTCAAACCGAACTATTCAATGATCTACTTACTAACAGCTAACTGGTCAAACCAAACTATTCAATGACCTAGTTACTAACAGCTAACTGGTCAAACTCAACTATTCAATGACCTAGTTACTAACAGTTAACTGGTCAAACCCAACTATTCAATGACCTAGTTACTAACAGTTAACTGGTCAAACCCAACTATTCAATGACCTAGTTACTAACAGCAAACTGGTCAAACTCAACTATTCAATGACCTAGTTACTAACAGTTAACTGGTCAAACCCAACTATTCAATGACCTAGTTACTAACAGTTAACTGGTCAAACCCAACTATTCAATGACCTAGTTACTAACAGTTAACTGGTCAAACCCAACTATTCAATGATCTAGTTACTAACAGCTAACTGGTCAAACCAAACTATTCAATGATCTAGTTACTAACAGCTAACTGGTCAAACCAAACTATTCAATGATCTAGTTACTAACAGCTAACTGGTCAGACCCAACTATTCAATGACCTAGTTTCTAACAGCTAACTGGTCAAACCCAACTATTAAATAACCTAGTTACTAACAGCTAACTGGTCAAACCAAACTATTCAATGTCCTAGCTACTAACAGTTAACTGGTCAAACCCAACTATTCAATGATCTAGTTAGTGACAGTTCACTGGTCAAACCCAACTATTCAATGACCTAGTTACTAACAGTTAACTGGTCAAACCCAACTATTCAATGATCTAGTTACTAACAGCTAACTGGTCAAACCAAACTTTTCAATGACCTAGTTACTAACAGCTAACTGGTCAAACTCAACTATTCAATGACCTAGTTACTAACAGTTAACTGGTCAAACCCAACTATTCAATGACCTAGTTACTAACAGTTAACTGGTCAAACCCAACTATTCAATGACCTGGTTACTAACAGTTAACTAGTCAAACCCAACTATTCAATGACCTACTTACTAACAGATAACTGGTCAAACCCTACTATTCAATGACCTAGTTAATAACAGTTAACTGGTCAAACCAAACTATTCAATGACCTAGTTACTAACAGTTAACTGGTCAAACCCAACTATTCAATGACCTAGTTACTAACAGCTAACTGGTCAAACTCAACTATTCAATGACCTAGTTACTAACAGTTAACTGGTCAAAACCAACTATTCAATGATCTAGTTACTAACAGTTAACTGGTCAAACCCAACTATTCAATGACCTGGTTACTAACAGTTAACTGGTCAAAACCAACTATTCAATGACCTAGTTACTAACAGTTAACTGGTCAAACCCAACTATTCAATGTTCTAGTTACTAACAGTTAACTGGTCAAACCAAACTATTCAATGACCTAGTTACTAACAGTTAACTGGTCAAACCCAACTATTCAATGACCTAGTTACTAACAGTTAACTGGTCAAACCCAACTATTCAATGTCCTAGTTACTAACAGTTAACTGGTCAAACCAAACTATTCAATGACCTAGTTACTAACAGTTAACTGGTCAAACCAAACTACTCAATGACCTAGTTACTAACAGTTAACTGGTCAAACCAACTATTCAATGACCTAGTTACTAACAGCTAACTGGTCAAACCCAACTATTCAATGACCTAGTTACTAACAGTTAACTGGTCAAACCCAACTATTCAATGATCTACTTACTAACAGCTAACTCGTCAAACCCAACTATTCAATGACCTAGTTACTAACAGCTAACTTGTCAAACCCAACTATTCAATGACCTAGTTACTAACAGTTAACTGGTCAAACTCAACTATTCAATGACCTAGTTACTAACAGTTAACTGGTCAAACCCAACTATTCAATGACCTAGTTACTAACAGTTAACTGGTCAAACCCAACTATTCAATGACCTAGTTACTAACAGTTAACTGGTCAAACCCAACTATTCAATGATCTAGTTACTAACAGTTCACTGGTCAAACCCAACTATTCAATGACCTAGTTACTAACAGTTAACTGGTCAAACCCAACTATTCAATGATCTAGTTACTAACAGCTAACTGGTCAAACCAAACTATTCAATGACCTAGTTACTAACAGCTAACTGGTCAAACTCAACTATTCAATGACCTAGTTACTAACAGCTAACTGGTCAAACCCAACTATTCAATGACCTAGTTACTAACAGTTAACTGGTCAAACCCAACTATTCAATGACCTGGTTACTAACAGTTAACTAGTCAAACCCAACTATTCAATGACCTAGTTACTAACAGTTAACTGGTCAAACCCTACTATTCAATGACCTAGTTACTAACAGTTAACTGGTCAAACCAAACTATTCAATGACCTAGTTACTAACAGTTAACTGGTCAAAACCAACTATTCAATGATCTAGTTACTAACAGTTAACTGGTCAAACCCAACTATTCAATGACCTGGTTACTAACAGTTAACTGGACAAAACCAACTATTCAATGACCTAGTTACTAACAGTTAACTGGTCAAACCCAACTATTCTATGATCTAGTTACTAACAGTTAACTGGTCAAACCCAACTATTCAATGACCTAGTTACTAACAGTTAACTGGTCAAACCCAACTATTCAATGACCTAGTTACTAACAGTTAACTGGTCAAACCCAACTATTCGATGATCTACTTACTAACAGGTAACTGGTCAAACCAAACTATTCAATGACCTAGTTACTAACAGTTAACTGGTCAAACCCAACTATTCAATGATCTAGTTACTAACAGCTAACTGGTCAAACCCAACTATTCAATGACCTAGTTACTAACAGTTAACTGGTCAAACCCAACTATTCAATGATCTAGTTACTAACAGTTAACTGGTCAAACCCAACTATTCAATGACCTAGTTACTAACAGTTAACTGGTCAAACCCAACTATTCAATGACCTAGTTACTAACAGTTAACTGGTCAAATCAAACCATTCAATGACCTAGTTACTAACAGTTAACTGGTCAAATCCAACTATTCAATGACCTAGTTACTAACAGTTAACTGGTCAAACCCAACTCTTCAATGATCTAGTTACTAACAGCTAACTGGTCAAACCCAACTATTCAATGACCTAGTTACTAACAGTTAACTGGTCAAGCCCAACTGTTCAATGACCTAGTTACTAACAGCTAACTGGTCAATCCCAACTATTCAATGACCTAGTTACTAACAGTTAACTGGTCAAACCGAACTATTCAATGATCTACTTACTAACAGCTAACTGGTCAAACCAAACTATTCAATGACCTAGTTACTAACAGCTAACTGGTCAAACTCAACTATTCAATGACCTAGTTACTAACAGTTAACTGGTCAAACCCAACTATTCAATGACCTAGTTACTAACAGTTAACTGGTCAAACCCAACTATTCAATGACCTAGTTACTAACAGCTAACTGGTCAAACTCAACTATTCAATGACCTAGTTACTAACAGTTAACTGGTCAAACCCAACTATTCAATGACCTAGTTACTAACAGTTAACTGGTCAAACCCAACTATTCAATGACCTAGTTACTAACAGTTAACTGGTCAAACCCAACTATTCAATGATCTAGTTACTAACAGCTAACTGGTCAAACCAAACTATTCAATGATCTAGTTACTAACAGCTAACTGGTCAAACCAAACTATTCAATGATCTAGTTACTAACAGCTAACTGGTCAGACCCAACTATTCAATGACCTAGTTTCTAACAGCTAACTGGTCAAACCCAACTATTAAATAACCTAGTTACTAACAGCTAACTGGTCAAACCAAACTATTCAATGTCCTAGCTACTAACAGTTAACTGGTCAAACCCAACTATTCAATGATCTAGTTAGTGACAGTTCACTGGTCAAACCCAACTATTCAATGACCTAGTTACTAACAGTTAACTGGTCAAACCCAACTATTCAATGATCTAGTTACTAACAGCTAACTGGTCAAACCAAACTTTTCAATGACCTAGTTACTAACAGCTAACTGGTCAAACTCAACTATTCAATGACCTAGTTACTAACAGTTAACTGGTCAAACCCAACTATTCAATGACCTAGTTACTAACAGTTAACTGGTCAAACCCAACTATTCAATGACCTGGTTACTAACAGTTAACTAGTCAAACCCAACTATTCAATGACCTACTTACTAACAGATAACTGGTCAAACCCTACTATTCAATGACCTAGTTAATAACAGTTAACTGGTCAAACCAAACTATTCAATGACCTAGTTACTAACAGTTAACTGGTCAAACCCAACTATTCAATGACCTAGTTACTAACAGCTAACTGGTCAAACTCAACTATTTAATGACCTAGTTACTAACAGTTAACTGGTCAAAACCAACTATTCAATGATCTAGTTACTAACAGTTAACTGGTCAAACCCAACTATTCAATGACCTGGTTACTAACAGTTAACTGGTCAAAACCAACTATTCAATGACCTAGTTACTAACAGTTAACTGGTCAAACCCAACTATTCAATGTTCTAGTTACTAACAGTTAACTGGTCAAACCAAACTATTCAATGACCTAGTTACTAACAGTTAACTGGTCAAACCCAACTATTCAATGACCTAGTTACTAACAGTTAACTGGTCAAACCCAACTATTCAATGTCCTAGTTACTAACAGTTAACTGGTCAAACCAAACTATTCAATGACCTAGTTACTAACAGTTAACTGGTCAAACCAAACTATTCAATGACCTAGTTACTAACAGTTAACTGGTCAAACCAACTATTCAATGACCTAGTTACTAACAGCTAACTGGTCAAACCCAACTATTCAATGACCTAGTTACTAACAGTTAACTGGTCAAACCCAACTATTCAATGATCTACTTACTAACAGCTAACTGGTCAAACCCAACTATTCAATGACCTAGTTACTAACAGCTAACTTGTCAAACCCAACTATTCAATGACCTAGTTACTAACAGTTAACTGGTCAAACCCAACTATTTATTATCTAGTTACTAACAGCTAACTGGTCAAACCCAACTATTCAATGACCTAGTTACTAACAGTTAACTGGTCAAACCCAACTATTCAATGACCTAGTTACTAACAGCTAACTGGTCAAACCCAACTATTCAATGACCTAGTTACTAACAGCTAACTTGTCAAACCCAACTATTCAATGACCTAGTTACTAACAGCTAGCTTGTCAAACCCAACTATTCAATGACCTAGTTACAAACAGTTAACTGGTCAAACCCAACTATTTAATGATCTAGTTACTAACAGCTAACTGGTCAAACCCAAATATTCAATGACATAGTTACTAACAGTTAACTGGTCAAACCAAACTATTCAATGACCTAGTTACTAACAGCTAACTTGTCAAACCCAACTGTTCAATGACATAGTTACTAACAGCTAACTGGTCAAACCCAACTATTCAATGACCTAGTTACTAACAGCTAACTGGTCAAACCCAACTATTCAATGATCTAGTTACTAACAGCTAACTGGTCAAACCCAACTATTCAAGTACCTAGTTACTAACAGTTAACTGGTCAAACCCAACTATTCAATGACCTAGTTACTAACAGCTAACTGGTCAAACCCGACTATTCAATGACCTAGTTACTAACAGCTAACTGGTCAAACCCAACTATTCAATGACCTAGTTACTAACAGCTAACTTGTCAAACCCAACTATTCAATGACCTAGTTACTAACAGCTAACTGGTCAAACCCAACTATTAAATGACCTAGTTACTAACAGTTAACTGGTCAAACCCAACTATTCAATGACCTAGTTACTAACAGTTAACTGGTCAAACCAAACTATTCAATGACCTAGTTATTAACAGATAACTGGTCAAACCCAACTATGCAATGATCTAGTTACTAACAGTTAACTGGTCAAACCCAACTATTCAATGACCTAGTTACTAACAGCTAACTGGTCAAACCCAACTATTCAATGACCTAGTTACTAACAGTTAACTGTTCAAACCCAACTATTCAATGACCTAGTTACTAACAGTTAACTGGTCAAACCCAACTATTCAATGACCTAGTTACTAACAGCTAACTGGTCAAACCCAACTATTCAAGGATCTAGTTACTAACAGTTAACTGGTCAACCCCAACTATTCAATGACCTAGTTACTAACAGTTAACTGGTCAAACCCAAATATACAATGATCTAGTTACTAACAGCTAACTGGTCAAACCCAACTATTCAATTACCTTGTTACTAACAGCTAACTGGTCAAACCCAACTATTCAGTGACCTAGTTATTTACAGTTAACTAGTCAAACCCAACTATTCAATGACCTAGTTACTAACAGTTAACTGGTCAAACCCAACTATTCAATGACCTAGTTACTAACAGTTAACTGGTCAAACCCAACTATTCAATGACCTAGTTACTAACAGTTAACTGGTCAAACCCAACTATTCAATGACCTAGTTACTAACAGCTAACTGGTCAAACCCAACTATTCAATGACCTAGTTACTAACAGCTAACTGGTCAAACCCAACTATTCAATGACCTAGTTACTAACAGCTAACTGGTCAAACCCAAGTATTCAATGATCTAGTTACTAACAGTTAACTGGTCAAACCCAACTATTCAATGTTCTAGTTACTAACAGTTAACTGGTCAAACCCAACTATTCAATGACCTAGTTACTAACAGTTAACTGGTCAAACCCAACTATTCAATGACCTAGTTACTAACAGTTAACTGGTCAAACCCAACTATTCAATGTCCTAGTTACTAACAGTTAACTGGTCAAACCAAACTATTTAATGACCTAGTTACTAACAGTTAACTGGTCAAACCAAACTATTCAATGACCTAGTTACTAACAGTAAACTGGTCAAACCCAACTATTCAATGATCTAGTTACTAACAGCTAACTGGTCAAACCCAACTATTCAATGACCTAGTTACTAACAGTTAACTGGTCAAACCCAACTATTCAATGATCTACTTACTAACAGCTAACTGGTCAAACCCAACTATTCAATGACCTAGTTACTAACAGCTAACTTATCAAACCCAACTATTCAATGACCTAGTTACTAACAGCTAGCTTGTCAAACCCAACTATTCAATGACCTAGTTACAAACAGTTAACTGGTCAAACCCAACTATTTAATGATCTAGTTACTAACAGCTAACTGGTCAAACCCAACTATTCAATGAGATAGTTACTAACAGTTAACTGGTCAAACCAAACTATTCAATGACCTAGTTACTAACAGCTAACTTGTCAAACCCAACTGTTCAATGACATAGTTACTAACAGCTAACTGGTCAAACCCAACTATTCAATGACCTAGTTACTAACAGCTAACTGGTCAAACCCAACTATTCAATGATCTAGTTACTAACAGCTAACTGGTCAAACCCAACTATTCAAGTACCTAGTTACTAACAGTTAACTGGTCAAACCCAACTATTCAATGACCTAGTTACTAACAGCTAACTGGTCAAACCCGACTATTCAATGACCTAGTTACTAACAGCTAACTGGTCAAACCCAACTATTCAATGACCTAGTTACTAACAGCTAACTTGTCAAACCCAACTATTCAATGACCTAGTTACTAACAGCTAACTGGTCAAACCCAACTATTCAATGACCTAGTTACTAACAGCTAACTGGTCAAACCCAACTATTCAATGACCTAGTTACTAACAGCTAACTTGTCAAACCCAACTATTCAATGACCTAGTTACTAACAGCTAACTTGTCAAACCCAACTATTCAATGACCTAGTTACTAACAGCTAACTGGTCAAACCCAACTATTCAATGACCTAGTTACTAACAGCTAACTTGTCAAACCCAACTATTCAATGACCTAGTTACTAACAGCTAACAGGTGAAACCCATCTATTCAATGACCTAGTTACTAACAGCAAAATGTTCAAACCCAACTATTCAATGATCTAATTACTAACAGCTAACTGGTCAAACCCAACTATTCAATGACCTAGTTACTAACAGTTAACTGGTCAAACCCAACTATTCAATGACCTAGTTACTAACAGCTAACTGGTCAAACCCAAATATTTAATGACCTAGTTACTAACAGCTAACTGGTCAAACCCAACTATTCAATGACATAGTTACTAACAGCTAACTGGTCAAACCCAACTATTCAATGACCTAGTTACTAACAGCTAACTAGTCAAACCCAACTATTCAATGATCTAGTTACTAACAGTTAACTGGTCAAACCCAACTATTCAATGACCTAGTTACTAACAGCTAACTGGTCAAATCCAACTATTCAATGATCTAGTTACTAACAGTTAACTGGTCAAACCCAACTATTCAATGACCTAGTTATTAACAGCTAACTGGTCAAACCCAACTATTCAATGATCTAGTTACTAACAGCTAACTGGTCAAACCCAACTATTCAATGACCTAGTTACTAACAGTTACCTGGTCAAACCCAACTATTCAATGATCTAGTTACTAACAGCTAACTGGTCAAACCCAACTATTCAATGACCTAGTTACTAACAGTTAACTGGTCAAACCCAACTATTCAATGATCTAGTTACTAACAGTTAACTGGTCAAACCCAACTATTCAATGACCTTGTTACTAACAGCTAACTGGTCAAACCCAACTATTCAATGATCTAGTTACTAACAGCTAACTGGTCAAACCCAACTATTCAATGACCTAGTTACTAACAGTTAACTGGTCAAACCCAACTATTCAATGACCTAGTTACTAACAGCTAACTGGTCAAACCCAACTATTCAATGATCTAGTCACTAACAGCTAACTGGTCAAACCCAACTATTCAATGATCAAGTTACTAACAGCTAACTGGTCAAACCCAACTATTCAATGATCTAGTTACTAACAGCTAACTGGTCAATCCAAACTATTCAATGATCTAGTTACTAACAGTTAACTGGTCAAACCAACTATTCAATGACCTAGTTACTGACAGTTAACTGGTCAAACCCAACTATTCAATGACCTAGTTACTAACAGCAAACTGGTCAAACCCAACTATTCAATGATCTAGTTACTAACAGTTAACTGGTCAAACCCAACTATTCAATGACCTAGTTACTAACAGCTACCGGGTCAAACCCAACTATTCAATGATCTAGTTACTAACAGTTAACTGGTCAAACCAACTATTCAATGACCTAGTTACTAACAGTTAACTGGTCAAACCCAACTATTCAATGACGTACTTACTAACAGCTAATTGGTCAAACCCAACTATTCAATGACCTAGTTACTAACAGTTAACTAGTCAAACCCAACTATTCAATGACCTAGTTACTAACAGCTAACTGGTCAAACCCAACTATTCAATGATCTAGTTACTAACAGCTAACTGGTCAAACCCAACTATTCAATGACCTAGTTACTAACAGTTAACTGGTCAAACCCAACTATTCAATGACCTAGTTACTAACAGCTAACTGGTCAAACCCAACTATTCAATGATCTAGTCACTAACAGCTAACTGGTCAAACCCAACTATTCAATGATCTAGTTACTAACAGCTAACTGGTCAAACCCAACTATTCAATGACCTAGTTACTAACAGTTAACTGGTCAAACCCAACTATTCAATGACCTAGTTACTAACAGTTAACTGGTCAAACCCAACTATTCAATGATCTAGTTACTAACAGTTAACTGGTCAAACCCAACTATTCAATGACCTAGTTACTAACAGCTAACTGGTCAAACCCAACTATTCCATGATCTAGTTACTAACAGCTAACTGGTCAAACCCAACTATTCAATGATCTAGTTACTAACAGCTTACTGGTCAAACCCAACTATTCAATGACCTAGTTACTAACAGCTAAGTGGTCAAACCCAACTATTCAATGATCTAGTTACTAACAGTTAACCGGTCAAACCCAAATATTCAATGATCTAGTTACTAACAGCTAACTGGTCAAACCCAACTATTCAATGACCTAGTTACTAACAGCTAACTGGTCAAACCCAACTATTCAATGACCTAGTTACTAACAGTTAACTGGTCAAACCCAAATATTCAATGATCTAGTTACTAACAGCTAACTGGTCAAACCCAAATATTCAATGACCTAGTTACTAACAGCTAACTGGTCAAACCCAACTATTCAATGACCTAGTTACTAACAGCTAACTGTTCAAACCCAACTATTCAATGATCTAGTTACTAACAGCTAACCGGTCAATCCAAACTATTCAATGATCTAGTTACTAACAGTTAACTGGTCAAACCAACTATTCAATGACCTAGTTACTGACAGTTAACTGGTCAAACCCAACTATTCAATGACCTAGTTACTAACAGCAAACTGGTCAAACCCAACTATTCAATGATCTAGTTACTAACAGTTAACTTGTCAAACCCAACTATTCAATGACCTAGTTACTAACAGCTACCTGGTCAAACCCAACTATTCAATGATCTAGTTACTAACAGTTAACTGGTCAAACCCAACTATTCAATGACCTAGTTACTAACAGTTAACTGGTCAAACCCAACTATTCAATGACCTAGTTACTAACAGCTAACTGGTCAAACCCAACTATTCAATGACCTAGTTACTAACAGCTAACTGGTCAAACCCAACTATTCAATGACCTAGTTACTAACAGCTAACTGGTCAAACCCAAGTATTCAATGATCTAGTTACTAACAGTTAACTGGTCAAACCCAACTATTCAATGTTCTAGTTACTAACAGTTAACTGGTCAAACCCAACTATTCAATGACCTAGTTACTAACAGTTAACTGGTCAAACCCAACTATTCAATGACCTAGTTACTAACAGTTAACTGGTCAAACCCAACTATTCAATGTCCTAGTTACTAACAGTTAACTGGTCAAACCAAACTATTTAATGACCTAGTTACTAACAGTTAACTGGTCAAACCAAACTATTCAATGACCTAGTTACTAACAGTAAACTGGTCAAACCCAACTATTCAATGATCTAGTTACTAACAGCTAACTGGTCAAACCCAACTATTCAATGACCTAGTTACTAACAGTTAACTGGTCAAACCCAACTATTCAATGATCTACTTACTAACAGCTAACTGGTCAAACCCAACTATTCAATGACCTAGTTACTAACAGCTAACTTATCAAACCCAACTATTCAATGACCTAGTTACTAACAGCTAGCTTGTCAAACCCAACTATTCAATGACCTAGTTACAAACAGTTAACTGGTCAAACCCAACTATTTAATGATCTAGTTACTAACAGCTAACTGGTCAAACCCAACTATTCAATGAGATAGTTACTAACAGTTAACTGGTCAAACCAAACTATTCAATGACCTAGTTACTAACAGCTAACTTGTCAAACCCAACTGTTCAATGACATAGTTACTAACAGCTAACTGGTCAAACCCAACTATTCAATGACCTAGTTACTAACAGCTAACTGGTCAAACCCAACTATTCAATGATCTAGTTACTAACAGCTAACTGGTCAAACCCAACTATTCAAGTACCTAGTTACTAACAGTTAACTGGTCAAACCCAACTATTCAATGACCTAGTTACTAACAGCTAACTGGTCAAACCCGACTATTCAATGACCTAGTTACTAACAGCTAACTGGTCAAACCCAACTATTCAATGACCTAGTTACTAACAGCTAACTTGTCAAACCCAACTATTCAATGACCTAGTTACTAACAGCTAACTGGTCAAACCCAACTATTCAATGACCTAGTTACTAACAGCTAACTGGTCAAACCCAACTATTCAATGACCTAGTTACTAACAGCTAACTTGTCAAACCCAACTATTCAATGACCTAGTTACTAACAGCTAACTTGTCAAACCCAACTATTCAATGACCTAGTTACTAACAGCTAACTGGTCAAACCCAACTATTCAATGACCTAGTTACTAACAGCTAACTTGTCAAACCCAACTATTCAATGACCTAGTTACTAACAGCTAACAGGTGAAACCCATCTATTCAATGACCTAGTTACTAACAGCAAAATGTTCAAACCCAACTATTCAATGATCTAATTACTAACAGCTAACTGGTCAAACCCAACTATTCAATGACCTAGTTACTAACAGTTAACTGGTCAAACCCAACTATTCAATGACCTAGTTACTAACAGCTAACTGGTCAAACCCAAATATTTAATGACCTAGTTACTAACAGCTAACTGGTCAAACCCAACTATTCAATGACCTAGTTACTAACAGCTAACTGGTCAAACCCAACTATTCAATGACCTAGTTACTAACAGCTAACTAGTCAAACCCAACTATTCAATGATCTAGTTACTAACAGTTAACTGGTCAAACCCAACTATTCAATGACCTAGTTACTAACAGCTAACTGGTCAAATCCAACTATTCAATGATCTAGTTACTAACAGTTAACTGGTCAAACCCAACTATTCAATGACCTAGTTACTAACAGCTAACTGGTCAAACCCAACTATTCAATGATCTAGTTACTAACAGCTAACTGGTCAAACCCAACTATTCAATGACCTAGTTACTAACAGTTACCTGGTCAAACCCAACTATTCAATGATCTAGTTACTAACAGCTAACTGGTCAAACCCAACTATTCAATGACCTAGTTACTAACAGCTAACTGGTCAAACCCAACTATTCAATGACCTAGTTACTAACAGTTATCTGGTTAAACCCAAATATTCAATGATCTAGTTACTAACAGCTAACTGGTCAAACCCAACTATTCAATGACCTAGTTACTAACAGCTAACTGTTCAAACCCAACTATTCAATGATCTAGTTACTAACAGCTAACCGGTCAATCCAAACTATTCAATGACCTAGTTACTAACAGTTAACTGGTCAAACCAACTATTCAATGACCTAGTTACTGACAGTTAACTGGTCAAACCCAACTATTCAATGACCTAGTTACTAACAGCAAACTGGTCAAACCCAACTATTCAATGATCTAGTTACTAACAGTTAACTTGTCAAACCCAACTATTCAATGACCTAGTTACTAACAGCTACCTGGTCAAACCCAACTATTCAATGATCTAGTTACTAACAGTTAACTGGTCAAACCAACTATTCAATGACCTAGTTATTAACAGTTAACTGGTCAAACCCAACTATTCAATGACGTACTTACTAACAGCTAATTGGTCAAACCCAACTATTCAATGACCTAGTTACTAACAGTTAACTAGTCAAACCCAACTATTCAATGACCTAGTTACTAACAGTTAACTGGTCAAACCCAACTATTCAATGACCTAGTTACTAACAGTTAACTGGTCAAACCCAACTATTCAATGACCTAGTTACTAACAGTTAACTGGTCAAACCCAACTATTCAATGACCTAGTTACTAACAGCTAACTGGTCAAACCCAACTATTCAATGACCTAGTTACTAACAGCTAACTGGTCAAACCCAACTATTCAATGACCTAGTTACTAACAGCTAACTGGTCAAACCCAACTATTCAATGATCTAGTTACTAACAGTTAACTGGTCAAACCAACTATTCAATGACCTAGTTACTAACAGCTAACTGGTCAAACCCAACTATTCAATGACCTAGTTACTAACAGCTAACTGGTCAAACCAAACTATTCAATGACCTATTTACTAACAGCTAACTGGTCAAACCCAACTATTCAATGACCTAGTTACTAACAGCTAACTGGTCAAACCCAACTATTCAATGATCTAGTTACTAACAGTTAACTGGTCAAACCCAACTATTCAATGACCTAGTTACTAACAGCTAACTGGTCAAATCCAACTATTCAATGATCTAGTTACTAACAGTTAACTGGTCGAACCCAACTATTCAATGACCTAGTTACTAACAGCTAACTGGTCAAACCCAACTATTCAATGATCTAGTTACTAACAGCTAACTGGTCAAACCCAACTATTCAATGACCTAGTTACTAACAGCTAACTGGTCAAACCCAAATATTCAATGACCTAGTTACTAACAGCTAACTGGTCAAACCCAACTATTCAATGATCTAGTTACTAACAGCTAACTGGTCAAACCCAACTATTCAATGACCTAGTTACTAACAGTTAACTGGTCAAACCCAACTATTCAATGACCTAGTTACTAACAGCTAACTGGTCAAACCCAACTATTCAATGATCTAGTCACTAACAGCTAACTGGTCAAACCCAACTATTCAATGATCTAGTTACTAACAGCTAACTGGTCAAACCCAACTATTCAATGACCTAGTTAGTAACAGTTAACTGGTCAAACCCAACTATTCATTGACCTAGTTACTAACAGCAAACTGGTCAAACCCAACTATTCAATGATCTAGTTACTAACAGCAAACTGGTCAAACCCAACTATTCAATGATCTAGTTACTAACAGCTAACTGGTCAAACCCAACTATTCAATGACCTGGTTACTAACAGCTAACTGGTCAAACCCAACTATTCAATGATCTAGTTACTAACAGTTAACTGGTCAAACCCAACTATTCAATGACCTAGTTACTAACAGCTAACTGGTCAAATACAACTATTCAATGATCTAGTTACTAACAGTTAACTGGTCAAACCCAACTATTCAATGACCTAGTTACTAACAGCTAACTGGTCAAACCCAACTATTCAATGATCTAGTTACTAACACCTAACTGGTCAAACCCAACTATTCAATGACCTAGTTACTAACAGTTACCCGGTCAAACCCAACTATTCAATGATCTAGTTACTAACAGCTAACTGGTCAAACCCAACTATTCAATGACCTAGTTACTAACAGTTAACTGGTCAAACCCAACTATTCAATGATCTAGTTACTAACAGTTAACTGGTCAAACCCAACTATTCAATGACCTAGTTACTAACAGCTAACTGGTCAAACCCAACTATTCAATGATCTAGTTACTAACAGCTAACTGGTCAAACCCAACTATTCAATGACCTAGTTACTAACAGTTAACTGGTCAAACCCAACTATTCAATGACCTAGTTACTAACAGCTAACTGGTCAAACCCAACTATTCAATGATCTAGTCACTAACAGCTAACTGGTCAAACCCAACTATTCAATGATCTAGTTACTAACAGCTAACTGGTCAAACCCAACTATTCAATGACCTAGTTACTAACAGTTAACTGGTCAAACCCAACTATTCAATGACCTAGTTACTAACAGTTAACTGGTCAAACCCAACTATTCAATGATCTAGTTACTAACAGTTAACTGGTCAAACCCAACTATTCAATGACCTAGTTACTAACAGCTAACTGGTCAAACCCAACTATTCCATGATCTAGTTACTAACAGCTAACTGGTCAAACCCAACTATTCAATGACCTAGTTACTAACAGCTAAGTGGTCAAACCCAACTATTCAATGATCTAGTTACTAACAGTTAACTGGTCAAACCCAAATATTCAATGATCTAGTTACTAACAGCTAACTGGTCAAACCCAACTATTCAATGACCTAGTTACTAACAGCTAACTGGTCAAACCCAACTATTCAATGACCTAGTTACTAACAGTTAACTGGTTAAACCCAAATATTCAATGATCTAGTTACTAACAGCTAACTGGTCAAACCCAACTATTCAATGACCTAGTTACTAACAGCTAACTGGTCAAACCAACTATTCAATGATCTAGTTACTAACAGCTAACTGGTCAATCCAAACTATTCAATGATCTAGTTACTAACAGCTAACTGGTCAAACCCAACTATTCAATGACCTAGTTACTAACAGCTAACTGGTCAAACCCAAATATTCAATGATCTAGTTACTAACAGCTAACTGGTCAAACCCAACTATTCAATGACCTAGTTACTAACAGTTAACTGGTCAAACCCAAATATTCAATGATCTAGTTACTAACAGCTAACTGGTCAAACCCAACTATTCAATGACCTAGTTACTAACAGTTAACTGGTCAAACCCAAATATTCAATGATCTAGTTACTAACAGTTAACTGGTCAAACCCAAATATTCAATGATCTAGTTACTAACAGCTAACTGGTCAAACCCAACTATTCAATGACCTAGTTACTAACAGCTAACTGGTCAAACCAACTATTCAATGACCTAGTTACTAACAGCTAACTGGTCAAACCCAACTATTCAATGATCTAGTTACTAACAGTTAACTGGTCAAACCAACTATTCAATGACCTAGTTACTGACAGTTAACTGGTCAAACCCAACTATTCAATGACCTAGTTACTAACAGCAAACTGGTCAAACCCAACTATTCAATGATCTAGTTACTAACAGTTAACTGGTCAAACCCAACTATTCAATGACCTAGTTACTAACAGCTACCTGGTCAAACCCAACTATTCAATGATCTAGTTACTAACAGTTAACTGGTCAAACCAACTATTCAATGACCTAGTTACTAACAGTTAACTGGTCAAACCCAACTATTCAATGACGTACTTACTAACAGCTAATTGGTCAAACCCAACTATTCAATGATCTAGTTACTAACAGTTAACTGGTCAAACCCAACTATTCAATGACCTAGTTACTAACAGCTACCTGGTCAAACCCAACTATTCAATGATCTAGTTACTAACAGTTAACTGGTCAAACCAACTATTCAATGACCTAGTTACTAACAGTTAACTGGTCAAACCCAACTATTCAATGACGTACTTACTAACAGCTAACTGGTCAAACCCAACTATTCCATGATCTAGTTACTAACAGTTAACTGGTCAAACCCAACTATTCAATGACGTACTTACTAACAGTTAACTGGTCAAACCCAAATATTCAATGATCTAGTTACTAACAGCTAACTGGTCAAACCCAACTATTCAATGACCTAGTTACTAACAGCTAACTGGTCAAACCCAACTATTCCATGACCTAGTTACTAACAGTTAACTGGTTAAACCCAAATATTCAATGATCTAGTTACTAACAGCTAACTGGTCAAACCCAACTATTCAATGACCTAGTTACTAACAGCTAACTGGTCAAACCCAACTATTCAATGATCTAGTTACTAACAGCTAACTGGTCAATCCAAACTATTCAATGATCTAGTTACTAACAGTTAACTGGTCAAACCAACTATTCAATGACCTAGTTACTGACAGTTAACTGGTCAAACCCAACTATTCAATGACCTAGTTACTAACAGCAAACTGGTCAAACCCAACTATTCAATGATCTAGTTACTAACAGTTAACTGGTCAAACCCAACTATTCAATGACCTAGTTACTAACAGCTACCTGGTCAAACCCAACTATTCAATGATCTAGTTACTAACAGTTAACTGGTCAAACCAACTATTCAATGACCTAGTTACTAACAGTTAACTGGTCAAACCCAACTATTCAATGACGTACTTACTAACAGCTAATTGGTCAAACCCAACTATTCAATGACCTAGTTACTAACAGTTAACTAGTCAAACCCAACTATTCAATGACCTAGTTACTAACAGTTAACTGGTCAAACCCAACTATTCAATGACCTAGTTACTAACAGTTAACTGGTCAAACCCAACTATTCAATGACCTAGTTACTAACAGTTAACTGGTCAAACCCAACTATTCAATGACCTAGTTACTAACAGCTAACTGGTCAAACCCAACTATTCAATGACCTAGTTACTAACAGTTAACTGGTCAAACCCAACTATTCAATGACCTAGTTACTAACAGTTAACTGGTCAAACCCAACTATTCAATGACCTAGTTACTAACAGCTAACTGGTCAAACCCAACTATTCAATGACCTAGTTACTAACAGCTATCTGGTCAAACCCAACTATTCAATGACCTAGTTACTAACAGCTAACTGGTCAAACCCAACTATTCAATGATCTAGTTACTAACAGTTAACTGGTCAAACCCAACTATTCAATGACCTAGTTACTAACAGCTAACTGGTCAAACCAACTATTCAATGATCTAGTTACTAACAGCTAACTGGTCAATCCAAACTATTCAATGATCTAGTTACTAACAGCTAACTGGTCAAACCCAACTATTCAATGACCTAGTTACTAACAGCTAACTGGTCAAACCCAAATATTCAATGATCTAGTTACTAACAGCTAACTGGTCAAACCCAACTATTCAATGACCTAGTTACTAACAGTTAACTGGTCAAACCCAAATATTCAATGATCTAGTTACTAACAGCTAACTGGTCAAACCCAACTATTCAATGACCTAGTTACTAACAGTTAACTGGTCAAACCCAAATATTCAATGATCTAGTTACTAACAGTTAACTGGTCAAACCCAAATATTCAATGATCTAGTTACTAACAGCTAACTGGTCAAACCCAACTATTCAATGACCTAGTTACTAACAGCTAACTGGTCAAACCAACTATTCAATGACCTAGTTACTAACAGCTAACTGGTCAAACCCAACTATTCAATGATCTAGTTACTAACAGTTAACTGGTCAAACCAACTATTCAATGACCTAGTTACTGACAGTTAACTGGTCAAACCCAACTATTCAATGACCTAGTTACTAACAGCAAACTGGTCAAACCCAACTATTCAATGATCTAGTTACTAACAGTTAACTGGTCAAACCCAACTATTCAATGACCTAGTTACTAACAGCTACCTGGTCAAACCCAACTATTCAATGATCTAGTTACTAACAGTTAACTGGTCAAACCAACTATTCAATGACCTAGTTACTAACAGTTAACTGGTCAAACCCAACTATTCAATGACGTACTTACTAACAGCTAATTGGTCAAACCCAACTATTCAATGATCTAGTTACTAACAGTTAACTGGTCAAACCCAACTATTCAATGACCTAGTTACTAACAGCTACCTGGTCAAACCCAACTATTCAATGATCTAGTTACTAACAGTTAACTGGTCAAACCAACTATTCAATGACCTAGTTACTAACAGTTAACTGGTCAAACCCAACTATTCAATGACGTACTTACTAACAGCTAACTGGTCAAACCCAACTATTCCATGATCTAGTTACTAACAGTTAACTGGTCAAACCCAACTATTCAATGACGTACTTACTAACAGTTAACTGGTCAAACCCAAATATTCAATGATCTAGTTACTAACAGCTAACTGGTCAAACCCAACTATTCAATGACCTAGTTACTAACAGCTAACTGGTCAAACCCAACTATTCCATGACCTAGTTACTAACAGTTAACTGGTTAAACCCAAATATTCAATGATCTAGTTACTAACAGCTAACTGGTCAAACCCAACTATTCAATGACCTAGTTACTAACAGCTAACTGGTCAAACCCAACTATTCAATGATCTAGTTACTAACAGCTAACTGGTCAATCCAAACTATTCAATGATCTAGTTACTAACAGTTAACTGGTCAAACCAACTATTCAATGACCTAGTTACTGACAGTTAACTGGTCAAACCCAACTATTCAATGACCTAGTTACTAACAGCAAACTGGTCAAAGCCAACTATTCAATGATCTAGTTACTAACAGTTAACTGGTCAAACCCAACTATTCAATGACCTAGTTACTAACAGCTACCTGGTCAAACCCAACTATTCAATGATCTAGTTACTAACAGTTAACTGGTCAAACCAACTATTCAATGACCTAGTTACTAACAGTTAACTGGTCAAACCCAACTATTCAATGACGTACTTACTAACAGCTAATTGGTCAAACCCAACTATTCAATGACCTAGTTACTAACAGTTAACTAGTCAAACCCAACTATTCAATGACCTAGTTACTAACAGTTAACTGGTCAAACCCAACTATTCAATGACCTAGTTACTAACAGTTAACTGGTCAAACCCAACTATTCAATGACCTAGTTACTAACAGTTAACTGGTCAAACCCAACTATTCAATGACCTAGTTACTAACAGCTAACTGGTCAAACCCAACTATTCAATGACCTAGTTACTAACAGCTATCTGGTCAAACCCAACTATTCAATGACCTAGTTACTAACAGCTAACTGGTCAAACCCAACTATTCAATGATCTAGTTACTAACAGTTAACTGGTCAAACCCAACTATTCAATGACCTAGTTACTAACAGCTAACTGGTCAAACCCAACTATTCAATGACCTAGTTACTAACAGCTAACTGGTCAAACCCAACTATTCAATGACCTAGTTACTAACAGCTAACTGGTCAAACCCAACTATTCAATGACCTAGTTACTAACAGCTAACTGGTCAAACCCAACTATTCAATGATCTAGTTACTAACAGTTAACTGGTCAAACCCAACTATTCAATGACCTAGTTACTAACAGCTAACTGGTCAAATCCAACTATTCAATGATCTAGTTACTAACAGTTAACTGGTCGAACCCAACTATTCAATGACCTAGTTACTAACAGCTAACTGGTCAAACCCAACTATTCAATGATCTAGTTACTAACAGCTAACTGGTCAAACCCAACTATTCAATGATCTAGTTACTAACAGCTAACTGGTCAAACCCAACTATTCAATAACGTACTTACTAACGGCTAACTGGTCAAACCCAACTATTCAATGACCTAGTTACTAACAGTTAACTAGTCAAACCCAACTATTCAATGACTAGTTACTAACAGCTAACTGGTCAAACCAAACTATTCAATGACCTAGTTACTAACAGCTAACTGGTCAAACCCAACTATTCAATGACCTAGTTACTAACAGCTAACTGGTCAAACCCAACTATTCAATGACCTAGTTACTAACAGCTAACTGGTCAAACGCAACTATTCAATGACCTAGTTACTAACAGCTAACTGGTCAAACCCAATTATTCAATGACCTAGTTACTAACAGCTAACTGGTCAAATCCAACTATTCAATGATCTAGTTACTAACAATTAACTGGTCAAACCCAACTATTCAATGACCTAGTTACTTACAGCTAACTGGTCAAACCCAACTATTCAATGACCTAGTTACTAACAGCTAACTGGTCAAACCCAACTTTTCAATGACCTAGTTACTAACAGCTAACTGGTCAAACCCAACTATTCAATGACCTAGTTACTAACAGCTAACTGGTCAAACCCAACTATTCAATGACCTAGTTACTGACAGCTAACTTGTCAAACCCAACTATTCAATGACCTAGTTACTAACAGCTAACTGGTCAAACCCAACTATTCAATGACCTAGTTACTAACAGCTAACTGGTCAAACCCAACTATTCAATGACCTAGTTACTAACAGCTAACTGGTCAAACCCAACTATTCAATGACCTAGTTACTCACAGTTAACTGGTCAAACCCAACTATTCAATGATCTAGTTACTAACAGCTAACTGGTCAAACCCAACTATTCAATGATCTAGTTACTAACAGCTAACTGGTCAAACCCAACTATTCAATGACCTAGTTACTAACAGCTAACTGGTCAAACCCAACTATCCAATGACCTAGTTACTCACAGTTAACTGGTCAAACCCAACTATTCAATGATCTAGTTACTAACAGCTAACTGGTCAAACCCAACTATTCAATGACCTAGTTACTAACAGCTAACTGGTCAAACCCAACTATTCAATGACCTAGTTACTAACAGTTAACTGGTCAAACCCCACTATTCAATGATCTAGTTACTAACAGCTAACTGGTCAAACCCAACTATTCAATGACCTAGTTACTAACAGCTAACTGGTCAAACCCAACTATTCAATGATCTAGTTACTAACAGCTAACTGGTCAAACCCAACTATTAAATGACCTATTTTCTGATCCTGTCGCAAGCACGTGGACCGCACATTGTCATAAGGATTTTGAAGTTGATGTCATCCTCAATGCCCGTAAGTCGGTGATTAATTTCGATGACTCTATTTGGATAAAAAAATCTAATAGTGCCCCATTCGACGTGAGTATGGACGCCAACGATTCTACGGAGGTTACTGATCTTATCGGCCTTCTTTTCTCTATGAAGGAAGAATTCCCCCAACGTGGGCGGTGGTTTGTACCGTGATGACGGTCTTTTGACCATGACAAAGTGCGGCCCACGTGTTTCCGACAGGTTCAGAAAAGAACTCACATCCTTCTTTAAAGGCCTCAACATCTCCATAGAGGTTGAGGCCAACTTCTCGGTCGTTAATTACCTCGCCGTTACCCTCAATTTGTCGAATGGCTTGCACTACCCGTATAGAAAGCCGAATGATACGCTTAATTACATAAGTAAGCATTCTAACCAGCCGTCAGTACGTTGAGACAGATAAGATCATGAGAGTTGGGAAGGAACTCCTTGAAAGATACTCTCTGCATGATAATCAAAAACTCACACCCAGGGAAATTGCCCAGCAATACCGCAGTGAATCCATAGATGAAGCACTGCATGCTTATCAGCAAAAAATCATGCATGGATATATTGCCAGGAAGCTCCATATTGAGAGTAATATAGATAAGCAAAGTAGTCCATCTTGGACCAACAACCGCTATATTGGCTCCCACTTTGAAGGATACGCTTTTGCAATCCAAGAACAAGAAATCAACACAAAATACCTGATTCACAAAGGAGATGGGGATGCAGGCAAAACACCTAGATGTGACAATAAATGTACACTCTGCAGAATTAACATCGAAGATGTCACCCAATCATAAGCAGCTGTCCAAAGATGTCATCACGGTACTCTCTACATATGAGGATTGATGTAGTGGTCAAAGCACTGGACAATACAATCAGTAGAAAAGATTGTCTCGACAATAAACTAATTAAAAGTTACAGCAATGTGGAGGACTTATACATATAGAATATGAAAGAGTACTGGTGGAATGTACCTGTCAAAACCCCAATAAAATGCAAGAATAACAGAGCAGATTTAATTATATGGGACAGGGTGGAAGTTAACTGCCCAGCAGATGCCAATATAATACTAAAGATTAACGAAAAGGAGAATATCTATGCAGAACTAATGAGAAATCTGCAGATACTCAATCCTGATTATACCTTCAGATTTATGCCTGCGATTATTGGGGCACTGGGATATATTAGTAACTGCCTCAATACAAATCTTCAGAAGCTAGGCTTCACAGGAACAGATAGAATACGACTAGTTAGAAAATCACAAGTACCATCCATTAATGGAACAATAAAAATATGTAAAACATTCCCAAAATTCTGCATCTAATAACTGCATGTACACATGTACAGATACTAAGCATATGCACATGCAAATATATAACTCAAAACATACACATCCATACTTACAATAACATCCATACCTGCACACAGATGCAGAAATGCATATATATCTTCCTAGTTGATGTTGTGTAAATTCCAATGTGAGAGTCTTGTGTCTATGTTAGAAACCGACTCTCTCTCTCTCTATTGGTAAAGAACATACATACATGCATGTATACATGATGGCTGCCCCCTCGTTATCGAGTATGGCCATTTCACGATATAACATTATAAATAATTATTAATTAATGCTATCGTGCAATTCCTGTAAGTGAAGATTTTTTTTAAAGTGAGCAAAACTGTGCACTGAGCCAATCCCACTCTCTGAGAGACAGTAGCTATAACCCGAAAAGAAGAAAAGATCAACATCATCGTTAACTACTGAGCCACAGCTTTTATACCAGTTATCCCAGTTCCCTGAGTTGCCTTCTCCTAAAAGAATGCCCTGACAAAAACTAGGGGCCCTTCACTCCAAGTGGTTTAACCCCGCGATCGGGTATCCAGCCTGATTATTTCTATGTCCTCGCGCATATGTATATATATATATATATATATATATATATATATATATATATATATATATATATACATGTATATACATATTTACACATTTTTTGGGATGGCCGTTGACTCACATGAGTTCTTCCGCCTCTTCCGCTACATACATAACAATGAAAACTAATTACCAAAAATGTTATTAAGTTGACGTTAGATAGACATATGTATGCGTATAGATCAGGTCTGACCTGGGATTAAACAAATTATATTTTGTCGACTACAGAAGGGTAAATCACAAAGGCAATCCTTGTAAAATTTGAACTCAAAATGCCAAGAAACGCGATTAAATACTATCAGGCATTTTGTCGGATGCTCATCCGATTCAGCCATCTACCACCCCTACTTATAATTTGATATTGATTTCCTCAGATATAGGGTCAGGAAGATATAATTGAATTGATAGATACTCGGCATTCAAGAGGTACTTTATTTTATCGGCAATGGAAGGGTTAGAATCGACCAGGGTGAGTTTTTAACTCAATTAAGCTCTACAAGTCTTTCCTGTTCAATATGAACAGACAATTATTAATAACGTCTATCACTCAGGATATCATATTTCCTCAAACAGTAATCGATACATATGCGTCAATTGATATTTTAATTTATTTCTAACAACTCATTTAATATTTTTTGGTGCCGTCTTAATTTAATCTTAATAATAAAACAAAGATTAGGTTTCGTGGTGACGTAATTACTGGAATTGTTATTGTTGTGTCAGTTGGTTCTCAACGAGCTGATCTGTGATCAAAGACATTCTAGCTGTGACCATCCTATCTATCTTTCAAGAAAAATTTGCCTGCTTCGGAATGCATTGTTTAATGTGTCCTTCTAATTTTCAAGGCTGTGGCTCGAGGAAATTTCGAGTACGTTGAACGACCAGGTAGAGGAAATGGTGAGAGTAGATAAAAGTAGTAGTCTGCCGGTTCATATGCCACGATTTTAAATCCGCATCAAGTGCTTCTGAGCAACAGACGTGATGGACGTGATTTATCCTACCAGGGAGGATCTATATATCTCATCTGCTCCACATAACGAAAGAAGAACCGCATTTAGCCCCAGCCCGTTGAATTTTGTCATTGTGGGTATCATTGTTATTGTTATTTAAGGCCAAGTCAGCCCTGATCGAGCAATATTATGATTAAAAGTACCAGTAATGCACTGGGTAATTGCTGGCCTTGTGCCTAAAATAGAAACAATTATGATTAAAAGTATTAATGGCGGTGGATTGGCAGTATTGGTAGAGCGTCAGACACCATGCTTTTCAGCATAGAGCTATGACCCTTTACGTTCTTGGTTCAAATCCCGCCGAGGTTAACTTTGCCTTTCATCCTTACGGGGTCGATAAAATAAAGCACCAGTAATGCACCCCACCTAACATCCACTCACCCAACGTCCACCCCACCCAACGTCCACTCCACCCAACGTCCACCCCACCCAACGTCCACTCCACCCAACGTCCAGCCATCGTCTACCCCACCCAACGTCTACCCCACCCAACGTCTACCCCACCCAACGTCCACCCCACCCAACGTCCACTCCACCCATCGTCTACCCCACCCAACGTCTACCCCACCCAACGTCCACTCCACCCAACGTCCACCCATCGTCTACCCCACCCAACGTCCACTCCACCCAACGTCTACCCCACCCAACGTCCACTCCACCCAACATCTACCCCACCCAACGTCCACTCCACCCAACGTCCACCCATCGTCTACCCCACCCAATGTCCACTCCACCCAACGTCAACAAAAAAATTGTGCCAAAATTAGAAACATTTAAGTGCGGTGGATTGAAAGTATCGGTAGAGTGTCGGACAACATGATTTGGGGCATATAGTTACGTCCCTTTACGTTCTGAATTCAAATTCCTCTTTGTCTTTCATCCTTACGGGGTCGGTAAAATAAAGTACCAGTAATACAATGGGATTGATTTAATCGACTTTCCCCTTCCCTTCAAATTGCTCGCCTTGTACCCAAAGTAGAAATAATTATTGCACTTTCTTACATTGAACATGTGTCAGTTCCGCTCCTGCTTCTTGCCACTTGCCACTCGTCTCTGGCGGTTTGTTTTTTGGATATAATTAACAAGTAAGCTAAAACACTGTTTCATAAAACCAACCTAATTTTCTAACGAGTAGGGTAGTCAATCTCCCCCACCCCCAAAACAAGCCGAGACGAAGCTATCCCTGTAAACCCATACATCGCTTCCGTTATATATTACCGCCTGGTTGTCGCGTCTTGCCCCAGTTCTCGTCTCACCAGATTGAAGCGTCTGCTTTTTTGCTACTTGTTGAGGGGACACATTCCATTGGTCAAGCGGTCAATATGCTGCCTACACCCTTTGCATGGAGAACTCGACATGCCGTAGTTATTTATGCGCTGACATGCGTTGAGACTGCGGAATGTGCAAATGTTCTTAGACGATGAACAGGTGTGGTCACCCTTTATCAGGCGTGTCTTTCTGCAGTTCGTCTCTTTGACAAGCTGCGGTCTTGAGTCAGGTAAAGACTGAGACTTGGCGACTGCCATATGGATGTTGCTAGACGTTCACAACTCATTACCAATTAGGCTACCGGAGTGAGGAGGCACTGTCGGTTCGAGACAAACTCTACAGGCACCGAAGAGCTGGCAGACGGGATTGTCTGAGATGCGAGTAAAGCTATGAAACCGTTCTGCACGCACTCGTCCAGTGTCCAAGCATTGCTGACTTGTAGAGTTTCGTCAAACAACTGTTGTCGCGGGTAGGACGGATCCGGCTATCGGTTGACTCCATCAAGAAGATCATCTCACCACCTTTGTTTGGCTGGGAAGGGCAGGTAGTTTTCCTCTATCTGGTGGCTACGGCGAAAGAGGTTTAAAGTCACATTGAAGACACAATCCTCCTTGGCCATCGACTTTTTTCACGTTTCATTTGGAAAGGAAGGTGAGGGTGCAAAGGGAAGTACTGCCCTTCAGTATATTTGTTAAAATGTGGGTGAATGTAGCGAGAGTGGTTCGAGTAAGATGCGGCCGTAAGTTAGAGAGATCAGAGACGAGAGAGGCAGTTTCCTATAGTGCTCATGACGATTTCGTATTTGCGGGGTTCCTAAATTATTCCTGAGTGGAGCTCTCCCTTATTCTTACATTATTACCTATTTTGGTGAATTGGCAGTATCGGTAGAGGGTCACACGCCATGCTTTCTAGCATAGTTACGTCCCTTTGCAGTCTGAGTTCAAATCCCGACTAGGTTAACTTTTCCTTTCATCCTTACGGGGTCGATAAAATAAAGTACCAGTAATGTACTGGGTAATTGCTGGCCTTGTGCCTAAAGTAGAAACAATTATTACCTATTTTGTTCTTTTTCTGATTAATTGATCTATGTAAATCACAACTGTTTCTGTTCATTTGTATTTGTTTGTTGTGTTTCAGCCTTAGCGGCAAATAAACAAAGAATTATTCAATTTACTACTACTACTACTAATAATAATAATAATAATAATAATAATAATGTTTTCTTTATTAACCACAAGGGTTCACATAAAGTAGACATTAAGGACAGTACAGGACAATACAGGACGGTACAAATGGGCATTTCTGCGTGTAAAAAAACAGAGGTTGAAAATAAAATAACAAAGAAAAATTCCCCAATAGGGGGGAGACTTCCAAGGGACATTTGTGGAGAAAGCCCATTAAAAGACCACAGTGGCCCTGACCACCAGGGCAAGTGCCCTCTCCCAGTTTTCCACCTTTAATTTACAGACACATACTCAGAGAAGGCCCATTCATTCGGGCCATACTTGCTTCTCTCACCCATCTTTCAACAAAATGCTGGGAAGAGAGCACTTCCCTCTCTACCCTGATTTTTCTTTTCGAATGAAATTTGAAAAAGTTAATCAGGGCATCACCGAAGAGGTAAGTGCTCGTCTTCAGCCCTTTCAAACGTGTCCACCATACTATCTCTTTCGCCATGGCCACCAGACAGATAAAAACTGCCTGCCCTTCCAGGCTAAAGGAAGGGGGCGGGGCAATCCTCACGATGGACTCAGCTGATAGCTGGATCCGTCCTACACGTGACAGCAGGTGTTCGACATAAACCCACAAGTCAGCAATGCTCGGACACTGGACGAGTGCGTGCAGGACGGTTTCGTCGCCCTGCGCGCATCTCGGACATGCCCGGCTGACGGCACCTCCATGCCTGTAGAGTTTATCCCGAACTGGCAAAGCTCCTCGGTAGCACTGCCAGGCCAGGGATTTCTGGAAGTTGTCCATAGGCCCCGGCCCGAAAGTCCTTCCGAAGAGATTGGCTAGTTGATTTTCGTCGACGCCTAGAGTTTCTCCAAGTACGTCGTCGCTCTTCCCCTCCACTAATCCCCTATAGAAAGCCAAGGTGGAGTTTCCACCGATCACATTGCCCGATTGGTCGAGGGCTGTGAGCGCCTGAAGACATTCCAGTCTCCAAGCGCTCCCTCTCGGTCTTCGCTTGACCCAGGACTGCAGCTCCGTCAAGGAGACGAGCTGGGAAAAAACGTGTCTTGCAAACGGCGACCACACCTGATCACCGTCGAGGAAGAGGTGGAGATGTCGTAGCCTGAGCGCGTGTCTGCGCATCATCAGCCACGGCATGCCCAGCCCTCCACGTAGCGGGTGTTGACAGCAGATGGACCGCCTGACCATCGGAGCGCGTCCCTTCCACAAGAAGCGAAAGAGCAAACGCTCCAGCGCAGTCAGGCGGGGCTTAGGACAAGGTATGACGGTCAGGCGGTAGTAGATGACGGATGCGATGTACGCATTCGCCACCTCCGCTCGACCTTTCAGGGATAGCTTCCTCTCGGCCCATTTCTGGGTGAGAGAAGCCACCCTGCTCGTCACCTCGTCCCAGTTTTTGTCCGTCTGGAGGTCTGGACCGAACCACACCCCTAGCAATTTAACCGGTCCGTCCGTCCAGCGCCCGACGACGCTGTTGGACGGCATGGACCTGCCTCTCCAGGTGCCGAGCTGCAGGCCCACTGACTTTTCCTGGTTGATCATTGCTCCTGTCACCGCTTCGTATTCTCTTAGTGTAGTGCCGATCGCCTCGATGTGTTTGGCGTTCGATACCACTACGGTGACATCGTCCGCATATGCTGACACGGATCTTCCGCATCCTAGTTCGCGCGGGACCCCCCTCAACGTCTCCAGTTTGTGCAGTAATGGCTCGAGAGTCAATACGTACAATAGGGACGAGAGGGGACATCCTTGGCGGACCGAGCGCATGATGCTGAACGGTTCCGAAAGGTGACCGTTCACTCTTACTACAGAGCAGATGTCGCTGTGCATGGCAGCGATCCAGCCTCTGAAGACGGGCCCAAAGCCAGCCGCCCTCAGGACTGCCGTTAGGTAACGATGGTCGACCCTATCGAAGGCTTTCGACTGATCTAAATTGATCAAAGACCCACCCGTGCCAGGTTCCCTAGCTACCCTCTCTACGATGTATCGCATGAGGTGGAGGTTGTCGTGGATGGATCTGTCGGGAATGGCGCATGTCTGTGCTTCTCCCACCAGACCACCAACGAGAAGCGCCAACCTCTTTGCTAGCACCTTGGCCAAAATCTTGAACTCTGTGTTTAGCAGAGTTATGGGCCTAAAATTATCTATGTTATCCCCCTTGTTCGGATCCTTTCTCAGCAGCGCCACCGCTCCTCGGTTCACAGAGCTGGGAATTCTCCCGTTCTGTTGCCAGTTGGAGTAGACGTCCGCCAAGAGGCCTCCGAACAAGTTTGGCATTTGTACGTAAAGTTCATAGGGCAGACCATCCAAACCAGGCGATTTACCCCTTGTGCAACTAGTCATTGCATCCCGTACTTCAGCGGTTGTTATCGGCTTTTCGCAACACTCCGCCTCAGTGGCCGAAAGCCGCGGCAGTCCATCGAGGTAGACACTAAAGTCCATCCCTCGATCCGGCCCGCCACTGCCCCCGAACAGTTGAGCGAAGTGTCGCTGAAAAGCTTCACACATTTGCCCGGGATCGAGTAGCATGCGCCCGTCGTGGTCCACCAAAGACCGGATCGTGGCTTTGTTGCCACGACGCGCCTCCGCCACTCGGGCCCATTGAACGGCTTTCGTCCCCTCGTGTCTGAGAGCACGCACCCTAGCTCTGACAACGCAGCCTTCGTGCTTTGCATTGAAGAATTGGTCAAGGGCCAATTTCGCCGCAAGTACGTCGGTCGCGATGCCTTTGCTAAGCGCCTCTTCTAATTTTCTAACTAATTCTCCCTCTGCTCTATTTTTCTCTATTGCTAAAGTCTTACTAAACCTAATGGACTCTATTCTAATTGCTCTTTTCAGAGCAAACCACCACTTGTTGTTGACGATGGCCCCCGTCAACGCCCGCTTAACTAGTTCGCTAATCCGGTCTCTGTAGTCCTTGCGCGCTGGTAAGGACGCGTTTAGCTTCCAGTAGCCGGGTCCTTGTCTATGAAGCCTATCTAAGTCAAGCACACAGATCACGAATTTGTGGTCCGTGTAGCTGACTATCTTGAATTGTGGACAGCCTATGCTAGACCTATCTATTTCCCTACAAAATACTCTATCTAGATATGATCTGGATGACCCTATGCGATTTGTCCAAGTCCACATTGGTACATTCGGGAAATTCATTCGGTACCTGTCAGACAGTTCAAAACGTCTGAGCAGGTTGGTGAGACTCTTGCACCCTCCTTCCCTATCCACTAATCCCACACAATCCCAGCGTGCATCTAAGATCCCGTTCCAGTCGCCCACTAACACTAAAGAGCGGGACGTTCCAAGAAAGGTCTCCAGACGCCGGAAGAAATCAGGCCGCCCTGCTCCTGTCGGGGCATAGACGGCCACTAACCTGAAAGCTTGCCCGTCTCCGCTGGTCACGTCCAGCACCCCTAACTTACCTTCTGGGTCCAGGAAGATGGCCCGTATGGCAAGATCCAAACCTCTCCGAAAAAGCACAGCAACTCCTCCCCCCGATCCCGGACGGCTGGGAGATGCGTACACATCGTAGCCGCCGAAGATCGGTGCGAAAGCCTGTGCTTCGGAGATTCTGGTCTCGCTGATGGCCACTACATCTATGTTTAGTGACCTGAGGTCGTTGAGCAGGTGGCCCTGCTTCCATGACGACCCCAAGCCACGCGCATTTATGCTGCCTATTCTGAGTGAGGTCATGTTGAAAAGGAGTGGAAAAGATGGGAAAGACCACTTACCTTACTTCTCGTAGGGGAAGGACGGCTTTTCCATCCTTTTCACTGCTTGTGGCCTCCTCAGGAAGGATGTCCTTATAAATCCTCCTGGAGAGTGCTTGTCGGAAGTCTCCGATGTCTTTGGGGAATTTTTGTTTTAGTGTCATGTACGTTTTCTGTGTGATGCGAGTGATTTGTATGTGTGGAGGTGGTGTGAATTTTGGGGTTGTTGTGTAGTCTTTTTCTGTGATGCTGGTGTTGTGTTGGATGTAGTGTAATAATTGCTTGTTGTTCAAATTTAATGCTGTGTAGTGTGTATCGTTTTGGTTGTTTTGTTTTGTTTGCGTTTGTTGTGGGTTTGTTTCTGTTTCGCATTTTGGTGACTTTTGTGGTGTAGGTGATGGTGGTGCTGGGGATAATGATGGTGATGGTGTTGGTGTTTGGGTTGATGGGGTTGGTGATGCTGGTGTGGATGGTGGCATATCTGTCCTAACTTTTTTGTTTCTTAGTTTATTTGTTTCCCTCTGTATTTTGTTTTTGGAGGGGGAAGGAAGAGAATTTTTTCTTTTTTGGTTTCTTTTTTTTTCCGGATATCGTTTCCCACTCCTCGTCGTCACAATCTGTCTCCAGTTGTGATAGGCCGGGGAGTGGAAAATCCTCCACAGCCGTTAGTTTTGGTTGTGGTGTGGTGGATGGTGTAGGCGCTGGTGCTAGTTCTGAAGCGTTGGGTGGTGGTGGTGTTGGTTTTGCTGGTGGTGATAGTGGTGTTGGTTTTGCTACTATTGCTGGGGTTGTTGCTGTTATAGTTGCTTCTGTTGTTGCTGCTACAGTTGTTGCTGCCATCTCTGCTACTGGTGGTGTTGATGGTTGTGTCACTGGGGTGGGTAGGAGAGGTGGCCTCAACCTTTTAGCCTGAGGGCAGAAAGCCCTTAGGTGGGTTCCTTCACCACAAACGACACACCTAGGTCTTCTGCCCTCGACAATTACCGTGAGGTGGCTGCCGTCAGTGAGGTCTATTACCTCTGGGATCTCCTCAATGCCTTTTTGGTCCGCTTGGATCAGGAGCTCCATCCCAGATCCGGACCAGTTTTCCTGCTTTTCTTTTGCTACTGCTATTATTTTCGTGTTGGCTTCGATGCCGGCGAGGACAGCCGCTATTAGCCAGGGAATTTCGATGGCCGGTGGAACGTGGGTCACCCTGATCTTTACGAGTCTCTGGCCACAATAGCTTGGGACGAGTGTGAGGTCGTCACTTTTTAATGGGGCCATGGAGTGTTCTCTAGCCTCCTCTGGTGTTTCAAAGAACACATCCACGGTTCCATTCTTTTGCCCACGTCTGATGTGGGTTTTTCTTGCCCACACATGTCCCAAAGCTTTTTGGATTTGGGACTCGGATGCCCGTTCCACTCGGCGCGATTTTACATTTATTGTTCTATACGACACGGTGCACAGGCGCCGATGCTCCATTTTATTAGGTGGGGGGGGGGTGAGGCTGACCCTGTACCCATCTTTCTTTACCATTTGTTTGGCATTTTCTAAATCTTCTTGAGTTACCGTGAACGCTTCGAATTGTTTTGCTACGATGGCGAAACTGAGGGTCGGTTTTATAATGTCATTGTTGTTGTTGTTGCTATCGTTAATATTAATTTTAGTTTCAGTTGTGGTGGTGGTGACGTCAGTCGTCTTTGGTGGGGAAGAGTCCATTTTGCTTGATTTCATTTCGACATCACGAGTTAATTTATTTTTTTCTTCTTTTGTTTCTGTTGTCGCGGTGGTGGTGGTGGTGGTGGTGGTTGTCGCGGTGGTGGAGGCTTTAACACCTGCAGTCATTGGTAATGGCGGGAAATGAATGTCTGCCTGAGACAAATTTAAAATATTGCTACTGCTTATATTTTTTTTTGTGTTGGCAAACGTAGTAACATTTACAATGGTGGTGTCGGTGTGAGGTGTTAATTTGTGAGGAAGGCTTTCAGCTGCTTCGTGCAGAGGTGAATTAGCCATTTTTTTCAAAGAAATTTTTTTGATAATAATAAAAGTTTAAATTTTGGGCACAAGGCCCCAATCTTTTTGGGTGTCCTTTTCGGAAAACAATGTATGTGCGCTTATAAACAGTTAACAATAAAATTTTCCATAAATGACAATTTTTAACAAACGGAAATAACAAACCTTTGCGGAGCTCACGATGATACGATTTACTACGTAGGTCGCCAATAATAATAATAATAATAATAATAATAATAATAATAATAATAATAATAATAATAATAATAAAACATTCTGGAGAGGAATATGGGAGCAGGATGTTAGACATAATGTCCAGGCAGGGTGGATTGAGACAGTACAGAGGGAGATCGGTGAGCAGGCACACCAACAAACTGATTTGAGTATCACAGTTGAAACTCTTAAGGGGCAGGCCAAAAAACTAACCAACTGGAAATCACCAGGCCCAGATGGTGTGCAGGGGTATTGGATTAAAAATTTAACATCCCTCCACCCGAAGCTGACGGGCATGTTCAATGACTGCTTGGTGTCGGGTGAGGTGCCAGAGTGGTTGACAAAAGGTACCACAGTTCTGATAATGAAAGACCGAATCAAGGGTAATGATGTTACCAACTATAGACCTATCACATGTCTGTCCGTAATGTGGAAACTGTTGACGAGCATTGTGTCTGAGGAAATCTACCATCACCTCCACACAAACAACTTGTTACCGGACGAACAGAAAGGATGCCGAAAGAAGTCACGTGGTACAAAGGACCAGTTACTTATTGATAAGATGGTAATGGGGAATTGCAGGAGGAGACACACTGATCTTGCCATGGGATGGATAGACTACAGAAGGGCATTTGACATGGTGCCTCATTCTTGGATCACCAAAAGCCTGGAGATCTTCAGGGTGGCAGATAACATCAGACAGTTGCTGGGCAGGAGTATGGGGTCCTGGGAGACAGAGTTGACATCAACTGGAGTATCCTTGGGAAGCGTGAAGATCAAGAGAGGTATCTTCCAGGGAGATAGCCTGTCCCCTCTGTTGTTTGTCCTTGCCCTGATGCCCTTGACCATTATGCTGCGAAAAGTGAGAGCAGGATACAAGTTGGGAAAGGGAGAGCTTACCATCAATCACCTCCTCTTCATGGACGATCTTAAGCTCTTCGGGAAAAGTGAGAAGGAGTTGGATGTGCTTGTTGACACTGTCCGTATTTTCAGCAGTGATATATGTATGCAGTTTGGTATTAGTAAATGTGGAGTCATTGTGATGAGGAGGGGTAGGTTGAGCAGAAGTAACGGGATCCAGATACCAACAGGTGAGATGATAAAGGAAATTGACTCTGAGGAAGGATACAAGTATTTGGGCGTTCTGGAGGCTGATGGCATAAAGAACAAAAAAATGAAGGAATTGTTAAGAACTGAATACATTCGGAGAATAAGGAGCGTATTGAAGTCACATCTGAACAGCAGAAATGCCATAAGCGCAGTAAATTCCCGAGCTGTGTCTATTATTAGGTACAGTGCGGGAATTCTGAGATGGAATGTTGCTGAACAAAAAGAAATGGATAGGAAGACTAGGAAGCTATTGACTATCTACAACATGTTCCACAAGAGGAGTGATGTCGATAGACTCTACCTAAGGAGATCTGAGGGTGGAAGAGGTCTTATCAGCATAGAGGACTGTGTTCAGATGGAGAAAAACAACCTATACAAATACGTGACCTATAGTAAGGAGCCAATGCTCAGAACTGTACTGAAGGAGGGGACAGTAGGCCAGGGGATGTCCAAGGAGGAAATAACATCAAGGAGGAAGAGCAGCCTTAAGGGAAAATCCCTTCATAGTACCTTCTTTGAGAAAACTGAATTTAGAGATCCACAGACATGGAACTGGTTGAGAAGAGGAGACCTCAAAAAGGCTACAGAAGGAATGCTAATGGCTGCGCAGGAGCAGGCCCTCAAAACGAAGTGGTTGAAGCACCATATTTACAAGGAGGAGGCTAGCCCACTGTGCAGGATCTGTGGAGAGAGAGAGGAGACTGTGGCTCACATTGTGTCCGAGTGTAAACACCTAGCCCAGACCCACTATAAGGGCTGGAGACACGATGTGATGGGCAGGGTGATCCACTGGCACCTGTGCAAAGTAAACAGTTTACCACATTCTGAGAAATGGTATGAGCATAGGCCAGAGGCGGTGATGGAGAACAATCAGGTGAAGGTGCTGTGGGATTTTAGGATACAGACGGACAAAAAACTGGAACACAATAGACCTGACCTGGTGGTTGTGGACAAAGAAAAAAGATCGTGTCTGATTGTGGATGTGGCCTGCCCTTTCGACACGAGAGTGCAAGAGAAGGAGAGGGAGAAAATTAACCGATACCAGGACCTAAAGTGGGAGGTGAAAAGGATTTGGAACTGCCATGAAGTCAAAGTGATCCCGATTGTCATAGGCGCACTGGGGACTATCTCCAAAAGTTTCCAGAGATGGTTAAAGAAAATCGGCCCCTTCACGCTTTTTGGAACGCTTCAAAAGGCATGCTTGCTTGGAACAGCAAGAACCCTCCGATACGTCCTGAATATCTGAGGCTGCAGGTAGTGGCTTGATATTCATTCCAACGGACTTTCCAGTTAACCAACATCAATGACTGAGATTCAAGGAATAACAACAATAATAATAATAATAATAATAATAATAATAAAAAATTGAGCAAGTATAAGGACCTGGAGATAGAAATTGGAAAAATGTGGAAATTGAGAACTAAAACAATACCAGTGGTTGTAGGCGCTCTGGGAATGATACCTAAGGGGTCTAATGATTACTTATCGCAAATCTCAGGAAACCCGCGTATAGGAGAAATACAAAAGATAGTACTAATGGGAACTGCCCATATACTAAGGAAGATTCTGTCAATATAAGTACATCACAAGTCTAAACACTAAAGATGCATGTGTGAATATGTATGTTCTTTCTTGAACATGGCGGACCTTGTTGTCTCTTGAGGTCACTGGTTGTGACTTGGTGATAACTCGTATGAACATAAAGCAAGATAAATGCAACTGTAATAATAATAATAATAATAATAATAATAATAATAATAATAATAATAATAATAATAATATGTGGCCTGCCCATTCGACACGAGAGTGCAAGAGAAGGAGGGGGAGAAAATTAACCGATACCAGGACTTAAAGTGGGAGGTAAAAAGGATTTGGAACTGCCATGAAGTCAAAGTGATCCCGATTGTCATAGGCGCACTAGGGACTATCTCAAAAAGTTTCCAGGGATGGTTAAAGAAAATTGGCCCCGCCACGCTTTTTGGAACGCTTCAAAAGGCATGCTTGCTGGGAACAGCAAGAACCTTCCGATACGTCCTGAATATCTGAGGCTGCAGGTAGTGGCTTGATATTCATTTCAACAAACTTTCCAGTTAACTAACATCAGTGACTGAGACTCAAAGAACAATAATAATAATAATAATAATACTGCTGCTGCCGCTGCTGCTGCTGCTGCTGCTGCTGCTGCTCGGCTACTACTACTACTACTACTACTGCTACTACTACTACTACTGTTACTACTACTACTACTACTACTACTACTACTACTACTACTACTACTACTGCTACTACTACTACTACTACTGCTACTACTACTACTGCTACTACTACTACTACTACTACTACTACTACTACTACTGCTACTACTACTACTACTACTACTACTACTACTACTACTACTACTACTGCTACTACTACTACTACTACTGCTACTACTACTACTGCTACTACTACTACTACTACTACTACTACTACTACTACTGCTACTACTACTACTGCTACTACTACTACTACTACTACTACTACTACTACTGCTACTACTACTACTACTACTACTACTACTACTACTACTGCTACTACTACTACTACTACTACTACTACTACTACTACTACTACTACTACTACTGCTACTACTACTACTACTACTACTACTACTACTACTACTACTACTACTACTACTACTACTACTGCTACTACTACTACTGCTACTACTACTACTACTACTACTACTACTACTACTACTACTGCTGCTACTACTACTACTACTACTACTACTACTACTACTACTACTACTGCTACTACTACTACTACTACTACTACTACTACTACTACTACTGCTGCTACTACTACTACTACTACTGCTACTACTACTACTGCTACTACTACTACTACTACTACTACTACTACTACTACTGCTACTACTACTACTACTACTACTACTACTACTACTACTACTACTACTGCTACTACTACTACTACTACTGCTACTACTACTACTGCTACTACTACTACTACTACTACTACTACTACTACTACTGCTACTACTACTACTACTACTGCTACTACTACTACTGCTACTACTACTACTACTACTACTACTACTACTACTACTGCTACTACTACTACTACTACTGCTACTACTACTACTACTACTACTACTACTACTACTACTACTACTACTACTGCTACTACTACTACTACTACTACTACTACTACTACTGCTACTACTACTACTACTACTACTACTACTACTAAGTAGCATTTTGTATTGGCTATCAATCTTTGAAATAGTAGACACAAGGGAAAATTAGCAAACGGGAAGCCAACTAAACAAATATAGGATGAGCGACGGGGAATGAAAGACAGCAGTAATAAAGGAGGGGAAGACAGTGAGGTGTTAGAGAGGAATAGGAGAGGGAGTTAAAGAATGAGGAAGGTGATGGGATGCGAGAGGAAGAGAGGCTGAAGTTAAGAGGGGGTTAGGGAAAGAGGAAGGTGGAGGGTTAGGGAGTAAGCGAAGAAGTTTGGAGTTGGAGAGAGAGAGAGAAGGGTGACATTTTATAATCGATATCGGGAATTATTACGTTATGATTGCTTTTAAAGATACTTGATAGGGAAAATTGTAAGTTGAGAGGGAAGGAAGTTGTTAAAATAATTTCTGTTAACAAAACGAAAGTGACTGCAGCTGCGCCAGGATTCAGAGTATAGATACATTTATATCATTGCAGATATTTCCTGTCTTCGCTCCAGGGTAGTGACTTAATATCTTAGTTTTGTTAGCCCCTAATAGTAGTCCACCAGTTGCATCGAGGCAATTTGTTTGGTGAAACAGCATTGAATTCTCATTTGAGTTCTGCCGTTAGTTTAACAACATTGTTGAGAACAATTGTGCAAACAGCTGAAAACAAATGTCCTTCACAGAACCAACATGCTTTCTTGTTCACTCGTCCTAATTTATCTCAGAATCCAGCCAGCCAGTTTTCTGCGCTATTTGGACCCTATTAACAGCATTTCAGACCTTCATTCATTGCATATTCACAAAACTCTAAAACAATCACATACGAGATGTGTCAGAAAAGAAACAGGACTGGGGTCGCAAAAGATTTCAAATCCAGACTACAAAATACGAGTTTTCCTCTTCGAAATAATCCCCCTCTAGTCTAACTCACTTTCTGACACACCTCCATGCACTGCTGGAAGCATTCTCCCGGGATACTCTGCAGCTCCGTCATCACGGCCCTCTTAATAGCTTCCACGTCTGGAAAACGGATCCCAATGATGACCCTCTTGAGCTTGGGGAAAAAGAAAAAATCACACGGAGCCAAGTAGGGTGAGTAGGGAGGTTGCTCCAGCACGACGATGTTCTCGACCAGAAACTTCAAGATGCTCAGAGCACCATCTTCGCGTAGATCTTCCGCATGCCCAAATCTTCGGTAATAATCTTCAAAAAGCTGTCCACGCCTAACTCATTTGAGATCAGTATGAACCCAGGAATGATTTCATTTGAATAAAACAGTTCTAGTCCAGTAGAAGTCATCTTATCTTATCTACTTATATATATAACCAGAAATTTCTCTGTCTGTCTGTCCGACAGTGGAAACACGTGCGTAGAGAGAGAGTGAGAGTGAAAGAAAGAGACAGACTACGAGAGGGGGATAGCGGGAGGGAGAGAGGGAGAGAGAGAGAGTGAATAGACGCTAAAACACGTGCTACAGAAACATTACCTTCCCCTCTCCACTGACTTTGGTCACTGAGGCCGAAGGAATCGCGCTGAGCGCGTCATAATGACGTAATGCAGACAACCAGACGTACAGACAGATATTATAAGGGCGCAACGTTATATCTATGTATCTATCTAAAAAGAAAGACTAATAATTATATAGAGAGAACGCTAAATCGCCTAATGCGGTCCCTAGGGCATTGAAAATTTGAACTAATTTTTGCTCAAAACACTCACAGGACCATAAGTATTACATGTCTAAAGTTTGAAAACAATCGGTTGGATGGTTCTCAAGTTTTAGTGAGCTGACAGACAGACAGACATTCTCTGTTTTAGATATATAGACTAGCAGAAAACCGCCCACGGGTGGTTTTCTGCTAGTCTATATATCTAAAACAGAGAATGTATGTCTGTCTGTCTGACTCCCTAAAACTCGAGAACCACCCAACCGATTTTTTTCAAACTTTACACATGTAATACTTATGGTCGTGTGAGTGTTTTGAGAAAAATATATTTCAAATTTTCAATGCCCTAGGGACCGCATTAGGTAGCTGTAACGTCACGCCCTTATAATATCTGTCTGTCTGGCTGTCTGCATTACGACATTATGACACTATCTGTGTGTGTGTGTTTATATGTATATATAGTGTGTGTATATATATATAGTGTGTAACGTTTTTCGAAATATTTACTTCTGCGTTCACAGATTGATTTTTTTAGTTTCAGAAGATCCCGTTAAGGGGGAAAGCAGCGATTCTTCTAAACTTTAATCTTTAAATATAATTATATATTCGTGTACAGATATTTTTGCATACACAATAACAAAATATAAACAAACGCATTTATTTCACGAGGCTCGATAAGGATAAATATATATCAAATATATAAGAACCCTAGAGCAAATATTGTTCTCATTGCTGACGAGGCAGAAGGGGATATACACGATTGGCTGAAGAAGGACGAGACTGTGTTAGTAGTACGACCAACGGCCGCTATCATACCAACAGCAGCAAAAACAACAACAAAAAAGAGAGGGAACGCAATTACATGCTTTTGAAAAATCTTAATGGAAAATTATTTGCCTATTCACCCAAGGCGACTCCACTTTTTATTAGGACTTCTGCATCAATTGGTGAACATACAACGAAACTGTTTCAGAAAGGAGGGATAAACATGCCAATCTATGTTTAGAATCCCGAGCAACGCCGGGCCATTCTGCTAACGCTATATAAAAAGGGAGTTTTTTTGTTTGTTGACCGGCAATTACACGAAATCCTGAAGACATTGGTAATAATTAAAGCATTATCTGAAACCACTTTTATTCGCTCTATTTCACTGTGTCTTTCTTTTTCTCTCTCAGTATTTCGTTGAATTTTAATTGATTTTTCAATATTTTAATCGGTTTTTTTTTCGATGTTTTACATGTTTTCAAATAAAATTACTAATAGTCTAAGGGAGATTACTCACTTGTACGGTTTTAGATAAATTTATACTATTTACCAATAACTGTGTATATACACATATTGATTTATAGATGTGTGTGCACACATATGTTTTTATACATGTCTGCATACATATATATATTTATACATGTGTGTATACACATATATATATTTATACAAGTGCATATACATATATATATATATATATATATATATATATACATGTGTGTATACATATATATATGTATACATGTGTAATATTTACACGTGTATATATACATATATATTTATACATGTGTGTATGCATACATATATTTATACATGTGTATACATATATATATATATATGTAATATTAAAGATACTATTTATAGTTATGTATATTTTAAACTATAAACAGGGAAGGTCAGTAATTTATTACTACCTTATTACCAGTAAGATAAATAGCTCAATGTAAGAACATCAGTTGTTCTACAGAGCAGTTATATAGAATTCACAAGAATCAAAGCTATGTTCAAAGCATTTATTCACTTACAATTGTTTCATCCAAACCTAGACTTGGATTCTTCGGAGCATTTTTCAATGCTTGTACATATAATTGACCTCCTATCCAACGCAAGAGACATACAGATACATATATATATATATATATATTGATGTACAGTGGAGTGACATATATTATACTATAATATATTTGTATAGCAATTCAAGTTTAAAATCAAAATTAAAATTAAAACTAAAATACATGCGGCAGATAACACAGATAATGCAAGAGGATAGTTCGATAATCAGATCTAGTAGATAGTGTATGCGTTAGTCATACATGGAGCATGCAAGCGTGTCTCATTTATATACGAGTATTGTGTGGCAAAGTATTACATGTAATACAAGCACTTTAAGCGGGTAAGCAAGAGTATTATGGTGGTTGTAGTGGGAGGGTATTTTTTGTATAGAACAAAAAAGTATGTGTGCAGAAAAAGAAAAAGAAAAAGAAAGTTATAGTTTTCGCATCCACCACCATTTTCACATTCAGAAAAAGGAAGTTATAGTTTTCACATTCATCACATATGTTACGATGAATTCGTATTGAATGTTTGATGTAGTAAATGATTGTAAGGTATTGAGGCTCAGTGTTATTTAATCCATATTTATAGAATAGGTTCTTTCTGCTGGGAGAATTTACAGTGGTTTAATTTTGATTTTAAATTTGAATTGCTATACAAATATGGTATAATATATGTCACTCCACTGTACATCAATATATATATATGTATCTGTATGTCTCTTGCGTTGGATAGGAGGTCAATTATATGTACAAGCATTGAAAAATGCTCCGAAGAATCCAAGCCTGGGTTTGGATGAAACAATTGTAAGTGAATAAATGCTTTGAACATAGCTTTGATTCTTGTGAATTATATATATATATATATATATTTATACATATGTGTACACATATATATTTTTTTATTACCAATGATAACTTATCGTACATAAATGCGCAAATAAGCATAGATTCTCAAACAAGCTATTGTCTTCTAAGTTTCCATTGTTAAATTTTTCTGAAGTGTCGGTTGATGACACACACACACACACACACACACACACATATATATATATATATATATATATATATATATATATATATATATATATATATATATATATATATATATATATAAGGAAAAAAGATGAAATCGAAAATGTATCTGGAGTCTTTTTAAGAATATTTATTTGTTTCCTTTACCAGTTTCGCAGTTCTTATGCTTTTCAAAAGTAGAATTGAAATGGAGGGTTTGTGGTTTTTCTCGCATCTGGTTGGTGTTCGAATGTTTTGGAATCTCCTAAAAATTAATGTCAAGTGACTAAACTCTACCCCAATCATCCTCCCCAAAAACACCAAATAAAACCCATCCCGAATGAACCAGAAAACCAACAAAAACTTAGAGAAAAGATGACCTTAGAAAAGTTTAAAATAGAAATAGATCTGTTGCGGTTAAGCGCCAACTCCAACGAAGAAAAATTCAAGTCACTCGACCACAGAGGGAAACAGAAATCTCAAGGAACTCTGAAGGCCTACTCTATGAAAAAACGATGGGAAAAAAACGATTGGGAAAAAAACGCCACCTGGTTCAACAGCTATGAAATGGCTTTCAAAAATGAACAACATACAGGTAACCATTTTTAAAACAAACTAAAACTCACACACCACACTCATAACAAAAAAGTAACAAAACGTCCAACATATCCCCAGCAAAACTATGACGATAATCCCAGAACCCATAGAGAAAACTATAACCCTACTAAAAAATAACCGAATGTCCCCAACACAAGACAGGACCCGATCCGCAGATCACAAACCACACAAAACCTGTTCCAAGACCGTAGACTCCAACCCACACAGAACCTGTTCCAAAATCGTAGATCCCAACCCACACAAAGGAACAAAATTTACAACCCGGACCATCAATAAACCGAACCTCAATACGTATTGAGGTTCGGTTTGTTGATGGTCCGTACGAGACCACACAACAACAGGGGAAAAGCCATTAGATATAATAATACCCATGAAAAAACAATTCAGAAAAATAATTTGGTGACACAAACCGATTTTGAAAAACCAAAAATAATCAACCTTTCAAATACAAACCTATCAGCCCAACAAATTAAAATTCTCTCCAAGGGACTGAAATCACACCAACACCACAATACTCTAAGCTCAATGAGATAAATGACGATATCTCACACTTCTGTAGAAAATTACGTCTAACAGAGGAATTTTTTGACAAGGAGAATAACGACCAATCAATTGTACGGAATAAAAGCAACTACAACCCAACAAAGGGCAGGAGCAGAGTTCTGGACAAATTTTGTGACCACATAGCAACTTTCCCATACCATGAACTACCGCAACCTAAACCCAAACCGAACACGAGTCGAAGGGAATGGGAGATTATCCATGAATTAAACATTGTAATTAAGGAAGCGGACAAGGGAAGTACTGTCGTCATTGTGGATGCTCAACAGTATAAAAATCTATGTTCTCTCTCTTACATGACACTAACTACTATAAAAGAGTAAAAAACTACCAACAATCAAAAACGATGACACATTCATTTGTCGATACCAGGAAGACTTAACTAAAAAGGAACGCGATTATTTAACACATTTTGAATACAAAACCAGCAACCTTTACGGACTTCCGAAGATAACGATGCCTGTAAATAATCCACCTCAACCTGCGTGAACACACAACTCCTCACTGACCTTAAATGAAGACCAGTTGTAGCGGGCCCACAATGTGAAACACACAGACTGAGCAACTTTATAGACATACTACTAAAATCAATTCTCAAACACATATCAAGCCTTGTAAGAGACAATCAGGACCTCTTAAACCACCTCCCCAAACATGTCAACAACGACACTATTATTGTGTCTTTCGATGTAGTGAATCTCTACACAACGATCCCACACCAATACGGACTAGAAGCAATAGGATTCTGGCTAGAGAAATATCCCAATGAGATACGTGACAGAATAGAAAAAAGCTTCATCACCGAGGGATTAAAATTCATTTTACAGAACAACTTTTTTTATTTCGATGGCAGTACTTACAAGCAAATATCGGGGTCTGCGATGGGTACAAAAGTCGCTCAAACTTACGCTAACTTAGTCATGGCATACTTGGAAGTCCAGATATATGAACAGTCCAAATCAAAATACGGATTGAACTTCCACAAATATTTATCAGAGAATTGGAAACGCTACTTGGCCTTATTCTTTGGTCTCACACACTCGACCAACTAAATGATTTCAAAAATTTAATAAACGGCATCAATAACCACATCTAATTCACAATGGAATACAACCAAGATCAACTCCCATTTCTGGACATCTTAATCTTAAAAAAGACACAAATATTGAAACTGACATACACTACAAACCAACAGATTCCAAACAATATCTGCTATTCACCTCCAACCATCCAAAGCACTCGAAGACGAACATCCCTTTTAACGTAGCAAGAAGAATTTGCACAATCGTCTCCAATTATGAAACGCGAAATAAAAGACTTCAAGAATTAAAGGAAATTCTGCTCGAGAGAGAGTACCCACTATTACTAATAAATAATGGAATAGAAAGGGCTAAAGCAATAGGCATTGATGAATTACGAAAACAGAAACAAATTCAAGGTACGTCCAATATTCTATCATATATCTCAATACACAACCCAAGAAATGCGGAAGCATACAACACTATTCACAAGAACATACCACTATTGAAACAAGACCCAAGAATGAAAAAAGCCCTTGAAACACACAAAATAATCAAAAGCAAAAGACAACCGAAATCACTAAAAACATTACTCACCAATGCCGAATTACCCACCACAAACCCACAACCAACTGTCAAAAAATGTGGTCGCTCTAATTATGGAACCTGCACTCACCTCATTGAAGACACCATGTATACATTTCAATCAGGACAAAATTTTGTTGTAAAAAATCACTTCACTTGCTCATCAAAAAATTTAGTTTTGCCATTAAATGTAAAGGATGCAATGAAGATTATATAGGGCAAACTAAACTCACACCTAGAAACAGAATGACAATTCATCGCTAACAATTACGAGACCCTACCACAAGACAGATACCACTCAGTGCACATCTAGACATATGCGCAAGCAATAAGACACCCAAATTCCAAGTCTTCCCGCTTTATCTTTGCGCTGACAATACAAAAGACCAAATACGAATAAATAAGGAAAATATGTTTATTCAAAAATATAGACCAGCATTAAATATAGTTTAATATACATTATGTTAACACCATAACATGCTAACCATCCAAACAGACACATACATACACACACACACATAACACCTTCTATATTCTAAAATAAAAACCAGAGCTAAATAAACCTTAACATACGTTAATTCTCTGACACCTTAACATGCTAACCATACTCCCCCCCCCCCCACACACACACCCATAACTCCCTGCCCCATTTCTACTAACGGAATCATTTTCCTACACACACACACAGAAATATATATTCTCTCCATCTTAATGTGCTAACCATACTCCCACACACCTCATATAACACCCATACACACACACACACATAACTCCCTCCGCCATTTCTACTAATAGAACCACCCACCCACCCCCACACACACACACATCAGCACACAAATAAAAATATATATCTCTACTTTCTTTATTTCAATAGAAAGTCTGAATTTTGACACCTCAGCACACCAGCCATATTCACTGAACCAGAAGAATTCTCCCCATCCCTTTTTTATTGACCATTATCTTTTGTTTGGCACAAAATTCTCTAAATGGCTACAAAGAATTCTCAAATACGGGCGCGAAATTTAATGTACTTATTCACGTGACAGTCGTAACCAATCAAATTTCATTTATAAAAAATCTTTTTTGAGCCACTTTTTTAAGTGAAAAGAACCCTCAAACACGAACTGGCGAGAAAGTTGATGTGCTTATTCATGTGACTGCATCAACCAACCAAATTTCACTCATATAGGAAAAAACAATCTGACACCCCCCCCCCCCATTTTTTTAAGGCAAATATAATAAAAACTTTGTAACGCGAACTGGCGTATAAATTTATTATACTTATTCACGTGACAGTCATCAACCAAACAAATTACTTTTCTAAAAAAAACTACCATTTCGAGCCACTCTTTTCCACAAAACAGAAGTAACATTCGAACACCAACCAGATGCGAGAAAAACCACAAGCTTTCCATCTCAATTCTACTTTTGAAAAGCATAAGAACTGTGAAACCGGTAAAGGAACCAAATAAATATTCTTAAAAAGACTCCAGTTGCATTTTCGATTTCATCTTTTTTCCTTCTACTTTCACTCGTGTAGGACATCTCGTTTCTTTATCATTTTGCAAAAAAACCCTCATTTTCTAATATATATATATATATATATATACTATACGAACATGCCAGACAACAACACGACGGTAACATAGACAACATAGAAATTAGAATATCTAAACATAGAAATGACCCAGCAGATAGGCAAATCAGAGAGGCCAGTGAAATAGAACTTAGAAGGCCAAGGCTAAACAGAAAAAATGAATGGAATAACAACAACACCCAAACAAACAACACTGGCCTAAGAGAAGTATAAATAAATAAATAAATAGATAAATAAATAAATACATACACAAGCACAATAACAACAAACACATATAAACACACACTAGTAAAGATAGAATACATTAACCAATACACAGTCACCCAATCACGAACACACATCAAACAAAACACTATACACACGCAAACGCATGCGCAAAGAAGACAAAAAAAAACAAATAAATAAATAAATAAATAAAAATATATAAACAGACTAAATAAAGATGGCGTAGACATACAATGCAACGGGAGGAAACAATAGCACCACTGACGATGTTGCAGATGTGCAACGAAAGAACTTTGATAGACTATATATATGTGTTTGTGTCTATATTGTATTTGTATTTTTGACCGTTGGTCAGTCAATGGCAACATTGAGGACCGAATAAATTAAATTAACCGATATAAAAGACACAGAAGCGAAAAGCGAAAACCAACCAAACAGTGAGTGTGTTCTGTTATTAATTCTGGCAATATTACACAAATATGACCCTCCCCAAGTATAACAATATTTGTTTCGACACACATTTCATATCAAAAACCTCGCAAAACTAATTCATCGCCGTTATATATATATAGGGCGGTGGATTGGCAGTATCGGTAGAGGGTCGGACGCCATGCTTTGACGCATAGAGTTACGTCCCTTTATGATCTGAGTTCAAATCCCGCTGAGGTTAACTTTGCCTTTCATCCTTACGGGGTCGATAAAGTAAAGTACCAGTAATGTACTGGGTAATTGCTGGCCTTGTGCCTAAAATAGAAACAGTTATATATATATATATATATATATATATATATATATATATTATATATATCGAAATATTAATAGTGGCAATGTGGTTATTGTCTGGTCAAGAAAGAAAGATAGTATGAGGGAGAGATAGAGGGGGGGGGGGGGGAGAATGTCAGCAATTGCTTATGATGTTTTTTCCCTTGCCAATATGTGGCTTCTTACCAAAGTAAGTCATCATTCGCCCCCATTAAATACAAATGTCGGGGTAAACACTAAATAACTGACCAAAACCTGCCATAATTCCACTTCTATTCCAAGTTACAATTATTAAATTTGAGATTTTTTTAATTGTAACTAGCAGAAAAACTACCCTATCCTTCGGGTGGTTTTTCTGCCACCATGTGTAGTGTGCATATTGATATTATACACAATATAAACGTTATAATATAACGATGCAAATATATGAACGTTTATATAAGCAATATAATATAGCGTCCGTTATATCATAACCGGAAGTATTGACACTTGAAAATTTCAAAAGTGAATCTTAAGATAAGCTGGCAGTATCGGTAGAGAGTCGGACGCCATGCTTTCCAGCATAGTTACGTCCCTTTACGGTCTGAGTTCAAATCCCGCCGAGGTTAACTTTGCCTTTCATCCTTACGGGGTCGATAAAATAAAGTACCAGTAATGTACTGGATAATTGCTGGTCTTGTGCCAAAAGTAGAAACAATTATTTATAAGAATATTTATGTTTAATCAACAGCTACGAAATTTAGTACGCAATATTGTTAAATCTTCAACTGATACTTTTGTGGGACGTCTCTCTCTCTCTCCCTGAATATCTTTCATTGTATCTCTCTCTGTATAATGGCCTATCTATCTCTTTCTGGCTCTCTCTCTCTCTCTTTAGATGCGTGTATATATATATTTGTGTATTTGTGTGTGTAGTTTTCGTGTGATTCAACCAACCATCCAGCCAACCAATAAACATGTTATATTATATATAGATAGCGGACAGCGAATTGGCAGAATTGTTTGAACGTCGATATTTATTCTGGCACTCAGCGTTCTCATTTCAAATCCCTCCAGGGTCAACTTTGCCTTTCAGCTTCTCGGGGTACTGGGGTTTATTCTTCTCTCTCTCTCTCTCTCCCTATATATATATATATATATATATATATATATATATATATATACAATATATTAATAAATGGAAACTATATTTATAAAACCATATTTATTTTATTATACATATTTCAAGGGCAACCAAGGCAAATTATTTTATTTTATCTGATGAAAGCGCACCATAATTTGCCTTGGTTGCCCTTGAAATATGTATAATAAAATAAATATGGTTTTATAAATATAGTTTCCATTTATTAATATATTGTGTATTTACTCCACTAATCTGTTGAGTGCTTTATATCAGTTATAAACATTTTTAAGCTTGTTGAATCCCAACAAATTAAATATATATATTTCTCCCCCTCATTCACTCTTTCTAAATGAGTATACTGTGGTCAGATCTGGAGTCGAATGTCAACGTCCCAAAGGCATTCTAGAAAAGAAGGGTTATATACACCACCCTCTAGGTTAAGTAGCCACGTTGTTGTATTTGACGGTTTGTGGCGATGTGTTGTGTAAATATGTGACTACAACACACAAATTTGTTTAATTAAGGCATCGGTGTTGTAAAACACTCTCTGGAAAAGTCAAACATAGTTCAGACCAAAATCGATTGATTTTTCAAAGCATTTGGCATCGTTACAAATATCATGGGGCTTTCTCTAGAGTTTCTCATCTTTTAATTGTTACCATTAAAATATTAAAGTACCACGTGTGTTTGTTTTAACTGTATTCATGTGTTTGTGTGTGTATGTGTGTGTCTGTGTGTATAGGGATGTAATATGGAATCTATCAATCGATTTAATCGAATCTAATAACAAATGTTCAACGTTCTTACTGCCTATTTTCTAATATCTTTAGGGAATGATCTACATAATCGAAGCGACAAAGTAAATAATAGAACATTGATTAAGATCACAATTGTTATGGATATCTTTCTCTGGGGAGGATTACAGAGAAACGGGCCAATTTATGTTGGTATGTATACACACACACACACACACGTCATATATATATATATATATATATATATATATATATATATATATATATATATATATATATATGCAGGTTATATTTAATTTGTTGGGATTCAACAAGCTTAAAACATTTTTATAACTGATATAAAGCACTCAACAGATTAGTGGAGTAAATATACAATATATTAATAAATGGAAACTATATTTATAAAACCATAATTATTTTATTATATATATTTCAAGGGCGACCAAGGTAAATTATGGTGCGCTTTCATCAGATAAAATACAGATTTGTTTTATAAATAAATATTGACATACCCGGAAAAAAAGTCAACCTCAAGGGTTGAAATTCGCTGGATAGTCTATCCAGCGAATTTCAACCGTTGAGGTTGACTTTTTTCCGGGTATGTCAATATTTATTTATAAAACAAATCTGTATTTTATCTGATGAAAGCGCACCATAATTTACCTTGGTCGCCCTTGAAATATATATAATAAAATAATTATGGTTTTATAAATATAGTTTCCATTTATTAATATATTGTATATATATATATATATATATAGTTAGAGAAGCAAAAAAGTGCTTATTGTGATCCAGTTCTTGGTTAAGAAAGCCAGTTTCATGGATGGTTTCAACGTACGGTTAGGGGTAACTCCACAAGTTTGTAAGAATTCCGTTCAATCTTGGAGTATAAAGTATAAAAGAGAAAACACAGGTAAGCATTAAGAGAAGGATTTTATCCAGGTATTTACGACCGTTTCATTGGTAAGTGCAACCTTATATTGCTATACTGCAAATAGCAGCCACTCAATTATAATTGTTGTTCACAGTCCAAATTTTCAAAATAGTAAGTTACTCTTGAAATAATTCTTAATATATAGAGAAAAACATTTATTTGGAATTGTATTTACTAGTATAGAGAGAGAGGAATCAGAAGGTGAGGGGACAAACGGAATAGTATAGAGAGAGGGGAAGGGGGAAGAGGTAGGAAGTAGAGTGACAAACTGAGATGGAGGGAGGGGTAGAGGTGGAAGGATTCCTTGGTCAGTTTTGATGGCAGACTTCATGTCGTGGAATGTAGTGAGTTAAAGAGAATTAAATTGATCATAGTGGGAGGGATGGATAGAGAGGGAGAGAGGGAGGGGGGAGATATAAAGAGATAAATATATATATATATATATATAAAATAAAGATAAAGATAATAATGACAAAAATAAAAGCAAAGAAGGGGGTGAGAAAGAAGAAAAGAAAAGATAGCCAAGAAGGGGAGGGAAGGAAGGAAGAAAACGAATAGAAGAGGAATGAGGGAGAAGAGGGAGATATATGTATTGGTTTTGTGGGTAATTAAAAGGGTTTAGATACAACAAGAGGGTATAAAGTCTAAGTATATGCAGTTTGTCAGTTGGTAGTAAGAGTTTAAGGGTTCGATTTGTAGTGCGAAAATTTCTCTTTGAGTCTATGGTTACAATAAATTGATATTTCGATTTTATTGTTGAGTAACTTATTCTTCGAACTTAAGATGTGGAACAGCTCAAGGTCGCATAATCGACAGCTTCTCATACCACTCCGATATGGGGGCGCGTTCGATAATTTTTTCCACTTCAGGGTGTATTGATGGTTACTTTCCCTCAGTTGCCAGGTCTTGTTTGCAAGGGCAGTTACATAACGGTGCTGGGAATGTTTCATTGCGTAACGGTGTGTATACCAACGGGCTTTAAATGTATTCCCAGTCGCTCCGATGTAATACCATTTCTGGTTGTCTGATTCCACTGTGCATTGGTAAACCAGGTTAAACTGCATACATTCATTATGTAATGGACAGGTTTCAGGTAGGTGGCAGTTACAGTTCTTGTCATGGGCAACTTTGGCATTATTGGCTGAACTCCGGCTGTTTCGACAGCTAGATCCGAACTAAGCCACCAGTACTAGAACGGCGGGAATCTAGCTGAACTTATCAAGGGGTACAGTCTATATATGGGCATGCAGTCAAAGCAGAAAGAGCAAAAAAATCTAAACAAAAATCTTAAACTTTTAGGATTTTTTGCTTAGATATTTTTGCTTTTTTGCTTTGACTGCATGCCCATATATGGACTGTACCCCTTGATAAGTTCAGCTAGATTGCGGCCGTTCTAATACTGGTGGCTTAGTTCGGATCTAGCTGTCGAAACAGCCGGAGCTCAGCCATCGGGGTCCTGACTCTTTTCCTATTACCCTCTCTACTACCCTAAATATTCAGTACTCTGGTGCGTTATGATCCACCTGGTATCTTACCACACCCTCTTTGTTATATATACTAGCAAAAAAACCACCCTTCGGGTGGTTTTCTGCTAGTATGTGTAGTGTGTATATTGATATTATACGCAAATATTATGTATGTAGAAATGATACGTCAAATAAAATCGTAATTGACAATATAAAATCGTAACAAATGGTATTACGTCGGATGTACCGCAACTTCTTTCAAGGCTCGCCTATACCAACATCGATCTTCGATCAGGCACGAGAAAATGCGCTCCGTAACAACCCTCGCCGATAAAGCCTGGCAGCTCCGGAGGAACAATCAAGCATTCTCCCTTGATTGGCAAATTATTGCAGCTGCGCCTGCATATAAGCAAAATCATCGATTCTGCAAGTTATGCAATTTGGAGATATACTGCATTTTAACGTCGGTAAACAAACTTTTGAACAGCAAAATTGAACGTTCTCTATACTGTAACCATCGTTTGAAAACGATTTTTCTTTTTTTAAATGCATATAATGTTACCTTTTTACACCACCGTTTGCAAATTTCTGTTTTATATGTTTATACACAAGATATGGCTTTCTATAATAATAGTACTAAACACTGTTTTCTGGACCCCTTTAGAAATAACCTGCTACTATAATAGCCCCAATAACTTGTCTGTGACACTGTACCACTTTGACCCCTTTAACTAAATTTTGTCCGAACAACACCACTAGAAGAATTTACTTCCCCCGCCAACCCTAACACGCCTCATTAAGCTAACTGCTGCCAAAACATTCTCTCCTTACAATCTCTACTAGTCTGACAGTCTTAAATCCTAAGACTCCCTCCACCTTACTCACTTCCCTCTTTCCCTTCTCTTCCTACCTCCTTCTTTTATCTAGTGTATGAAATATTTTCATATCATTCCAATACAAAGGTCTGACGACATGGTGTGTTTGCTTACAGTGTACCTTCGGTTTATGATAATATTTTTATATTATTCAAATAGCGAGGTATGGGTAACCCATACACTATAGAAACAATTGTTACCTAATAAATTCTGTATACCCGCATTTCCATTTCATAAACTTCTTCTCCATATTTTCTCCGGATTTTAAAACACACTTTATTATACGTTGAGCAATCTCTGACGTCGGTTGACTCCATCCAATGCAACTACTTAGTAACATTGGAATACAAATTTACTAATTCTTATATATATATATATATATATATATATATATATATTTAGTAGAAAGTGAGGTTTTTTTTACAAAATGAAAAATAAGCAAGGTGTCCTACACGAGTGAAAGTATAAGGAAAAAAGGTGAAATCGAAAATGTAACTGGAGTCTTTTTTTTTTAAATATATATATTTATTTGGTTCCTTTACCGGTTTCGCACTTCTTCTGCTTTTTCAAAAGTAGAGTTGAGATATATATATATACTAGCTGAATGACCCGGTGTTGCCCGAGTTACTGCTGTTCTTATTCAGATTAGTCAACAATAAATATGAAGATTTTTTTTCTCATAATTATTTCAAAATATCTATATTTTATTTTTTAAATATCAAAATTGTAATATTAGTAGAATTTAAAAATGAAAATCGGTCAATTTTGAAGCTCGTCAGGGTAAACAATATTCATTGTGTAATTTTTTTGTTGGTGTACAAATGGATAAATTGTTGCTGCTTCCAACATAGAATTGATTGTGGGGGAAACATGTAGTAGAGAGATCAAATCCAACTACCTTGAAGGATTGACCCTGAGATTTGTTAACTTAGTTTGAATGGAACATCTGTAGGTATGAGAGGAATTTTTAGAATAAATACATTTTTTTCAATATTGTAAACAAATAAGTATCAACATCCAAAAGAAATATATATTAATTATTATTTTTGTATGCAGTGTAAATTAACCAAATATAAGCAAATGTATTAACTGCTAATTTAACGGTATGAGAATATAAATATAAACGAACAGACACATATACACTCGAACAAACATACACTTATAAAAAAAACACACACAGACATACATTCATATAAACACACACATAGTTTCACTCACAAACAGACACACATACACTCACACTAACTGATAAAAAACACACACAGACACCTTCATACAAACACATACAGTTTCACCCCCAGCGTTTATTATGTCAGTCGTCACAGAAATGTATGTATACTCACACACACATACACTCTCACATACACTCACACTCATATACTTGTCAGTCATCACATGTGAAGATGTGTGTGTTTAATTCTCTGTGTATCTGATTAAATATTTACGTGAAGATGTGTGCGTATGTAACTTACTAAGGCCTAATGTATGTAACGAACGCGCAAACACACACACTCACAGACACATACACACTCACAGACACATACACACTCATATACAAAATGTGACGTCGTCGTCGTTGTGTTATAAAATGTCCGTTTATTATAGTTGACTATGGTAGAATATTTTAGATGAAATGTTATATTGTTTTAATCCAAATGAAAATAAAAAATTACATGTTGTCAGTCACGGGGTCTAATACCTTTGATTAAATTTGATTTGATTTGGTCGAGCCGTTTGAGAATGCTTAAGGAAAAGACAGACAGACAAAGAATTTTATATAGTGACAGATATAGTATAAATAAATTTTCCTGCACTTAACATGCATGTGCGACTATTGGTTTCGGGGTCCAGTTATGGTCACCACTGTATAGTGGAGGAGACTCTTCCAGCTGGGCCCTCATCGGGCACACATACAAAACGACGAAAAAGAAAATTCCTTTAATCGATTATATTCGGTTCTAAATAGAAGAGAGGTTCAATTGGAAGCAAGGGTGGTAATTTCGGAGTGTCAGTCTTAAGCTATCTGTGTGTAGTATGAGTTCCGTGTTAATTATCTAAAATCTTTAAATCCCTTCAATGAGATCGCTACTAATGGGAGAATGTTTACTTTTGGGAAATCAAGGGGAGTAACTTTTGCAAATACTTAAGATAATTAAGATAGAATATTTAAAATATTTATAATTTTTATGCCTCCTCTAAAAATTGCATTTGTGATAGTTTGTTTGCAATGTAATGTCTTTCAACAGACTATTATATAGTGTGGGTGTGATGTGTTCAATGAAAAGTAACATGGAAGATTTAACAGGTCTGGAGGAAGGGCATCATGCGGTATGGGCTTCATGTTTGGTAAAAGATGGGCCCTCTGATCTGATGCAAACAATGTCTAAAGACCTCCGTCTTAGAGTTTAGGTATGTTTCCGAGTTCCTAAGTTTCTCGCTCAGGCACAGATAGAATCTCTCCTTTCCGATTTTGTATGGCGTGAACGTTTCAAGTACTTTCTACGTAATGTCATGCGATACTCCTTTTTCTTTTAGTTACTTGACCCTTTTTGCCAGCACTGTGGTGGTTTTCATGTTGGGATGCCAAAATGAGAAGTGGAAGTAGAACCTTTGCTTAAATTGGTCCTGGACCATAACTATATATTTTTCACGGGTCTCTGGCTTGTTTGCGTTTGTGTATTTGATCTCTGCCTCGTATATTATGGACTTTACATTAGAGTTTTGTTGTAATGGACATTCGTCTTTCTTCCTGCAAGAGCATCCTAGATTCTCATCCGATTTTTATTTTGCAGTCATTTGGGATTTTATGGATGGCACGCAACAATAGGTAACTCTCACTGAACATCGATTGAAGATTTTACTGTTGTGGGGCAACAATAAGGTCTAAGAATTTCTTGCCTACATTAGTCTTTGTATTTAGTGCGAAAGAAGGCGCCAACCAAATAATGTTTCTTTTTCTATTTTTATTTCTAGGTGGGTGTCTATTAGACATGTATTTGATCTGTTCCTTCAATCCACTATCCTTGTTATAGAAATAGAACGAGGCTGCCTTTTCAAATATTTCTCTACTGGATGAAAAGTCCGAGATTCTACGGCTGTTTGGCACCAGATTTTTTAAAACCGTAGGTGGGTAGCAGGATCCTCCCTTGATGTACCTTAGCCTCTCATTTGGTTTATAATAGAGTTTAAGTCCAGGTTGATGTCCAGAGAGTCTGAGGCTGTGAGTTTGAAACTTAGGGTGCTAAAGGTGCCTATCAGATCTTTACGGAACCGTCCATATCGTGCCCACTGCAGTCGTAGGCCAAAGAAAGAGCGTCGTCGTAGTATAGACCGATGGTGTGGTCTGTGGATTACGTTTAAGCGTATGAATAATCCAACAAGATTACATATATATGCACTCTTGCAAGGTCCTAATATGTTGAAACGACTTTTGTTTCTTGTAATCTCTGAAGACGTGTGTATATATATATATATGTATATATGGCACTTTCTCTGTATATATACATAAATATTTAATTTGATACATATATATTTATATACATATATCTTTAATTTGAATTATGGATGCTCTGGCCAAATATCCATTGAGCTTTTCTACTGAGAAACAATCATCAAACATATTATATATGTTCTGATACCTTAAATCAGTATATAACTGCTCCAAATTCTTAATTTGTTGAGCTGCTTATACTGCGACTAGTACTTCGCATCTCTTTTTCGCAGATACGACGTCAAGTCCTATTTGTATCGGCCACCAAAGTTAAAATCTCTCATACCAAGCTGTCTAGTTTTGGCTAGCTCCTGGATCCCGATAGATATAAAGGTATTTTGTACTCTACTGGAACTTATCCAAAGCCGATTTCTCTGATGATTAGTTTCCTGTCTTTTGCCAAAATCTATAGTTGGTAATCGATAATCGATTACTTAGATTGGTTTTTATTTCGGTTTACGAACGATGAAACGGTACTGTAAGGAAAATAAGAACTTTTTTCCTAAATATTATGTGGTTTATATATATATATATATATGTACAAAATACTGTGTTTTCAAACGATATATGGTTCTTTGCTCCATCTCTCTCTCTCCCTCTCTCTCTCTCTCTCTATATATATATATATATATATATATATATATATATATATATATATATATATATATATATATATATATATATATAATTGTTTCTATTTTAGGCACAAGGCCAGCAATTACCCAGTACATTACTGGTGCTTTATTTTATCGACCCCGTAAGGATGAAAGGTGGGAGGTTGAATTAAATGCAAGAATTACAGGAGCTGGTACAGCAATGCGCCAGCATCAACATTCAGTATAAAGGGGGGAAATAATTAAGAGATCATAGCTCCGATACTATGGACACGTGCTTAGAATATCTCAGGAAAGATTCGCTGGAAAGATTTTACGGGCAAAAATCAACCGGCAGGAGACCCAGAGGTAGACCCCAATCTCACTTTGGAATCCAATCGGATCAGTTGGAGACGGTTGCTTCTGACAAGAAGATCGACGATTTAGTGTGGGCAGAAAATTTGATTTTCCGTCTGTGGACCAATCTGCGGACCCATCTAGCGGCAGTCCAAATGAAGCTACCGTATACAGAAATTTGGTAATGTTACTAAGCATTACGTAATTGGCTAATAATAGCGTCTTCATCGGGAAATTAGCCACTCTCCAACGGATCAGTTATCCATACACTCTTCCGATGTACATCGGTCAGTGTAGTAGTAAACTCGACTTTCAGTGTCATGTCACTTGACACCAAAGGGGAGGTAAGCTAGTTCTGACTATTTTCAGAGAACACGTTGGCACGTATTCAAATAGGAAAAATAATTGTTTCTACTTTAGGCACAAGGCCAGCAATTACCCAGTGCATTACTGGTACTATATTTTATCGACCCCGTAAGGATGAAAGGCAAAGTCAACCTCGGCGGGATTTGAACTCAGATCGTAAAGGGACGTAACTATGCTGGAAAGCATGGCGTCCGACCCTCTACCGATACTGCCAATCCACGAAAAATAATTGTTTCTACTTTTGGCACAAGGCCAGCAATTATCACAGTGCATTACTGGTACTTTATTTTATCGACCCCGTAAGGCAAAGTTAACCTCGGCGGGTTTTGAATCCACGAAAAATAATGAAGCTCATACATTATATTATATATATGTGTATGTGTGTGTGTGTGTGTGTGTGTGTGTGTGTGTGTGTGTGTGTGTGTGCGCGCGCGCGCGTGTGTGTGGGTATGTATGTTTGTATATATATATATATATATGGAATTTTTTTCTCTCTCTCTCTCTCTCTCTTTCGTCTGCGACTTCACAAAACTTATGTTTACCGAATTCGTAGACCAGACCCCTTCTTCTTCTTCTTCTTCTTCTTTTTCTTCTTCTTCTTCTTCTTCTTCTTCTTCTTTTTCTTCTTCTTCTTCTTCTTCTTTTTCTCCCCCCCCCCCCCCCCGTTAGACCTGTGCGAAATTCCTTCCTTGCTCACATTTCAACCAGGTTTGATGGTCTTTTGTCTCTTGTTCACGATTTCACCGAGTTTATATTCATAGAGATCTGGGACTTGTCTATTTCTTCTCACTTTCCGTTGCTTAAACCATTTTGTTTGTTACCCTAACGTCCCCTTTATTTACGTGTCCCAACGACTTTTTTTAGCCGTTGTTCGCACCAACCTGAGGCATATGGCCCTTAAAGCGATGAAATGCCTGGGACGGTTGGAGGGTCACTGATGAAGGACTTACTTTTTCATATGCACCACCATTTGCAACGCGCAGCCATCATTATTATCATATTTACATATATATATATATATATATATATATATATATATATATATATATATATATATATATATAAATTACACAATTATCAAAGTTATGTTCAAATCATTTAATTGCTGACAACCGTTTCTTCCAAACTTTCGTTTCGAATCATCGGAGCACTAGCAATGTTTGTACATATAATTAACCTCTTATTCATATATATATATATATATATATATATACCCCCACACATATATATACTTGGTGAAGTACCCGTACTTCCCCGTCACACACTCCTCAGTCCCGATATTCTCTCTCTTCTCCATATAGAGAACTGAACCTGTTATTCACCTCTACTGTGTACCTCTTCAGTAACTTATCATCTTCCTTGAAAGCTCTCCAAACTCATCCGAATCTCACTCATAACAAGCCGTTGGTCAGTTAGTGTACTGAAATAACTATAGGGTTCTGAGTTTAGAACACTATTCCGCCACTTCTTCTTCACCAGAATCAAATCAATCTGGGACTTGGTCAGGTGCATATCCGGGCGGTTGCCACCAGGTTGGCCTCCAGCAGGGTGGCTCTCAGTAGTCTCCCGTTTCGGTTGCTGTTGACATGGAAGTACCAGCAGGGACCTTATTCAGATGTACCCAGAAGTTACCCAGAACAAGCAGGATGTTGCGAACTCGTATGGTGTTAATAGCTCTACACACTTCCTCATGGAACTCCTCTGCACTCTCATCACTGACCCCCTCAGTTGAACTATAGACTGAGATGATTGTCAGTCTTGGGTTTCCATTGAAGGTCATCCTCAAACTTCGCTCGGAGACAGGTATGATCTTCCTCACTAATAGGTTGGCTCCTGTACTTAACACAAAACCCATTCCTCCTACTGCAGCATTAGTTGTGTTCCTCACAGCTGATGTGAGGATGAGCTGGCTCCTCTTTCCAATTATCATTTTCTTCACAGGCTCATTATGTAGGATCCTGTGTTCTTCGATCGCAAGGATCTGCATACCACTCTCCTCGAACAGATGACACAACTCCTCTCTTGTCTCCAGCGTCCGAGCTGTCATCACATTTAGAGTGCCGATTTTAATGGATCTCCTGCAGGACAAAGCTCGGTTCTTTATATTTCTATGTCGTGTCTTAGAGACGGTCCATCCATAATACACCGACCCTCCCTGCGGCTCTAAACCAGCAGAGTCAAAACGACCTGACTGAACCTTGACTATGTAGTTAGGGGTTCTAACCCTAATACTGTTAATTATACTCACCATGCTTCATTTCAATGGCTGATAATACCTTACCGCTCAGTAAGGTAATTATTTAACCAATAAATGGGGCTCTAACAGGTACCACTGCTCCAGGCGAGAGCAGACCTGAGAGTGATAACAACTAAGGGGTAATTTCACATTCCCCACAACTCCTGAACTCCCGAACTGAAGCCTGGATACAGCTTTATATCATACCCAAGAGGTACAAGTGCTTCACCACTGCAGTGGCAGAAGCAAGTGAAGCCCTGGTACCAAGGAGAGAAAGGAAGGGGAGGGACGAAAACTCTGCAGATCCAAAAGCGTGTGCAGCCAGAGAACACCTGAGAACTGTCAAGGACTAGTTCCATGCTGATCCTACGAAAGAGCAGAAAAATGTGGAGGTGAGGAAGGAAGAACTCTGTGTCACTTACACAGAGGCCAGAGAGGAGGTGCTGATGGAGAAGATGAGGAGTGTACAGAGAGCAGTGGACAGGTGTAAGTGTAAAGAGAGCTAGACGATCATCAACAATATCACAGAGAGGAAGAGAGTGAGTTCCAGTCAGATCCGAGGAACAGAGGCCGAGGTTAGGAAGAGAAATTGGCTGGACCATTTTACGACCCTACTAGAAGAGCCACCCTCCACAACCCAGAACACCTGGAAGATCAGACAGGTGTTCGAGGAAATGGATATTGAGACAGAATCCTTCGTCAGAGAGGAGCTTAAAAGTGTCAAGGAGAAGATTAAGGAGGGTAAGGTCCATGGAAAATGGAGCGGCGTCAGACACGTTCTTGATAGCAAGTGTGGAGGAGGGTTTCGTATTGCGAAGTCGGCGGATGGACTGCCGGAACATTTTATTTGCTGATCTGAAGTTGGATACCAGCTTAACCCCAAACCGAAAGAATGCGATCGCAAATATAAGCAGCCGAAATTGGATTCCTCCGAAGGGTTTTTGGAGTAAGGTTACTCGATAGAGTGCATAGCTCGGAGATCAGAGAGTCCCTCCAGGTAGAGCCGCTACTCCTCCGAATTGAGAGATCTCGTCTCTGATACTATGAGCAAATGGTTAGAATGTCTCGGGAAAAATCGCTGAACAGATTTTACAGGCAAATCCCCAACCAAGATGGCTGGATAACATCCATGAGCTCGGCTGGTCTTGCTTGGGGATTCAGCTGGATCAGTTGGAGACGGTTGCTTCTGATAGGACCCACTGGAAGGAGTGATTGAGGACTCTGCCCCCACGACCCTCTTAGGAATAAGTGAGCGGAGAAGAAGATCAGCAACAGCAACAAAAACAACAACAACAATATCAACAACAACAAAAATGTTTTTCTTTTATTCAATCTTTTGTATATTTTACACATCATAATGATTTTCTACAGACTACTTTTATTGTGTCTTAGTCAGGTTCGTAAGGGTGACTCCATGACCCTTTATCATAGTCTTTGAGACGGATAGGAGGAAGGATTGAAGTTATCCTTATTCCGGACACCCCACCAGATTATTTTTAATGGATAGGACCCACCCCCTAAAGACACCCACAGATCAGGTCAAGTGGTGGTGTTAAACCGTACGATGAATTACAACTGCCACTCTAAATGAGTACTTTCCAACAAACACACAAGAGATCTTTATGGTATCAGTTACACTGCAGTTAGTCTCTTAATGCTATTTTCAGATGCTAGAATATTCGTAAAGAATTACCCTTTCAGATATTTTACTTGAAGAATAATTAATATAATAATTGCTGACGTAATCCAAAATGAAATTGATAATTTTATCACAAAAATACGAATAAAACCTAAAACATCTGGAAGAATTCTGTTTTTATACAAGCAATTAAGCACCTTATTTAACTTTAAATTTATGCAAATTTTATTCATAAATATTCTGCAGTTCCAAAAATTCTCAGCCGTATTAAATATTCGACTCAGCCGTCGGAAACAAAACAAATTGACGCCTTCGTTACCATATTTCTAATGAGAGACACTGCCATGTGTATTGAGTGGTCAAGATCGGAGCGTCGGCGGCCCGTCTGAGGAGGGAGCCCCGCAAGGTTGGGTGGCTGTTGCAGCAGGTGTCACTGATCCTCGTCTGGGGGAATTCTTTTGCCGTCTTGTCAACGGGGTGCAGCACTTCTGCCCTCATGTCCTAGGCCCAAAGCCCAATCACCCTCATCCTTCACCCCTCCCCTCTCTTCTGCGACACCAGAGCTCTTTCCATCCCCTCCCCTTCCCGTTCTTTTTCTTCTTTCTTTATCTCTTTTTTTTTCTATATTTCCTTATTCTTTCTTTCCTTTTGTTTCCCCTTCTTTTTATTTTTTCTTACTAAATTTTGAAAATAATTAAGAATATGAATGGATTTAGTAACATAACTAACTTTCATAGGTTCTTCTATAATATTATAATGTAAAACTTTAGATAAATATAAACACTTTAAAATAAAAAGTTTTGTATCGTAGAGGGTTAAATATATGGAAATAATGTGTGTGTGTGTGTGTGTGTGTGTGTGTGTGTGTGTGTGTGTGTGTGTGTGTGTGTGTGTGTGTGTGTGTGTGTGTGTGTGTGTGTGTGCGCGTGTGTGCGTGTGTGTGTGTGTGTGCGCGTGTGTGTGTGCGCGTGTGTGTGCGCGTGTGTGTGTGTGTATACATACATGCGTTGGTTCTCTGCTCAATACAGAGCTTGATCAGTCAATGCACATGAAGATCATTTCCATGTGGCTTTTTAGACCAGGTGTAGAAGGAAAAAGTCGACCACACAAATTACAGGTAAATTTGGGCAAAAAGTGTGGTACCTGCACTTATGTATTTTAACATGTCTCTTTAAACCTCCCCGTGATTTACAAATGCTGTGGCAGATATGGCAATGATTAAGGTGTACTGGCAAGTAGCTGCTATAGTCAAGATGAGACTGATTGTTGAGTACTCTGATGTGGGAGTTAAGGCCGGCAAGAGATAGACATATTTTGTCACAAATTTCACAAGACAAAACCATAGCACCATGTTCATGTTCTGTAACCATCTGGTGTTTCCTGATTTGACGTTTTATGTTTAATTCTGTTTTCCTTAAAACGTTTCATACCATCCCATACTTTTGAGTGCCAATTATTACGATCTTCTTCCAAAACTTCAAGCTGCCTTGCATTAACTCCAATGTATTTCAAACTTTCTTTCAGTGCATACTTGACCCGTTCCCTTCGTTTGCACGGCTTTCGTTTCCCCAGAACAATTTCACCATAAAACAAGCGTTTTGGAGTACGTTCGCCATGCATGCGCACAAGGTGCCCTGGCCATCTGAGTTAGTTTCTCAAGATTAAATATTTAATTGAAGGGATATCAGCAGCAGCTGGAACATCAGTTTCGGCAGTGAAGGAGGTCCATGAGATTTTCAGGATTCTGCGCAAACATTCTTAGTGAAATCTTTCAAGTTTATAGCATGGCCAGGTCTAAAAAAAAATAAAGAGAAGACAGCACAAAACATTGGTATTCAAAAACTTTTGTCTTGGCTTTAATATGCCTGTGTGACCACATACGAGATTCTAAATTTCCAAAAGATTTCGCAGCCTTTTAAATTCTCAAGTGTATTTCTGTGTCCAAAGAAACGTTTTTATTGACAGAGCTACCAAGGTATATGAAATATTTGACAACCTCAAGAAGTTTTCCTTTAATATATATTTTTGGCTGCTGAACATTTTGACCAGGTGTAGGTGTACACATGACTACAGTTTTCTTCGAGTTAATTGTAAGCCCAAAGACATCACATACATTTTCCAGATGAAGATGACATTCATGATACGATCTGATAAACTTCATTGTTCTTAACAGTTCTTAACTGCCAAGCCAATCCCTGATTCCCTCTTTTCGTCCTTCTGCGACTCCTTTCCAAAAGAAATTACAGCCTAATTCATTTTCATTCAGCTGAGCATCACTATACCAACGAGTTTCTTAGAGAGTCACTATATCAAGTGAATATCTTTTCAACTAAAAAGCATTTAATGCGGTTCGTCTTCCGTAAAGTTCGAACATTCCAGCATTCTAGTTTCATAGAATGTATTTTGTTTCTCCTTTGATTGGCTACAGTAGTAGGAGGACTACCGGGCCGAGCCTGTAGCGCATTGAGGGCCCCTGTCGAGCCAAACTTATTCACATGTCGTTCCTAAGCCATGATTGCGATTTATTGGTTCTATTTGAGACATTTCATAAATTAATTATGCATTTCTAGGTTGCTTGCAACCATAATACCTGTTGATATCTTATGATATCTATGCTGTTGTACAAAACGTACCTGGGCTGAGGAGTATTTTTGAGTGGACATAGCTTGCACATCTTGGCTAAAGAAGGTTGCATTGGTGTAACACATAAATTGACAAAACCAAAACTCCTTAGGCTTTGTTTTCAGAGTTTACCATCTCTTAGACAAACAAAAAAACACACACACACACACACACACATTATATATATATATATATATAAAACATGTTAAAACGTAAAAAAAAAAATGAATGAAATGTTAAAAATAGGTAAGGAAAATTTATATGCATTA